>OU612067.1:18423867-18463961 GCA_914767715.1 Membranipora membranacea | reverse complement strand
GCGCATTTTTTTCACCAAGATGCTCAACTCAGTGAGATAAACACTTTCGCGCGATTTTACGACTTTTTTCGCTATAACTTCGCCAATTTTTGTCCGATCGTCCCGATATTTGCGGCAAAAGACTCGCAGCGAGAAACTGAGTCAGAATAAGTGTTTCAATTTGAAATTTGAAAGTTTTTTCAAAACGCGCATTTTTTTCACCAAGATGCTCAACTCAGTGAGATAAACACTTTCGCGCGATTTTACGACTTTTTTCGCTATAACTTCGCCAATTTTTGTCCGATCGTCCCGATATTTGCGGCAAAAGACTCGCAGCGAGAAACTGAGTCAGAATAAGTGTTTCAATTTGAAATTTGAAAGTTTTTTCAAAACGCGCATTTTTTTCACCAAGATGCTCAACTCAGTGAGATAAACACTTTCGTCCGTTTTAGCGACGTTTTTCGCTATAACTTCGCCAATTCTTGTCCGATCGTCCCGATATTTGCGCCATTAGACTCGCAGCGAGAAACTGAGTCAGAATAAGTGTTTCAATTTGAAATTTGAAAGTTTTTTCAAAACGCGCATTTTTTTCACCAAGATGCTCAACTCAGTGAGATAAACACTTTCGCGCGATTTTACGACTTTTTTCGCTATAACTTCGCCAATTTTTGTCCGATCGTCCCGATATTTGCGGCAAAAGACTCGCAGCGAGAAACTGAGTCAGAATAAGTGTTTCAATTTGAAATTTGAAAGTTTTTTCAAAACGCGCATTTTTTTCACCAAGATGCTCAACTCAGTGAGATAAACACTTTCGTCCGTTTTAGCGACGTTTTTCGCTATAACTTCGCCAATTCTTGTCCGATCGTCCCGATATTTGCGCCATTAGACTCGCAGCGAAAAGCTGAGTCTGAATAAGTGTTTCAGTTTGAAATTGAAAGTTTTTTCAAAATGCGCATTTTTTTCACCAAGATGCTCAACTCAGTGAGATAAACACTTTCGCGCGATTTTACGACTTTTTTCGCTATAACTTCGCCAATTTTTGTCCGATCGTCCCGATATTTGCGGCAAAAGACTCGCAGCGAGAAACTGAGTCAGAATAAGTGTTTCAATTTGAAATTTGAAAGTTTTTTCAAAACGCGCATTTTATTCACCAAGATGCTCAACTCAGTGAGATAAACACTTTCGCGCGATTTTACGACTTTTTTCGCTATAACTTCGCCAATTTTTGTCCGATCGTCCCGATATTTGCGGCAAAAGACTCGCAGCGAGAAACTGAGTCAGAATAAGTGTTTCAATTTGAAATTTGAAAGTTTTTTTCAAAACGCGCATTTTTTTCACCAAGATGCTCAACTCAGTGAGATAAACACTTTCGCGCGATTTTACGACTTTTTTCGCTATAACTTCGCCAATTTTTGTCCGATCGTCCCGATATTTGCGGCAAAAGACTCGCAGCGAGAAACTGAGTCAGAATAAGTGTTTCAATTTGAAATTTGAAAGTTTTTTCAAAACGCGCATTTTTTTCACCAAGATGCTCAACTCAGTGAGATAAACACTTTCGTCCGTTTTAGCGACGTTTTTCGCTATAACTTCGCCAATTCTTGTCCGATCGTCCCGATATTTGCGCCATTAGACTCGCAGCGAAAAGCTGAGTCTGAATAAGTGTTTCAGTTTGAAATTTGAAAGTTTTTTTCAAAATGCGCATTTTTTTTCACCAAGATGCTCAACTCAGTGAGATAAACACTTTCGCGCGATTTTACGACTTTTTTCGCTATAACTTCGCCAATTTTTGTCCGATCGTCCCGATATTTGCGGCAAAAGACTCGCAGCGAGAAACTGAGTCAGAATAAGTGTTTCAATTTGAAATTTGAAAGTTTTTTCAAAACGCGCATTTTTTTCACCAAGATGCTCAACTCAGTGAGATAAACACTTTCGCGCGATTTTACGACTTTTTTCGCTATAACTTCGCCAATTTTTGTCCGATCGTCCCGATATTTGCGGCAAAAGACTCGCAGCGAGAAACTGAGTCAGAATAAGTGTTTCAATTTGAAATTTGAAAGTTTTTTCAAAACGCGCATTTTTTTCACCAAGATGCTCAACTCAGTGAGATAAACACTTTCGTCCGTTTTAGCGACGTTTTTCGCTATAACTTCGCCAATTCTTGTCCGATCGTCCCGATATTTGCGCCATTAGACTTGCAGCGAAAAGCTGAGTCTGAATAAGTGTTTCAGTTTGAAATTTGAAAGTTTTTTCAAAATGCGCATTTTTTTCACCAAGATGCTCAACTCAGTGAGATAAACACTTTCGCGCGATTTTACGACTTTTTTCGCTATAACTTCGCCAATTTTTGTCCGATCGTCCCGATATTTGCGGCAAAAGACTCGCAGCGAGAAACTGAGTCAGAATAAGTGTTTCAATTTGAAATTTGAAAGTTTTTTCAAAACGCGCATTTTTTTCACCAAGATGCTCAACTCAGTGAGATAAACACTTTCGCGCGATTTTACGACTTTTTTTCGCTATAACTTCGCCAATTTTTGTCCGATCGTCCCCGATATTTGCGGCAAAAGACTCGCAGCGAGAAACTGAGTCAGAATAAGTGTTTCAATTTGAAATTTGAAAGTTTTTTCAAAACGCGCATTTTTTTCACCAAGATGCTCAACTCAGTGAGATAAACACTTTCGTCCGTTTTAGCGACGTTTTTCGCTATAACTTCGCCAATTCTTGTCCGATCGTCCCGATATTTGCGCCATTAGACTCGCAGCGAGAAACTGAGTCAGAATAAGTGTTTCAATTTGAAATTTGAAAGTTTTTTCAAAACGCGCATTTTTTTCACCAAGATGCTCAACTCAGTGAGATAAACACTTTCGCGCGATTTTACGACTTTTTTCGCTATAACTTCGCCAATTTTTGTCCGATCGTCCCGATATTTGCGGCAAAAGACTCGCAGCGAGAAACTGAGTCAGAATAAGTGTTTCAATTTGAAATTTGAAAGTTTTTTCAAAACGCGCATTTTTTTTCACCAAGATGCTGCTCAACTCAGTGAGATAAACACTTTCGTCCGTTTTAGCGACGTTTTTCGCTATAACTTCGCCAATTCTTGTCCGATCGTCCCGATATTTGCGCCATTAGACTCGCAGCGAAAAGCTGAGTCTGAATAAGTGTTTCAGTTTGAAATTTGAAAGTTTTTTCAAAATGCGCATTTTTTTCACCAAGATGCTCAACTCAGTGAGATAAACACTTTCGCGCGATTTTACGACTTTTTTCGCTATAACTTCGCCAATTTTTGTCCGATCGTCCCGATATTTGCGGCAAAAGACTCGCAGCGAGAAACTGAGTCAGAATAAGTGTTTCAATTTGAAATTTGAAAGTTTTTTCAAAACGCGCATTTTATTCACCAAGATGCTCAACTCAGTGAGATAAACACTTTCGCGCGATTTTACGACTTTTTTCGCTATAACTTCGCCAATTTTTGTCCGATCGTCCCGATATTTGCGGCAAAAGACTCGCAGCGAGAAACTGAGTCAGAATAAGTGTTTCAATTTGAAATTTGAAAGTTTTTTCAAAACGCGCATTTTTTTCACCAAGATGCTCAACTCAGTGAGATAAACACTTTCGCGCGATTTTACGACTTTTTTCGCTATAACTTCGCCAATTTTTGTCCGATCGTCCCGATATTTGCGGCAAAAGACTCGCAGCGAGAAACTGAGTCAGAATAAGTGTTTCAATTTGAAATTTGAAAGTTTTTTCAAAACGCGCATTTTTTTCACCAAGATGCTCAACTCAGTGAGATAAACACTTTCGTCCGTTTTAGCGACGTTTTTCGCTATAACTTCGCCAATTCTTGTCCGATCGTCCCGATATTTGCGCCATTAGACTCGCAGCGAAAAGCTGAGTCTGAATAAGTGTTTCAGTTTGAAATTTGAAAGTTTTTTCAAAATGCGCATTTTTTTTCACCAAGATGCTCAACTTTCGCGCGATTTAACGACTTTTTTCGCTATAACTTCGCCAATTTTTGTCCGATCGTCCCGATATTTGCGGCAAAAGACTCGCAGCGAGAAACTGAGTCAGAATAAGTGTTTCAATTTGAAATTTGAAAGTTTTTTCAAAACGCGCATTTTTTTTCACCAAGATGCTCAACTCAGTGAGATAAACACTTTCGCGCGATTTTACGACTTTTTTCGCTATAACTTCGCCAATTTTTGTCCGATCGTCCCGATATTTGCGGCAAAAGACTCGCAGCGAGAAACTGAGTCAGAATAAGTGTTTCAATTTGAAATTTGAAAGTTTTTTCAAAACGCGCATTTTTTTCACCAAGATGCTCAACTCAGTGAGATAAACACTTTCGTCCGTTTTAGCGACGTTTTTCGCTATAACTTCGCCAATTCTTGTCCGATCGTCCCGATATTTGCGCCATTAGACTCGCAGCGAGAAACTGAGTCAGAATAAGTGTTTCAATTTGAAATTTGAAAGTTTTTTCAAAACGCGCATTTTTTTCACCAAGATGCTCAACTCAGTGAGATAAACACTTTCGCGCGATTTTACGACTTTTTTCGCTATAACTTCGCCAATTTTTGTCCGATCGTCCCGATATTTGCGGCAAAAGACTCGCAGCGAGAAACTGAGTCAGAATAAGTGTTTCAATTTGAAATTTGAAAGTTTTTTCAAAACGCGCATTTTTTTCACCAAGATGCTCAACTCAGTGAGATAAACACTTTCGTCCGTTTTAGCGACGTTTTTCGCTATAACTTCGCCAATTCTTGTCCGATCGTCCCGATATTTGCGCCATTAGACTCGCAGCGAAAAGCTGAGTCTGAATAAGTGTTTCAGTTTGAAATTTGAAAGTTTTTTCAAAATGCGCATTTTTTTCACCAAGATGCTCAACTCAGTGAGATAAACACTTTCGCGCGATTTTACGACTTTTTTCGCTATAACTTCGCCAATTTTTGTCCGATCGTCCCGATATTTGCGGCAAAAGACTCGCAGCGAGAAACTGAGTCAGAATAAGTGTTTCAATTTGAAGTTTGAAAGTTTTTTCAAAACGCGCATTTTTTTCACCAAGATGCTCAACTCAGTGAGATAAACACTTTCGCGCGATTTTACGACTTTTTTTCGCTATAACTTCGCCAATTTTTGTCCGATCGTCCCGATATTTGCGGCAAAAGACTCGCAGCGAGAAACTGAGTCAGAATAAGTGTTTCAATTTGAAATTTGAAAGTTTTTTCAAAACGCGCATTTTTTTCACCAAGATGCTCAACTCAGTGAGATAAACACTTTCGTCCGTTTTAGCGACGTTTTTCGCTATAACTTCGCCAATTCTTGTCCGATCGTCCCGATATTTGCGCCATTAGACTCGCAGCGAAAAGCTGAGTCTGAATAAGTGTTTCAGTTTGAAATTTGAAAGTTTTTTCAAAATGCGCATTTTTTTCACCAAGATGCTCAACACAGTGAGATAAACACTTTCGCGCGATTTAACGACTTTTTTCGCTATAACTTCGCCAATTTTTGTCCGATCGTCCCGATATTTGCGGCAAAAGACTCGCAGCGAGAAACTGAGTCAGAATAAGTGTTTCAATTTGAAATTTGAAAGTTTTTTCAAAACGCGCATTTTTTTCACCAAGATGCTCAACTCAGTGAGATAAACACTTTCGCGCGATTTTACGACTTTTTTCGCTATAACTTCGCCAATTTTTGTCCGATCGTCCCGATATTTGCGGCAAAAGACTCGCAGCGAGAAACTGAGTCAGAATAAGTGTTTCAATTTGAAATTTGAAAGTTTTTTCAAAACGCGCATTTTTTTCACCAAGATGCTCAACTCAGTGAGATAAACACTTTCGTCCGTTTTAGCGACGTTTTTCGCTATAACTTCGCCAATTCTTGTCCGATCGTCCCGATATTTGCGCCATTAGACTCGCAGCGAGAAACTGAGTCAGAATAAGTGTTTCAATTTGAAATTTGAAAGTTTTTTCAAAACGCGCATTTTTTTCACCAAGATGCTCAACTCAGTGAGATAAACACTTTCGCGCGATTTTACGACTTTTTTCGCTATAACTTCGCCAATTTTTGTCCGATCGTCCCGATATTTGCGGCAAAAGACTCGCAGCGAGAAACTGAGTCAGAATAAGTGTTTCAATTTGAAATTTGAAAGTTTTTTCAAAACGCGCATTTTTTTCACCAAGATGCTCAACTCAGTGAGATAAACACTTTCGCGCGATTTTACGACTTTTTTCGCTATAACTTCGCCAATTTTTGTCCGATCGTCCCGATATTTGCGGCAAAAGACTCGCAGCGAGAAACTGAGTCAGAATAAGTGTTTCAATTTGAAATTTGAAAGTTTTTTCAAAACGCGCATTTTTTTCACCAAGATGCTCAACTCAGTGAGATAAACACTTTCGTCCGTTTTAGCGACGTTTTTCGCTATAACTTCGCCAATTCTTGTCCGATCGTCCCGATATTTGCGCCATTAGACTCGCAGCGAAAAGCTGAGTCTGAATAAGTGTTTCAGTTTGAAATTTGAAAGTTTTTTCAAAATGCGCATTTTTTTCACCAAGATGCTCAACTCAGTGAGATAAACACTTTCGCGCGATTTTACGACTTTTTTCGCTATAACTTCGCCAATTTTTGTCCGATCGTCCCGATATTTGCGGCAAAAGACTCGCAGCGAGAAACTGAGTCAGAATAAGTGTTTCAATTTGAAATTTGAAAGTTTTTTCAAAACGCGCATTTTTTTCACCAAGATGCTCAACTCAGTGAGATAAACACTTTCGCGCGATTTTACGACTTTTTTCGCTATAACTTCGCCAATTTTTGTCCGATCGTCCCGATATTTGCGGCAAAAGACTCGCAGCGAGAAACTGAGTCAGAATAAGTGTTTCAATTTGAAATTTGAAAGTTTTTTCAAAACGCGCATTTTTTTCACCAAGATGCTCAACTCAGTGAGATAAACACTTTCGTCCGTTTTAGCGACGTTTTTCGCTATAACTTCGCCAATTCTTGTCCGATCGTCCCGATATTTGCGCCATTAGACTCGCAGCGAGAAACTGAGTCAGAATAAGTGTTTCAATTTGAAATTTGAAAGTTTTTTCAAAACGCGCATTTTTTTCACCAAGATGCTCAACTCAGTGAGATAAACACTTTCGCGCGATTTTACGACTTTTTTCGCTATAACTTCGCCAATTTTTGTCCGATCGTCCCGATATTTGCGGCAAAAGACTCGCAGCGAGAAACTGAGTCAGAATAAGTGTTTCAATTTGAAATTTGAAAGTTTTTTCAAAACGCGCATTTTTTTCACCAAGATGCTCAACTCAGTGAGATAAACACTTTCGTCCGTTTTAGCGACGTTTTTCGCTATAACTTCGCCAATTCTTGTCCGATCGTCCCGATATTTGCGCCATTAGACTCGCAGCGAAAAGCTGAGTCTGAATAAGTGTTTCAGTTTGAAATTTGAAAGTTTTTTCAAAATGCGCATTTTTTTCACCAAGATGCTCAACTCAGTGAGATAAACACTTTCGCGCGATTTAACGACTTTTTTCGCTATAACTTCGCCAATTTTTGTCCGATCGTCCCGATATTTGCGGCAAAAGACTCGCAGCGAGAAACTGAGTCAGAATAAGTGTTTCAATTTGAAATTTGAAAGTTTTTTCAAAACGCGCATTTTTTTCACCAAGATGCTCAACTCAGTGAGATAAACACTTTCGCGCGATTTTACGACTTTTTTCGCTATAACTTCGCCAATTTTTGTCCGATCGTCCCGATATTTGCGGCAAAAGACTCGCAGCGAGAAACTGAGTCAGAATAAGTGTTTCAATTTGAAATTTGAAAGTTTTTTCAAAACGCGCATTTTTTTCACCAAGATGCTCAACTCAGTGAGATAAACACTTTCGTCCGTTTTAGCGACGTTTTTCGCTATAACTTCGCCAATTCTTGTCCGATCGTCCCGATATTTGCGCCATTAGACTCGCAGCGAGAAACTGAGTCAGAATAAGTGTTTCAATTTGAAATTTGAAAGTTTTTTCAAAACGCGCATTTTTTTCACCAAGATGCTCAACTCAGTGAGATAAACACTTTCGCGCGATTTTACGACTTTTTTCGCTATAACTTCGCCAATTTTTGTCCGATCGTCCCGATATTTGCGGCAAAAGACTCGCAGCGAGAAACTGAGTCAGAATAAGTGTTTCAATTTGAAATTTGAAAGTTTTTTCAAAACGCGCATTTTTTTCACCAAGATGCTCAACTCAGTGAGATAAACACTTTCGTCCGTTTTAGCGACGTTTTTCGCTATAACTTCGCCAATTCTTGTCCGATCGTCCCGATATTTGCGCCATTAGACTCGCAGCGAAAAGCTGAGTCTGAATAAGTGTTTCAGTTTGAAATTTGAAAGTTTTTTCAAAATGCGCATTTTTTTCACCAAGATGCTCAACTCAGTGAGATAAACACTTTCGCGCGATTTAACGACTTTTTTCGCTATAACTTCGCCAATTTTTGTCCGATCGTCCCGATATTTGCGGCAAAAGACTCGCAGCGAGAAACTGAGTCAGAATAAGTGTTTCAATTTGAAATTTGAAAGTTTTTTCAAAACGCGCATTTTTTTCACCAAGATGCTCAACTCAGTGAGATAAACACTTTCGCGCGATTTTACGACTTTTTTCGCTATAACTTCGCCAATTTTTGTCCGATCGTCCCGATATTTGCGGCAAAAGACTCGCAGCGAGAAACTGAGTCAGAATAAGTGTTTCAATTTGAAATTTGAAAGTTTTTTCAAAACGCGCATTTTTTTCACCAAGATGCTCAACTCAGTGAGATAAACACTTTCGTCCGTTTTAGCGACGTTTTTCGCTATAACTTCGCCAATTCTTGTCCGATCGTCCCGATATTTGCGCCATTAGACTCGCAGCGAGAAACTGAGTCAGAATAAGTGTTTCAATTTGAAATTTGAAAGTTTTTTCAAAACGCGCATTTTTTTCACCAAGATGCTCAACTCAGTGAGATAAACACTTTCGCGCGATTTTACGACTTTTTTCGCTATAACTTCGCCAATTTTTGTCCGATCGTCCCGATATTTGCGGCAAAAGACTCGCAGCGAGAAACTGAGTCAGAATAAGTGTTTCAATTTGAAATTTGAAAGTTTTTTCAAAACGCGCATTTTTTTCACCAAGATGCTCAACTCAGTGAGATAAACACTTTCGTCCGTTTTAGCGACGTTTTTCGCTATAACTTCGCCAATTCTTGTCCGATCGTCCCGATATTTGCGCCATTAGACTCGCAGCGAAAAGCTGAGTCTGAATAAGTGTTTCAGTTTGAAATTTGAAAGTTTTTTCAAAATGCGCATTTTTTTCACCAAGATGCTCAACTCAGTGAGATAAACACTTTCGCGCGATTTTACGACTTTTTTCGCTATAACTTCGCCAATTTTTGTCCGATCGTCCCGATATTTGCGGCAAAAGACTCGCAGCGAGAAACTGAGTCAGAATAAGTGTTTCAATTTGAAATTTGAAAGTTTTTTCAAAACGCGCATTTTTTTCACCAAGATGCTCAACTCAGTGAGATAAACACTTTCGCGCGATTTTACGACTTTTTTCGCTATAACTTTGCCAATTTTTGTCCGATCGTCCCGATATTTGCGGCAAAAGACTCGCAGCGAGAAACTGAGTCAGAATAAGTGTTTCAATTTGAAATTTGAAAGTTTTTTCAAAACGCGCATTTTTTTCACCAAGATGCTCAACTCAGTGAGATAAACACTTTCGGCCGTTTTAGCGACGTTTTTCGCTATAACTTCGCCAATTCTTGTCCGATCGTCCCGATATTTGCGCCATTAGACTCGCAGCGAAAAGCTGAGTCTGAATAAGTGTTTCAGTTTGAAATTTGAAAGTTTTTTCAAAATGCGCATTTTTTTCACCAAGATGCTCAACTCAGTGAGATAAACACTTTCGCGCGATTTTACGACTTTTTTCGCTATAACTTCGCCAATTTTTGTCCGATCGTCCCGATATTTGCGGCAAAAGACTCGCAGCGAGAAACTGAGTCAGAATAAGTGTTTCAATTTGAAATTTGAAAGTTTTTTCAAAACGCGCATTTTTTTCACCAAGATGCTCAACTCAGTGAGATAAACACTTTCGCGCGATTTTACGACTTTTTTCGCTATAACTTCGCCAATTTTTGTCCGATCTTCCCGATATTTGCGGCAAAAGACTCGCAGCGAGAAACTGAGTCAGAATAAGTGTTTCAATTTGAAATTTGAAAGTTTTTTCAAAACGCGCATTTTTTTCACCAAGATGCTCAACTCAGTGAGATAAACACTTTCGCGCGATTTTACGACTTTTTTCGCTATAACTTCGCCAATTTTTGTCCGATCGTCCCGATATTTGCGGCAAAAGACTCGCAGCGAGAAACTGAGTCAGAATAAGTGTTTCAATTTGAAATTTGAAAGTTTTTTCAAAACGCGCATTTTTTTCACCAAGATGCTCAACTCAGTGAGATAAACACTTTCGCGCGATTTTACGACTTTTTTCGCTATAACTTCGCCAATTTTTGTCCGATCGTCCCGATATTTGCGGCAAAAGACTCGCAGCGAGAAACTGAGTCAGAATAAGTGTTTCAATTTGAAATTTGAAAGTTTTTTCAAAACGCGCATTTTTTTCACCAAGATGCTCAACTCAGTGAGATAAACACTTTCGTCCGTTTTAGCGACGTTTTTCGCTATAACTTCGCCAATTCTTGTCCGATCGTCCCGATATTTGCGCCATTAGACTCGCAGCGAGAAACTGAGTCAGAATAAGTGTTTCAATTTGAAATTTGAAAGTTTTTTCAAAACGCGCATTTTTTTCACCAAGATGCTCAACTCAGTGAGATAAACACTTTCGCGCGATTTTACGACTTTTTTCGCTATAACTTCGCCAATTTTTGTCCGATCGTCCCGATATTTGCGGCAAAAGACTCGCAGCGAGAAACTGAGTCAGAATAAGTGTTTCAATTTGAAATTTGAAAGTTTTTTCAAAACGCGCATTTTTTTCACCAAGATGCTCAACTCAGTGAGATAAACACTTTCGTCCGTTTTAGCGACGTTTTTCGCTATAACTTCGCCAATTCTTGTCCGATCGTCCCGATATTTGCGCCATTAGACTCGCAGCGAAAAGCTGAGTCTGAATAAGTGTTTCAGTTTGAAATTTGAAAGTTTTTTCAAAATGCGCATTTTTTTCACCAAGATGCTCAACTCAGTGAGATAAACACTTTCGCGCGATTTTACGACTTTTTTCGCTATAACTTCGCCAATTTTTGTCCGATCGTCCCGATATTTGCGGCAAAAGACTCGCAGCGAGAAACTGAGTCAGAATAAGTGTTTCAATTTGAAATTTGAAAGTTTTTTCAAAACGCGCATTTTTTTCACCAAGATGCTCAACTCAGTGAGATAAACACTTTCGCGCGATTTTACGACTTTTTTCGCTATAACTTCGCCAATTTTTGTCCGATCGTCCCGATATTTGCGGCAAAAGACTCGCAGCGAGAAACTGAGTCAGAATAAGTGTTTCAATTTGAAATTTGAAAGTTTTTTCAAAATGCGCATTTTTTTCACCAAGATGCTCAACTCAGTGAGATAAACACTTTCGTCCGTTTTAGCGACGTTTTTCGCTATAACTTCGCCAATTCTTGTCCGATCGTCCCGATATTTGCGCCATTAGACTCGCAGCGAGAAACTGAGTCAGAATAAGTGTTTCAATTTGAAATTTGAAAGTTTTTTCAAAATGCGCATTTTTTTCACCAAGATGCTCAACTCAGTGAGATAAACACTTTCGCGCGATTTTACGACTTTTTTCGCTATAACTTCGCCAATTTTTGTCCGATCGTCCCGATATTTGCGGCAAAAGACTCGCAGCGAGAAACTGAGTCAGAATAAGTGTTTCAATTTGAAATTTGAAAGTTTTTTCAAAACGCGCATTTTTTTCACCAAGATGCTCAACTCAGTGAGATAAACACTTTCGTCCGTTTTAGCGACGTTTTTCGCTATAACTTCGCCAATTCTTGTCCGATCGTCCCGATATTTGCGCCATTAGACTCGCAGCGAAAAGCTGAGTCTGAATAAGTGTTTCAGTTTGAAATTTGAAAGTTTTTTCAAAATGCGCATTTTTTTCACCAAGATGCTCAACTCAGTGAGATAAACACTTTCGCGCGATTTAACGACTTTTTTCGCTATAACTTCGCCAATTTTTGTCCGATCGTCCCGATATTTGCGGCAAAAGACTCGCAGCGAGAAACTGAGTCAGAATAAGTGTTTCAATTTGAAATTTGAAAGTTTTTTCAAAACGCGCATTTTTTTCACCAAGATGCTCAACTCAGTGAGATAAACACTTTCGCGCGATTTTACGACTTTTTTCGCTATAACTTCGCCAATTTTTGTCCGATCGTCCCGATATTTGCGGCAAAAGACTCGCAGCGAGAAACTGAGTCAGAATAAGTGTTTCAATTTGAAATTTGAAAGTTTTTTCAAAACGCGCATTTTTTTCACCAAGATGCTCAACTCAGTGAGATAAACACTTTCGTCCGTTTTAGCGACGTTGTTCGCTATAACTTCGCCAATTCTTGTCCGATCGTCCCGATATTTGCGCCATTAGACTCGCAGCGAGAAACTGAGTCAGAATAAGTGTTTCAATTTGAAATTTGAAAGTTTTTTCAAAACGCGCATTTTTTTCACCAAGATGCTCAACTCAGTGAGATAAACACTTTCGCGCGATTTTACGACTTTTTTCGCTATAACTTCGCCAATTTTTGTCCGATCGTCCCGATATTTGCGGCAAAAGACTCGCAGCGAGAAACTGAGTCAGAATAAGTGTTTCAATTTGAAATTTGAAAGTTTTTTCAAAACGCGCATTTTTTTCACCAAGATGCTCAACTCAGTGAGATAAACACTTTCGTCCGTTTTAGCGACGTTTTTCGCTATAACTTCGCCAATTCTTGTCCGATCGTCCCGATATTTGCGCCATTAGACTCGCAGCGAAAAGCTGAGTCTGAATAAGTGTTTCAGTTTGAAATTTGAAAGTTTTTTCAAAATGCGCATTTTTTTCACCAAGATGCTCAACTCAGTGAGATAAACACTTTCGCGCGATTTTACGACTTTTTTCGCTATAACTTCGCCAATTTTTGTCCGATCGTCCCGATATTTGCGGCAAAAGACTCGCAGCGAGAAACTGAGTCAGAATAAGTGTTTCAATTTGAAATTTGAAAGTTTTTTCAAAACGCGCATTTTTTTCACCAAGATGCTCAACTCAGTGAGATAAACACTTTCGCGCGATTTTACGACTTTTTTCGCTATAACTTTGCCAATTTTTGTCCGATCGTCCCGATATTTGCGGCAAAAGACTCGCAGCGAGAAACTGAGTCAGAATAAGTGTTTCAATTTGAAATTTGAAAGTTTTTTCAAAACGCGCATTTTTTTCACCAAGATGCTCAACTCAGTGAGATAAACACTTTCGTCCGTTTTAGCGACGTTTTTCGCTATAACTTCGCCAATTCTTGTCCGATCGTCCCGATATTTGCGCCATTAGACTCGCAGCGAAAAGCTGAGTCTGAATAAGTGTTTCAGTTTGAAATTTGAAAGTTTTTTCAAAATGCGCATTTTTTTCACCAAGATGCTCAACTCAGTGAGATAAACACTTTCGCGCGATTTAACGACTTTTTTCGCTATAACTTCGCCAATTTTTGTCCGATCGTCCCGATATTTGCGGCAAAAGACTCGCAGCGAGAAACTGAGTCAGAATAAGTGTTTCAATTTGAAATTTGAAAGTTTTTTCAAAACGCGCATTTTTTTCACCAAGATGCTCAACTCAGTGAGATAAACACTTTCGCGCGATTTTACGACTTTTTTCGCTATAACTTCGCCAATTTTTGTCCGATCGTCCCGATATTTGCGGCAAAAGACTCGCAGCGAGAAACTGAGTCAGAATAAGTGTTTCAATTTGAAATTTGAAAGTTTTTTCAAAACGCGCATTTTTTTCACCAAGATGCTCAACTCAGTGAGATAAACACTTTCGTCCGTTTTAGCGACGTTTTTCGCTATAACTTCGCCAATTCTTGTCCGATCGTCCCGATATTTGCGCCATTAGACTCGCAGCGAGAAACTGAGTCAGAATAAGTGTTTCAATTTGAAATTTGAAAGTTTTTTCAAAACGCGCATTTTTTTCACCAAGATGCTCAACTCAGTGAGATAAACACTTTCGCGCGATTTTACGACTTTTTTCGCTATAACTTCGCCAATTTTTGTCCGATCGTCCCGATATTTGCGGCAAAAGACTCGCAGCGAGAAACTGAGTCAGAATAAGTGTTTCAATTTGAAATTTGAAAGTTTTTTCAAAACGCGCATTTTTTTCACCAAGATGCTCAACTCAGTGAGATAAACACTTTCGTCCGTTTTAGCGACGTTTTTCGCTATAACTTCGCCAATTCTTGTCCGATCGTCCCGATATTTGCGCCATTAGACTCGCAGCGAGAAACTGAGTCAGAATAAGTGTTTCAATTTGAAATTTGAAAGTTTTTTCAAAACGCGCATTTTTTTCACCAAGATGCTCAACTCAGTGAGATAAACACTTTCGCGCGATTTTACGACTTTTTTCGCTATAACTTCGCCAATTTTTGTCCGATCGTCCCGATAT
Source organism: Membranipora membranacea (assembly GCA_914767715.1). Lineage (NCBI taxonomy): Eukaryota > Metazoa > Bryozoa > Gymnolaemata > Cheilostomatida > Membraniporidae > Membranipora > Membranipora membranacea. The sequence continues at coordinate 18,449,349 of OU612067.1, read as the reverse complement.
TTGCGGCAAAAGACTCGCAGCGAGAAACTGAGTCAGAATAAGTGTTTCAATTTGAAATTTGAAAGTTTTTTCAAAACGCGCATTTTTTTCACCAAGATGCTCAACTCAGTGAGATAAACACTTTCGTCCGTTTTAGCGACGTTTTTCGCTATAACTTCGCCAATTCTTGTCCGATCGTCCCGATATTTGCGCCATTAGACTCGCAGCGAAAAGCTGAGTCTGAATAAGTGTTTCAGTTTGAAATTTGAAAGTTTTTTCAAAATGCGCATTTTTTTCACCAAGATGCTCAACTCAGTGAGATAAACACTTTCGCGCGATTTTACGACTTTTTTCGCTATAACTTCGCCAATTTTTGTCCGATCGTCCCGATATTTGCGGCAAAAGACTCGCAGCGAGAAACTGAGTCAGAATAAGTGTTTCAATTTGAAATTTGAAAGTTTTTTCAAATCGCGCATTTTTTTCACCAAGATGCTCAACTCAGTGAGATAAACACTTTCGCGCGATTTTACGACTTTTTTCGCTATAACTTCGCCAATTTTTGTCCGATCGTCCCGATATTTGCGGCAAAAGACTCGCAGCGAGAAACTGAGTCAGAATAAGTGTTTCAATTTGAAATTTGAAAGTTTTTTCAAAACGCGCATTTTTTTCACCAAGATGCTCAACTCAGTGAGATAAACACTTTCGTCCGTTTTAGCGACGTTGTTCGCTATAACTTCGCCAATTCTTGTCCGATCGTCCCGATATTTGCGCCATTAGACTCGCAGCGAGAAACTGAGTCAGAATAAGTGTTTCAATTTGAAATTTGAAAGTTTTTTCAAAACGCGCATTTTTTTCACCAAGATGCTCAACTCAGTGAGATAAACACTTTCGCGCGATTTTACGACTTTTTTCGCTATAACTTCGCCAATTTTTGTCCGATCGTCCCGATATTTGCGGCAAAAGACTCGCAGCGAGAAACTGAGTCAGAATAAGTGTTTCAATTTGAAATTTGAAAGTTTTTTCAAAACGCGCATTTTTTTCACCAAGATGCTCAACTCAGTGAGATAAACACTTTCGTCCGTTTTAGCGACGTTTTTCGCTATAACTTCGCCAATTCTTGTCCGATCGTCCCGATATTTGCGCCATTAGACTCGCAGCGAAAAGCTGAGTCTGAATAAGTGTTTCAGTTTGAAATTTGAAAGTTTTTTCAAAATGCGCATTTTTTTCACCAAGATGCTCAACTCAGTGAGATAAACACTTTCGCGCGATTTTACGACTTTTTTCGCTATAACTTCGCCAATTTTTGTCCGATCGTCCCGATATTTGCGGCAAAAGACTCGCAGCGAGAAACTGAGTCAGAATAAGTGTTTCAATTTGAAATTTGAAAGTTTTTTCAAAACGCGCATTTTTTTCACCAAGATGCTCAACTCAGTGAGATAAACACTTTCGCGCGATTTTACGACTTTTTTCGCTATAACTTCGCCAATTTTTGTCCGATCGTCCCGATATTTGCGGCAAAAGACTCGCAGCGAGAAACTGAGTCAGAATAAGTGTTTCAATTTGAAATTTGAAAGTTTTTTCAAAACGCGCATTTTTTTCACCAAGATGCTCAACTCAGTGAGATAAACACTTTCGTCCGTTTTAGCGACGTTTTTCGCTATAACTTCGCCAATTCTTGTCCGATCGTCCCGATATTTGCGGCAAAAGACTCGCAGCGAGAAACTGAGTCAGAATAAGTGTTTCAATTTGAAATTTGAAAGTTTTTTCAAAACGCGCATTTTTTTCACCAAGATGCTCAACTCAGTGAGATAAACACTTTCGCGCGATTTTACGACTTTTTTCGCTATAACTTCGCCAATTTTTGTCCGATCGTCCCGATATTTGCGGCAAAAGACTCGCAGCGAGAAACTGAGTCAGAATAAGTGTTTCAATTTGAAATTTGAAAGTTTTTTCAAAACGCGCATTTTTTTCACCAAGATGCTCAACTCAGTGAGATAAACACTTTCGTCCGTTTTAGCGACGTTTTTCGCTATAACTTCGCCAATTCTTGTCCGATCGTCCCGATATTTGCGCCATTACACTCGCAGCGAGAAACTGAGTCAGAATAAGTGTTTCAATTTGAAATTTGAAAGTTTTTTCAAAACGCGCATTTCTTTCACCAAGATGCTCAACTCAGTGAGATAAACACTTTCGTCCGTTTTAGCGACGTTTTTCGCTATAACTTCGCCAATTCTTGTCCGATCGTCCCGATATTTGCGCCATTAGACTCGCAGCGAAAAGCTGAGTCTGAATAAGTGTTTCAGTTTGAAATTTGAAAGTTTTTTCAAAATGCGCATTTTTTTCACCAAGATGCTCAACTCAGTGAGATAAACACTTTCGCGCGATTTTACGACTTTTTTCGCTATAACTTCGCCAATTTTTGTCCGATCGTCCCGATATTTGCGGCAAAAGACTCGCAGCGAGAAACTGAGTCAGAATAAGTGTTTCAATTTGAAATTTGAAAGTTTTTTCAAAACGCGCATTTTTTTCACCAAGATGCTCAACTCAGTGAGATAAACACTTTCGCGCGATTTTACGACTTTTTTCGCTATAACTTCGCCAATTTTTGTCCGATCGTCCCGATATTTGCGGCAAAAGACTCGCAGCGAGAAACTGAGTCAGAATAAGTGTTTCAATTTGAAATTTGAAAGTTTTTTCAAAACGCGCATTTTTTTCACCAAGATGCTCAACTCAGTGAGATAAACACTTTCGTCCGTTTTAGCGACGTTTTTCGCTATAACTTCGCCAATTCTTGTCCGATCGTCCCGATATTTGCGCCATTAGACTCGCAGCGAGAAACTGAGTCAGAATAAGTGTTTCAATTTGAAATTTGAAAGTTTTTTCAAAACGCGCATTTCTTTCACCAAGATGCTCAACTCAGTGAGATAAACACTTTCGTCCGTTTTAGCGACGTTTTTCGCTATAACTTCGCCAATTTTTGTCCGATCGTCCCGATATTTGCGGCAAAAGACTCGCAGCGAGAAACTGAGTCAGAATAAGTGTTTCAATTTGAAATTTGAAAGTTTTTTCAAAACGCGCATTTTTTTCACCAAGATGCTCAACTCAGTGAGATAAACACTTTCGTCCGTTTTAGCGACGTTTTTCGCTATAACTTCGCCAATTCTTGTCCGATCGTCCCGATATTTGCGCCATTAGACTCGCAGCGAAAAGCTGAGTCTGAATAAGTGTTTCAGTTTGAAATTTGAAAGTTTTTTCAAAATGCGCATTTTTTTCACCAAGATGCTCAACTCAGTGAGATAAACACTTTCGCGCGATTTTACGACTTTTTTCGCTATAACTTCGCCAATTTTTGTCCGATCGTCCCGATATTTGCGGCAAAAGACTCGCAGCGAGAAACTGAGTCAGAATAAGTGTTTCAATTTGAAATTTGAAAGTTTTTTCAAAACGCGCATTTTTTTCACCAAGATGCTCAACTCAGTGAGATAAACACTTTCGCGCGATTTTACGACTTTTTTCGCTATAACTTCGCCAATTTTTGTCCGATCGTCCCGATATTTGCGGCAAAAGACTCGCAGCGAGAAACTGAGTCAGAATAAGTGTTTCAATTTGAAATTTGAAAGTTTTTTCAAAACGCGCATTTTTTTTCACCAAGATGCTCAACTCAGTGAGATAAACACTTTCGTCCGTTTTAGCGACGTTTTTCGCTATAACTTCGCCAATTCTTGTCCGATCGTCCCGATATTTGCGCCATTAGACTCGCAGCGAAAAGCTGAGTCTGAATAAGTGTTTCAGTTTGAAATTTGAAAGTTTTTTCAAAATGCGCATTTTTTTCACCAAGATGCTCAACTCAGTGAGATAAACACTTTCGCGCGATTTTACGACTTTTTTCGCTATAACTTCGCCAATTTTTTGTCCGATCGTCCCGATATTTGCGGCAAAAGACTCGCAGCGAGAAACTGAGTCAGAATAAGTGTTTCAATTTGAAATTTGAAAGTTTTTTCAAAACGCGCATTTTTTTCACCAAGATGCTCAACTCAGTGAGATAAACACTTTCGCGCGATTTTACGACTTTTTTCGCTATAACTTCGCCAATTTTTGTCCGATCGTCCCGATATTTGCGGCAAAAGACTCGCAGCGAGAAACTGAGTCAGAATAAGTGTTTCAATTTGAAATTTGAAAGTTTTTTCAAAACGCGCATTTTTTTCACCAAGATGCTCAACTCAGTGAGATAAACACTTTCGTCCGTTTTAGCGACGTTTTTCGCTATAACTTCGCCAATTCTTGTCCGATCGTCCCGATATTTGCGCCATTAGACTCGCAGCGAAAAGCTGAGTCTGAATAAGTGTTTCAGTTTGAAATTTGAAAGTTTTTTCAAAATGCGCATTTTTTTCACCAAGATGCTCAACTCAGTGAGATAAACACTTTCGCGCGATTTTACGACTTTTTTCGCTATAACTTCGCCAATTTTTGTCCGATCGTCCCGATATTTGCGGCAAAAGACTCGCAGCGAGAAACTGAGTCAGAATAAGTGTTTCAATTTGAAATTTGAAAGTTTTTTCAAAACGCGCATTTTTTTCACCAAGATGCTCAACTCAGTGAGATAAACACTTTCGCGCGATTTTACGACTTTTTTCGCTATAACTTCGCCAATTTTTGTCCGATCGTCCCGATATTTGCGGCAAAAGACTCGCAGCGAGAAACTGAGTCAGAATAAGTGTTTCAATTTGAAATTTGAAAGTTTTTTTAAAACGCGCATTTTTTTCACCAAGATGCTCAACTCAGTGAGATAAACACTTTCGTCCGTTTTAGCGACGTTTTTCGCTATAACTTCGCCAATTCTTGTCCGATCGTCCCGATATTTGCGCCATTAGACTCGCAGCGAAAAGCTGAGTCTGAATAAGTGTTTCAGTTTGAAATTTGAAAGTTTTTTCAAAATGCGCATTTTTTTCACCAAGATGCTCAACTCAGTGAGATAAACACTTTCGCGCGATTTTACGACTTTTTTCGCTATAACTTCGCCAATTTTTGTCCGATCGTCCCGATATTTGCGGCAAAAGACTCGCAGCGAGAAACTGAGTCAGAATAAGTGTTTCAATTTGAAATTTGAAAGTTTTTTCAAAACGCGCATTTCTTTCACCAAGATGCTCAACTCAGTGAGATAAACACTTTCGTCCGTTTTAGCGACGTTTTTCGCTATAACTTCGCCAATTCTTGTCCGATCGTCCCGATATTTGCGCCATTAGACTCGCAGCGAAAAGCTGAGTCTGAATAAGTGTTTCAGTTTGAAATTTGAAAGTTTTTTCAAAATGCGCATTTTTTTCACCAAGATGCTCAACTCAGTGAGATAAACACTTTCGTGCGATTTTACGACTTTTTTCGCTATAACTTCGCCAATTTTTGTCCGATCGTCCCGATATTTGCGGCAAAAGACTCGCAGCGAGAAACTGAGTCAGAATAAGTGTTTCAATTTGAAATTTGAAAGTTTTTTCAAAACGCGCATTTCTTTCACCAAGATGCTCAACTCAGTGAGATAAACACTTTCGTCCGTTTTAGCGACGTTTTTCGCTATAACTTCGCCAATTCTTGTCCGATCGTCCCGATATTTGCGCCATTAGACTCGCAGCGAAAAGCTGAGTCTGAATAAGTGTTTCAGTTTGAAATTTGAAAGTTTTTTCAAAATGCGCATTTTTTTCACCAAGATGCTCAACTCAGTGAGATAAACACTTTCGCGCGATTTTACGACTTTTTTCGCTATAACTTCGCCAATTTTTGTCCGATCGTCCCGATATTTGCGGCAAAAGACTCGCAGCGAGAAACTGAGTCAGAATAAGTGTTTCAATTTGAAATTTGAAAGTTTTTTCAAAACGCGCATTTCTTTCACCAAGATGCTCAACTCAGTGAGATAAACACTTTCGTCCGTTTTAGCGACGTTTTTCGCTATAACTTCGCCAATTCTTGTCCGATCGTCCCGATATTTGCGCCATTAGACTCGCAGCGAAAAGCTGAGTCTGAATAAGTGTTTCAGTTTGAAATTTGAAAGTTTTTTCAAAATGCGCATTTTTTTCACCAAGATGCTCAACTCAGTGAGATAAACACTTTCGCGCGATTTTACGACTTTTTTCGCTATAACTTCGCCAATTTTTGTCCGATCGTCCCGATATTTGCGGCAAAAGACTCGCAGCGAGAAACTGAGTCAGAATAAGTGTTTCAATTTGAAATTTGAAAGTTTTTTCAAAACGCGCATTTTTTTCACCAAGATGCTCAACTCAGTGAGATAAACACTTTCGCGCGATTTTACGACTTTTTTCGCTATAACTTCGCCAATTTTTGTCCGATCGTCCCGATATTTGCGGCAAAAGACTCGCAGCGAGAAACTGAGTCAGAATAAGTGTTTCAATTTGAAATTTGAAAGTTTTTTCAAAACGCGCATTTTTTTCACCAAGATGCTCAACTCAGTGAGATAAACACTTTCGTCCGTTTTAGCGACGTTTTTCGCTATAACTTCGCCAATTCTTGTCCGATCGTCCCGATATTTGCGCCATTAGACTCGCAGCGAAAAGCTGAGTCTGAATAAGTGTTTCAGTTTGAAATTTGAAAGTTTTTTCAAAATGCGCATTTTTTTCACCAAGATGCTCAACTCAGTGAGATAAACACTTTCGCGCGATTTTACGACTTTTTTCGCTATAACTTCGCCAATTTTTGTCCGATCGTCCCGATATTTGCGGCAAAAGACTCGCAGCGAGAAACTGAGTCAGAATAAGTGTTTCAATTTGAAATTTGAAAGTTTTTTCAAAACGCGCATTTTTTTCACCAAGATGCTCAACTCAGTGAGATAAACACTTTCGTGCGATTTTACGACTTTTTTCGCTATAACTTCGCCAATTTTTGTCCGATCGTCCCGATATTTGCGGCAAAAGACTCGCAGCGAGAAACTGAGTCAGAATAAGTGTTTCAATTTGAAATTTGAAAGTTTTTTTAAAACGCGCATTTTTTTCACCAAGATGCTCAACTCAGTGAGATAAACACTTTCGTCCGTTTTAGCGACGTTTTTCGCTATAACTTCGCCAATTTTTGTCCGATCGTCCCGATATTTGCGCCATTAGACTCGCAGCGAAAAGCTGAGTCTGAATAAGTGTTTCAGTTTGAAATTTGAAAGTTTTTTCAAAACGCGCATTTTTTTCACCAAGATGCTCAACTCAGTGAGATAAACACTTTCGCGCGATTTTACGACTTTTTTCGCTATAACTTCGCCAATTTTTGTCCGATCGTCCCGATATTTGCGGCAAAAGACTCGCAGCGAGAAACTGAGTCAGAATAAGTGTTTCAATTTGAAATTTGAAAGTTTTTTCAAAACGCGCATTTCTTTCACCAAGATGCTCAACTCAGTGAGATAAACACTTTCGTCCGTTTTAGCGACGTTTTTCGCTATAACTTCGCCAATTCTTGTCCGATCGTCCCGATATTTGCGCCATTAGACTCGCAGCGAAAAGCTGAGTCTGAATAAGTGTTTCAGTTTGACATTTGAAAGTTTTTTCAAAATGCGCATTTTTTTCACCAAGATGCTCAACTCAGTGAGATAAACACTTTCGCGCGATTTTACGACTTTTTTCGCTATAACTTCGCCAATTTTTGTCCGATCGTCCCGATATTTGCGGCAAAAGACTCGCAGCGAGAAACTGAGTCAGAATAAGTGTTTCAATTTGAAATTTGAAAGTTTTTTCAAAACGCGCATTTTTTTCACCAAGATGCTCAACTCAGTGAGATAAACACTTTCGTCCGTTTTAGCGACGTTTTTCGCTATAACTTCGCCAATTCTTGTCCGATCGTCCCGATATTTGCGCCATTAGACTCGCAGCGAAAAGCTGAGTCTGAATAAGTGTTTCAGTTTGAAATTTGAAAGCTTTTTCAAAATGCGCATTTTTTTCACCAAGATGCTCAACTCAGTGAGATAAACACTTTCGCGCGATTTTACGACTTTTTTCGCTATAACTTCGCCAATTTTTGTCCGATCGTCCCGATATTTGCGGCAAAAGACTCGCAGCGAGAAACTGAGTCAGAATAAGTGTTTCAATTTGAAATTTGAAAGTTTTTTCAAAACGCGCATTTTTTTCACCAAGATGCTCAACTCAGTGAGATAAACACTTTCGCGCGATTTAACGACTTTTTTCGCTATAACTTCGCCAATTTTTGTCCGATCGTCCCGATATTTGCGGCAAAAGACTCGCAGCGAGAAACTGAGTCAGAATAAGTGTTTCAATTTGAAATTTGAAAGTTTTTTCAAAACGCGCATTTTTTTCACCAAGATGCTCAACTCAGTGAGATAAACACTTTCGTCCGTTTTAGCGACGTTTTTCGCTATAACTTCGCCAATTCTTGTCCGATCGTCCCGATATTTGCGCCATTAGACTCGCAGCGAAAAGCTGAGTCTGAATAAGTGTTTCAGTTTGAAATTTGAAAGTTTTTTCAAAATGCGCATTTTTTTCACCAAGATGCTCAACTCAGTGAGATAAACACTTTCGCGCGATTTAACGACTTTTTTCGCTATAACTTCGCCAATTTTTGTCCGATCGTCCCGATATTTGCGGCAAAAGACTCGCAGCGAGAAACTGAGTCAGAATAAGTGTTTCAATTTGAAATTTGAAAGTTTTTTCAAAACGCGCATTTTTTTCACCAAGATGCTCAACTCAGTGAGATAAACACTTTCGCGCGATTTTACGACTTTTTTCGCTATAACTTCGCCAATTTTTGTCCGATCGTCCCGATATTTGCGGCAAAAGACTCGCAGCGAGAAACTGAGTCAGAATAAGTGTTTCAATTTGAAATTTGAAAGTTTTTTCAAAACGCGCATTTTTTTCACCAAGATGCTCAACTCAGTGAGATAAACACTTTCGTCCGTTTTAGCGACGTTTTTCGCTATAACTTCGCCAATTCTTGTCCGATCGTCCCGATATTTGCGCCATTAGACTCGCAGCGAGAAACTGAGTCAGAATAAGTGTTTCAATTTGAAATTTGAAAGTTTTTTCAAAACGCGCATTTTTTTCACCAAGATGCTCAACTCAGTGAGATAAACACTTTCGCGCGATTTTACGACTTTTTTCGCTATAACTTCGCCAATTTTTGTCCGATCGTCCCGATATTTGCGGCAAAAGACTCGCAGCGAGAAACTGAGTCAGAATAAGTGTTTCAATTTGAAATTTGAAAGTTTTTTCAAAACGCGCATTTTTTTCACCAAGATGCTCAACTCAGTGAGATAAACACTTTCGTCCGTTTTAGCGACGTTTTTCGCTATAACTTCGCCAATTCTTGTCCGATCGTCCCGATATTTGCGGCAAAAGACTCGCAGCGAGAAACTGAGTCAGAATAAGTGTTTCAATTTGAAATTTGAAAGTTTTTTCAAAACGCGCATTTTTTTCACCAAGATGCTCAACTCAGTGAGATAAACACTTTCGTCCGTTTTAGCGACGTTTTTCGCTATAACTTCGCCAATTCTTGTCCGATCGTCCCGATATTTGCGCCATTAGACTCGCAGCGAAAAGCTGAGTCTGAATAAGTGTTTCAGTTTGAAATTTGAAAGTTTTTTCAAAATGCGCATTTTTTTCACCAAGATGCTCAACTCAGTGAGATAAACACTTTCGCGCGATTTTACGACTTTTTTCGCTATAACTTCGCCAATTTTTGTCCGATCGTCCCGATATTTGCGGCAAAAGACTCGCAGCGAGAAACTGAGTCAGAATAAGTGTTTCAATTTGAAATTTGAAAGTTTTTTCAAAACGCGCATTTCTTTCACCAAGATGCTCAACTCAGTGAGATAAACACTTTCGTCCGTTTTAGCGACGTTTTTCGCTATAACTTCGCCAATTCTTGTCCGATCGTCCCGATATTTGCGCCATTAGACTCGCAGCGAAAAGCTGAGTCTGAATAAGTGTTTCAGTTTGAAATTTGAAAGTTTTTTCAAAATGCGCATTTTTTTCACCAAGATGCTCAACTCAGTGAGATAAACACTTTCGCGCGTTTTTTCGACTTTTTTCGCTATAACTTCGCCAATTTTTGTCCGATCGTCCCGATATTTGCGGCAAAAGACTCGCAGCGAGAAACTGAGTCAGAATAAGTGTTTCAATTTGAAATTTGAAAGTTTTTTCAAAACGCGCATTTTTTTCACCAAGATGCTCAACTCAGTGAGATAAACACTTTCGTCCGTTTTAGCGACGTTTTTCGCTATAACTTCGCCAATTCTTGTCCGATCGTCCCGATATTTGCGCCATTAGACTCGCAGCGAAAAGCTGAGTCTGAATAAGTGTTTCAGTTTGAAATTTGAAAGTTTTTTCAAAATGCGCATTTTTTTCACCAAGATGCTCAACTCAGTGAGATAAACACTTTCGCGCGATTTTACGACTTTTTTCGCTATAACTTCGCCAATTTTTGTCCGATCGTCCCGATATTTGCGGCAAAAGACTCGCAGCGAGAAACTGAGTCAGAATAAGTGTTTCAATTTGAAATTTGAAAGTTTTTTCAAAACGCGCATTTTTTTCACCAAGATGCTCAACTCAGTGAGATAAACACTTTCGCGCGATTTAACGACTTTTTTCGCTATAACTTCGCCAATTTTTGTCCGATCGTCCCGATATTTGCGGCAAAAGACTCGCAGCGAGAAACTGAGTCAGAATAAGTGTTTCAATTTGAAATTTGAAAGTTTTTTCAAAACGCGCATTTTTTTCACCAAGATGCTCAACTCAGTGAGATAAACACTTTCGTCCGTTTTAGCGACGTTTTTCGCTATAACTTCGCCAATTCTTGTCCGATCGTCCCGATATTTGCGCCATTAGACTCGCAGCGAAAAGCTGAGTCTGAATAAGTGTTTCAGTTTGAAATTTGAAAGTTTTTTCAAAATGCGCATTTTTTTCACCAAGATGCTCAACTCAGTGAGATAAACACTTTCGCGCGATTTTACGACTTTTTTCGCTATAACTTCGCCAATTTTTGTCCGATCGTCCCGATATTTGCGGCAAAAGACTCGCAGCGAGAAACTGAGTCAGAATAAGTGTTTCAATTTGAAATTTGAAAGTTTTTTCAAAACGCGCATTTTTTTCACCAAGATGCTCAACTCAGTGAGATAAACACTTTCGCGCGATTTTACGACTTTTTTCGCTATAACTTCGCCAATTTTTGTCCGATCGTCCCGATATTTGGGGCAAAAGACTCGCAGCGAGAAACTGAGTCAGAATAAGTGTTTCAATTTGAAATTTGAAAGTTTTTTCAAAACGCGCATTTTTTTCACCAAGATGCTCAACTCAGTGAGATAAACACTTTCGTCCGTTTTAGCGACGTTTTTTGCTATAACTTCGCCAATTCTTGTCCGATCGTCCCGATATTTGCGCCATTAGACTCGCAGCGAAAAGCTGAGTCTGAATAAGTGTTTCAGTTTGAAATTTGAAAGTTTTTTCAAAATGCGCATTTTTTTCACCAAGATGCTCAACTCAGTGAGATAAACACTTTCGCGCGATTTAACGACTTTTTTCGCTATAACTTCGCCAATTTTTGTCCGATCGTCCCGATATTTGCGGCAAAAGACTCGCAGCGAGAAACTGAGTCAGAATAAGTGTTTCAATTTGAAATTTGAAAGTTTTTTCAAAACGCGCATTTTTTTCACCAAGATGCTCAACTCAGTGAGATAAACACTTTCGCGCGATTTTACGACTTTTTTCGCTATAACTTTGCCAATTTTTGTCCGATCGTCCCGATATTTGCGGCAAAAGACTCGCAGCGAGAAACTGAGTCAGAATAAGTGTTTCAATTTGAAATTTGAAAGTTTTTTCAAAACGCGCATTTTTTTCACCAAGATGCTCAACTCAGTGAGATAAACACTTTCGTCCGTTTTAGCGACGTTTTTCGCTATAACTTCGCCAATTCTTGTCCGATCGTCCCGATATTTGCGCCATTAGACTCGCAGCGAAAAGCTGAGTCTGAATAAGTGTTTCAGTTTGAAATTTGAAAGTTTTTTCAAAATGCGCATTTTTTTCACCAAGATGCTCAACTCAGTGAGATAAACACTTTCGCGCGATTTTACGACTTTTTTCGCTATAACTTCGCCAATTTTTGTCCGATCGTCCCGATATTTGCGGCAAAAGACTCGCAGCGAGAAACTGAGTCAGAATAAGTGTTTCAATTTGAAATTTGAAAGTTTTTTCAAAACGCGCATTTCTTTCACCAAGATGCTCAACTCAGTGAGATAAACACTTTCGCGCGATTTTACGACTTTTTTCGCTATAACTTCGCCAATTTTTGTCCGATCGTCCCGATATTTGCGGCAAAAGACTCGCAGCGAGAAACTGAGTCAGAATAAGTGTTTCAATTTGAAATTTGAAAGTTTTTTCAAAACGCGCATTTTTTTCACCAAGATGCTCAACTCAGTGAGATAAACACTTTCGTCCGTTTTAGCGACGTTTTTCGCTATAACTTCGCCAATTCTTGTCCGATCGTCCCGATATTTGCGCCATTAGACTCGCAGCGAGAAACTGAGTCAGAATAAGTGTTTCAATTTGAAATTTGAAAGTTTTTTCAAAACGCGCATTTTTTTCACCAAGATGCTCAACTCAGTGAGATAAACACTTTCGCGCGATTTTACGTCTTTTTTCGCTATAACTTCGCCAATTTTTGTCCGATCGTCCCGATATTTGCGGCAAAAGACTCGCAGCGAGAAACTGAGTCAGAATAAGTGTTTCAATTTGAAATTTGAAAGTTTTTTCAAAACGCGCATTTTTTTCACCAAGATGCTCAACTCAGTGAGATAAACACTTTCGTCCGTTTTAGCGACGTTTTTTCGCTATAACTTCGCCAATTCTTGTCCGATCGTCCCGATATTTGCGGCAAAAGACTCGCAGCGAGAAACTGAGTCAGAATAAGTGTTTCAATTTGAAATTTGAAAGTTTTTTCAAAATGCGCATTTTTTTCACCAAGATGCTCAACTCAGTGAGATAAACACTTTCGCGCGATTTTACGACTTTTTTCGCTATAACTTCGCCAATTTTTGTCCGATCGTCCCGATATTTGCGGCAAAAGACTCGCAGCGAGAAACTGAGTCAGAATAAGTGTTTCAATTTGAAATTTGAAAGTTTTTTCAAAACGCGCATTTTTTTCACCAAGATGCTCAACTCAGTGAGATAAACACTTTCGCGCGATTTTACGACTTTTTTCGCTATAACTTCGCCAATTTTTGTCCGATCGTCCCGATATTTGCGGCAAAAGACTCGCAGCGAGAAACTGAGTCAGAATAAGTGTTTCAATTTGAAATTTGAAAGTTTTTTCAAAACGCGCATTTTTTTCACCAAGATGCTCAACTCAGTGAGATAAACACTTTCGTCCGTTTTAGCGACGTTTTTCGCTATAACTTCGCCAATTCTTGTCCGATCGTCCCGATATTTGCGCCATTAGACTCGCAGCGAAAAGCTGAGTCTGAATAAGTGTTTCAGTTTGAAATTTGAAAGTTTTTTCAAAATGCGCATTTTTTTCACCAAGATGCTCAACTCAGTGAGATAAACACTTTCGCGCGATTTTACGACTTTTTTCGCTATAACTTCGCCAATTTTTGTCCGATCGTCCCGATATTTGCGGCAAAAGACTCGCAGCGAGAAACTGAGTCAGAATAAGTGTTTCAATTTGAAATTTGAAAGTTTTTTCAAAACGCGCATTTTTTTCACCAAGATGCTCAACTCAGTGAGATAAACACTTTCGCGCGATTTTACGACTTTTTTCGCTATAACTTCGCCAATTTTTGTCCGATCGTCCCGATATTTGCGGCAAAAGACTCGCAGCGAGAAACTGAGTCAGAATAAGTGTTTCAATTTGAAATTTGAAAGTTTTTTCAAAACGCGCATTTTTTTCACCAAGATGCTCAACTCAGTGAGATAAACACTTTCGTCCGTTTTAGCGACGTTTTTCGCTATAACTTCGCCAATTTTTGTCCGATCGTCCCGATATTTGCGGCAAAAGACTCGCAGCGAGAAACTGAGTCAGAATAAGTGTTTCAATTTGAAATTTGAAAGTTTTTTCAAAATGCGCATTTTTTTCACCAAGATGCTCAACTCAGTGAGATAAACACTTTCGCGCGATTTTACGACTTTTTTCGCTATAACTTCGCCAATTTTTGTCCGATCGTCCCGATATTTGCGGCAAAAGACTCGCAGCGAGAAACTGAGTCAGAATAAGTGTTTCAATTTGAAATTTGAAAGTTTTTTCAAAACGCGCATTTTTTTCACCAAGATGCTCAACTCAGTGAGATAAACACTTTCGCGCGATTTTACGACTTTTTTCGCTATAACTTCGCCAATTTTTGTCCGATCGTCCCGATATTTGCGGCAAAAGACTCGCAGCGAGAAACTGAGTCAGAATAAGTGTTTCAATTTGAAATTTGAAAGTTTTTTCAAAACGCGCATTTTTTTCACCAAGATGCTCAACTCAGTGAGATAAACACTTTCGTCCGTTTTAGCGACGTTTTTCGCTATAACTTCGCCAATTCTTGTCCGATCGTCCCGATATTTGCGCCATTAGACTCGCAGCGAAAAGCTGAGTCTGAATAAGTGTTTCAGTTTGAAATTTGAAAGTTTTTTCAAAATGCGCATTTTTTTCACCAAGATGCTCAACTCAGTGAGATAAACACTTTCGCGCGATTTAACGACTTTTTTCGCTATAACTTCGCCAATTTTTGTCCGATCGTCCCGATATTTGCGGCAAAAGACTCGCAGCGAGAAACTGAGTCAGAATAAGTGTTTCAATTTGAAATTTGAAAGTTTTTTCAAAACGCGCATTTTTTTCACCAAGATGCTCAACTCAGTGAGATAAACACTTTCGCGCGATTTAACGACTTTTTTCGCTATAACTTCGCCAATTTTTGTCCGATCGTCCCGATATTTGCGGCAAAAGACTCGCAGCGAGAAACTGAGTCAGAATAAGTGTTTCAATTTGAAATTTGAAAGTTTTTTCAAAACGCGCATTTTTTTCACCAAGATGCTCAACTCAGTGAGATAAACACTTTCGTCCGTTTTAGCGACGTTTTTTGCTATAACTTCGCCAATTCTTGTCCGATCGTCCCGATATTTGCGCCATTAGACTCGCAGCGAAAAGCTGAGTCTGAATAAGTGTTTCAGTTTGAAATTTGAAAGTTTTTTCAAAATGCGCATTTTTTTCACCAAGATGCTCAACTCAGTGAGATAAACACTTTCGCGCGATTTTACGACTTTTTTCGCTATAACTTCGCCAATTTTTGTCCGATCGTCCCGATATTTGCGGCAAAAGACTCGCAGCGAGAAACTGAGTCAGAATAAGTGTTTCAATTTGAAATTTGAAAGTTTTTTCAAAACGCGCATTTTTTTCACCAAGATGCTCAACTCAGTGAGATAAACACTTTCGCGCGATTTTACGACTTTTTTCGCTATAACTTCGCCAATTTTTGTCCGATCGTCCCGATATTTGCGGCAAAAGACTCGCAGCGAGAAACTGAGTCAGAATAAGTGTTTCAATTTGAAATTTGAAAGTTTTTTCAAAACGCGCATTTTTTTCACCAAGATGCTCAACTCAGTGAGATAAACACTTTCGTCCGTTTTAGCGACGTTTTTCGCTATAACTTCGCCAATTCTTGTCCGATCGTCCCGATATTTGCGCCATTAGACTCGCAGCGAAAAGCTGAGTCTGAATAAGTGTTTCAGTTTGAAATTTGAAAGTTTTTTCAAAATGCGCATTTTTTTCACCAAGATGCTCAACTCAGTGAGATAAACACTTTCGCGCGATTTTACGACTTTTTTCGCTATAACTTCGCCAATTTTTGTCCGATCGTCCCGATATTTGCGGCAAAAGACTCGCAGCGAGAAACTGAGTCAGAATAAGTGTTTCAATTTGAAATTTGAAAGTTTTTTCAAAACGCGCATTTTTTTCACCAAGATGCTCAACTCAGTGAGATAAACACTTTCGTCCGTTTTAGCGACGTTTTTCGCTATAACTTCGCCAATTCTTGTCCGATCGTCCCGATATTTGCGCCATTAGACTCGCAGCGAAAAGCTGAGTCTGAATAAGTGTTTCAGTTTGAAATTTGAAAGTTTTTTCAAAATGCGCATTTTTTTCACCAAGATGCTCAACTCAGTGAGATAAACACTTTCGCGCGATTTAACGACTTTTTTCGCTATAACTTCGCCAATTTTTGTCCGATCGTCCCGATATTTGCGGCAAAAGACTCGCAGCGAGAAACTGAGTCAGAATAAGTGTTTCAATTTGAAATTTGAAAGTTTTTTCAAAACGCGCATTTTTTTCACCAAGATGCTCAACTCAGTGAGATAAACACTTTCGTCCGTTTTAGCGACGTTGTTCGCTATAACTTCGCCAATTCTTGTCCGATCGTCCCGATATTTGCGCCATTAGACTCGCAGCGAAAAGCTGAGTCTGAATAAGTGTTTCAGTTTGAAATTTGAAAGTTTTTTCAAAATGCGCATTTTTTTCACCAAGATGCTCAACTCAGTGAGATAAACACTTTCGCGCGATTTTACGACTTTTTTCGCTATAACTTCGCCAATTTTTGTCCGATCGTCCCGATATTTGCGGCAAAAGACTCGCAGCGAGAAACTGAGTCAGAATAAGTGTTTCAATTTGAAATTTGAAAGTTTTTTCAAAACGCGCATTTTTTTCACCAAGATGCTCAACTCAGTGAGATAAACACTTTCGTCCGTTTTAGCGACGTTTTTCGCTATAACTTCGCCAATTCTTGTCCGATCGTCCCGATATTTGCGCCATTAGACACGCAGCGAAAAGCTGAGTCTGAATAAGTGTTTCAGTTTGAAATTTGAAAGTTTTTTCAAAATGCGCATTTTTTTCACCAAGATGCTCAACTCAGTGAGATAAACACTTTCGCGCGATTTAACGACTTTTTTCGCTATAACTTCGCCAATTTTTGTCCGATCGTCCCGATATTTGCGGCAAAAGACTCGCAGCGAGAAACTGAGTCAGAATAAGTGTTTCAATTTGAAATTTGAAAGTTTTTTCAAAACGCGCATTTTTTTCACCAAGATGCTCAACTCAGTGAGATAAACACTTTCGCGCGATTTTACGACTTTTTTCGCTATAACTTCGCCAATTTTTGTCCGATCGTCCCGATATTTGCGGCAAAAGACTCGCAGCGAGAAACTGAGTCAGAATAAGTGTTTCAATTTGAAATTTGAAAGTTTTTTCAAAACGCGCATTTTTTTCACCAAGATGCTCAACTCAGTGAGATAAACACTTTCGTCCGTTTTAGCGACGTTTTTCGCTATAACTTCGCCAATTTTTGTCCGATCGTCCCGATATTTGCGGCAAAAGACTCGCAGCGAGAAACTGAGTCAGAATAAGTGTTTCAATTTGAAATTTGAAAGTTTTTTCAAAATGCGCATTTTTTTCACCAAGATGCTCAACTCAGTGAGATAAACACTTTCGCGCGATTTTACGACTTTTTTCGCTATAACTTCGCCAATTTTTGTCCGATCGTCCCGATATTTGCGGCAAAAGACTCGCAGCGAGAACCTGAGTCAGAATAAGTGTTTCAATTTGAAATTTGAAAGTTTTTTCAAAACGCGCATTTTTTTCACCAAGATGCTCAACTCAGTGAGATAAACACTTTCGCGCGATTTTACGACTTTTTTCGCTATAACTTCGCCAATTTTTGTCCGATCGTCCCGATATTTGCGGCAAAAGACTCGCAGCGAGAAACTGAGTCAGAATAAGTGTTTCAATTTGAAATTTGAAAGTTTTTTCAAAACGCGCATTTTTTTCACCAAGATGCTCAACTCAGTGAGATAAACACTTTCGTCCGTTTTAGCGACGTTTTTCGCTATAACTTCGCCAATTCTTGTCCGATCGTCCCGATATTTGCGCCATTAGACTCGCAGCGAGAAGCTGAGTCTGAATAAGTGTTTCAGTTTGAAATTTGAAAGTTTTTTCAAAATGCGCATTTTTTTCACCAAGATGCTCAACTCAGTGAGATAAACACTTTCGCGCGATTTAACGACTTTTTTCGCTATAACTTCGCCAATTTTTGTCCGATCGTCCCGATATTTGCGGCAAAAGACTCGCAGCGAGAAACTGAGTCAGAATAAGTGTTTCAATTTGAAATTTGAAAGTTTTTTCAAAACGCGCATTTTTTTCACCAAGATGCTCAACTCAGTGAGATAAACACTTTCGCGCGATTTTACGACTTTTTTCGCTATAACTTCGCCAATTTTTGTCCGATCGTCCCGATATTTGCGGCAAAAGACTCGCAGCGAGAAACTGAGTCAGAATAAGTGTTTCAATTTGAAATTTGAAAGTTTTTTCAAAACGCGCATTTTTTTCACCAAGATGCTCAACTCAGTGAGATAAACACTTTCGTCCGTTTTAGCGACGTTTTTGCTATAACTTCGCCAATTCTTGTCCGATCGTCCCGATATTTGCGCCATTAGACTCGCAGCGAAAAGCTGAGTCTGAATAAGTGTTTCAGTTTGAAATTTGAAAGTTTTTTCAAAATGCGCATTTTTTTCACCAAGATGCTCAACTCAGTGAGATAAACACTTTCGCGCGATTTAACGACTTTTTTCGCTATAACTTCGCCAATTTTTGTCCGATCGTCCCGATATTTGCGGCAAAAGACTCGCAGCGAGAAACTGAGTCAGAATAAGTGTTTCAATTTGAAATTTGAAAGTTTTTTCAAAACGCGCATTTTTTTCACCAAGATGCTCAACTCAGTGAGATAAACACTTTCGCGCGATTTTACGACTTTTTTCGCTATAACTTCGCCAATTTTTGTCCGATCGTCCCGATATTTGCGGCAAAAGACTCGCAGCGAGAAACTGAGTCAGAATAAGTGTTTCAATTTGAAATTTGAAAGTTTTTTCAAAACGCGCATTTTTTTCACCAAGATGCTCAACTCAGTGAGATAAACACTTTCGTCCGTTTTAGCGACGTTTTTCGCTATAACTTCGCCAATTCTTGTCCGATCGTCCCGATATTTGCGCCATTAGACTCGCAGCGAAAAGCTGAGTCTGAATAAGTGTTTCAGTTTGAAATTTGAAAGTTTTTTCAAAATGCGCATTTTTTTCACCAAGATGCTCAACTCAGTGAGATAAACACTTTCGCGCGATTTTACGACTTTTTTCGCTATAACTTCGCCAATTTTTGTCCGATCGTCCCGATATTTGCGGCAAAAGACTCGCAGCGAGAAACTGAGTCAGAATAAGTGTTTCAATTTGAAATTTGAAAGTTTTTTCAAAACGCGCATTTCTTTCACCAAGATGCTCAACTCAGTGAGATAAACACTTTCGCGCGATTTTACGACTTTTTTCGCTATAACTTCGCCAATTTTTGTCCGATCGTCCCGATATTTGCGGCAAAAGACTCGCAGCGAGAAACTGAGTCAGAATAAGTGTTTCAATTTGAAATTTGAAAGTTTTTTCAAAACGCGCATTTTTTTCACCAAGATGCTCAACTCAGTGAGATAAACACTTTCGTCCGTTTTAGCGACGTTTTTTCGCTATAACTTCGCCAATTCTTGTCCGATCGTCCCGATATTTGCGCCATTAGACTCGCAGCGAGAAACTGAGTCAGAATAAGTGTTTCAATTTGAAATTTGAAAGTTTTTTCAAAACGCGCATTTTTTTCACCAAGATGCTCAACTCAGTGAGATAAACACTTTCGCGCGATTTTACGTCTTTTTTCGCTATAACTTCGCCAATTTTTGTCCGATCGTCCCGATATTTGCGGCAAAAGACTCGCAGCGAGAAACTGAGTCAGAATAAGTGTTTCAATTTGAAATTTGAAAGTTTTTTCAAAACGCGCATTTTTTTCACCAAGATGCTCAACTCAGTGAGATAAACACTTTCGTCCGTTTTAGCGACGTTTTTCGCTATAACTTCGCCAATTCTTGTCCGATCGTCCCGATATTTGCGCCATTAGACTCGCAGCGAAAAGCTGAGTCTGAATAAGTGTTTCAGTTTGAAATTTGAAAGTTTTTTCAAAATGCGCATTTTTTTCACCAAGATGCTCAACTCAGTGAGATAAACACTTTCGCGCGATTTTACGACTTTTTTCGCTATAACTTCGCCAATTTTTGTCCGATCGTCCCGATATTTGCGGCAAAAGACTCGCAGCGAGAAACTGAGTCAGAATAAGTGTTTCAATTTGAAATTTGAAAGTTTTTTCAAAACGCGCATTTTTTTCACCAAGATGCTCAACTCAGTGAGATAAACACTTTCGTCCGTTTTAGCGACGTTTTTCGCTATAACTTCGCCAATTCTTGTCCGATCGTCCCGATATTTGCGCCATTAGACTCGCAGCGAAAAGCTGAGTCTGAATAAGTGTTTCAGTTTGAAATTTGAAAGTTTTTTCAAAATGCGCATTTTTTTCACCAAGATGCTCAACTCAGTGAGATAAACACTTTCGCGCGATTTAACGACTTTTTTCGCTATAACTTCGCCAATTTTTGTCCGATCGTCCCGATATTTGCGGCAAAAGACTCGCAGCGAGAAACTGAGTCAGAATAAGTGTTTCAATTTGAAATTTGAAAGTTTTTTCAAAACGCGCATTTTTTTCACCAAGATGCTCAACTCAGTGAGATAAACACTTTCGCGCGATTTTACGACTTTTTTCGCTATAACTTCGCCAATTTTTGTCCGATCGTCCCGATATTTGCGGCAAAAGACTCGCAGCGAGAAACTGAGTCAGAATAAGTGTTTCAATTTGAAATTTGAAAGTTTTTTCAAAACGCGCATTTTTTTCACCAAGATGCTCAACTCAGTGAGATAAACACTTTCGTCCGTTTTAGCGACGTTTTTCGCTATAACTTCGCCAATTCTTGTCCGATCGTCCCGATATTTGCGCCATTAGACTCGCAGCGAGAAACTGAGTCAGAATAAGTGTTTCAATTTGAAATTTGAAAGTTTTTTCAAAACGCGCATTTTTTTCACCAAGATGCTCAACTCAGTGAGATAAACACTTTCGCGCGATTTTACGACTTTTTTCGCTATAACTTCGCCAATTTTTGTCCGATCGTCCCGATATTTGCGGCAAAAGACTCGCAGCGAGAAACTGAGTCAGAATAAGTGTTTCAATTTGAAATTTGAAAGTTTTTTCAAAACGCGCATTTTTTTCACCAAGATGCTCAACTCAGTGAGATAAACACTTTCGTCCGTTTTAGCGACGTTTTTCGCTATAACTTCGCCAATTCTTGTCCGATCGTCCCGATATTTGCGCCATTAGACTCGCAGCGAAAAGCTGAGTCTGAATAAGTGTTTCAGTTTGAAATTTGAAAGTTTTTTCAAAACGCGCATTTTTTTCACCAAGATGCTCAACTCAGTGAGATAAACACTTTCGTCCGTTTTAGCGACGTTTTTCGCTATAACTTCGCCAATTCTTGTCCGATCGTCCCGATATTTGCGCCATTAGACTCGCAGCGAAAAGCTGAGTCTGAATAAGTGTTTCAGTTTGAAATTTGAAAGTTTTTTCAAAATGCGCATTTTTTTCACCAAGATGCTCAACTCAGTGAGATAAACACTTTCGCGCGATTTTACGACTTTTTTTCGCTATAACTTCGCCAATTTTTGTCCGATCGTCCCGATATTTGCGGCAAAAGACTCGCAGCGAGAAACTGAGTCAGAATAAGTGTTTCAATTTGAAATTTGAAAGTTTTTTCAAAACGCGCATTTTTTTCACCAAGATGCTCAACTCAGTGAGATAAACACTTTCGCGCGATTTTACGACTTTTTTCGCTATAACTTCGCCAATTTTTGTCCGATCGTCCGATATTTGCGGCAAAAGACTCGCAGCGAGAAACTGAGTCAGAATAAGTGTTTCAATTTGAAATTTGAAAGTTTTTTCAAAACGCGCATTTTTTTCACCAAGATGCTCAACTCAGTGAGATAAACACTTTCGTCCGTTTTAGCGACGTTTTTCGCTATAACTTCGCCAATTCTTGTCCGATCGTCCCGATATTTGCGCCATTAGACTCGCAGCGAGAAACTGAGTCAGAATAAGTGTTTCAATTTGAAATTTGAAAGTTTTTTCAAAACGCGCATTTTTTTCACCAAGATGCTCAACTCAGTGAGATGAACACTTTCGCGCGATTTTACGACTTTTTTCGCTATAACTTCGCCAATTTTTGTCCGATCGTCCCGATATTTGCGGCAAAAGACTCGCAGCGAGAAACTGAGTCAGAATAAGTGTTTCAATTTGAAATTTGAAAGTTTTTTCAAAACGCGCATTTTTTTCACCAAGATGCTCAACTCAGTGAGATAAACACTTTCGTCCGTTTTAGCGACGTTTTTCGCTATAACTTCGCCAATTCTTGTCCGATCGTCCGATATTTGCGCCATTAGACTCGCAGCGAAAAGCTGAGTCTGAATAAGTGTTTCAGTTTGAAATTTGAAAGTTTTTTCAAAATGCGCATTTTTTTCACCAAGATGCTCAACTCAGTGAGATAAACACTTTCGCGCGATTTTACGACTTTTTTCGCTATAACTTCGCCAATTTTTGTCCGATCGTCCCGATATTTGCGGCAAAAGACTCGCAGCGAGAAACTGAGTCAGAATAAGTGTTTCAATTTGAAATTTGAAAGTTTTTTCAAAACGCGCATTTTTTTTCACCAAGATGCTCAACTCAGTGAGATAAACACTTTCGCGCGATTTTACGACTTTTTTCGCTATAACTTCGCCAATTTTTGTCCGATCGTCCCGATATTTGCGGCAAAAGACTCGCAGCGAGAAACTGAGTCAGAATAAGTGTTTCAATTTGAAATTTGAAAGTTTTTTCAAAACGCGCATTTTTTTCACCAAGATGCTCAACTCAGTGAGATAAACACTTTCGTCCGTTTTAGCGACGTTTTTCGCTATAACTTCGCCAATTCTTGTCCGATCGTCCCGATATTTGCGCCATTAGACTCGCAGCGAGAAACTGAGTCAGAATAAGTGTTTCAATTTGAAATTTGAAAGTTTTTTCAAAACGCGCATTTTTTTCACCAAGATGCTCAACTCAGTGAGATAAACACTTTCGTCCGTTTTAGCGACGTTTTTCGCTATAACTTCGCCAATTTTTGTCCGATCGTCCCGATATTTGCGCCATTAGACTCGCAGCGAAAAGCTGAGTCTGAATAAGTGTTTCAGTTTGAAATTTGAAAGTTTTTTCAAAATGCGCATTTTTTTCACCAAGATGCTCAACTCAGTGAGATAAACACTTTCGCGCGATTTTACGACTTTTTTCGCTATAACTTCGCCAATTTTTGTCCGATCGTCCCGATATTTGCGGCAAAAGACTCGCAGCGAGAAACTGAGTCAGAATAAGTGTTTCAATTTGAAATTTGAAAGTTTTTTCAAAACGCGCATTTTTTTCACCAAGATGCTCAACTCAGTGAGATAAACACTTTCGCGCGATTTTACGACTTTTTTCGCTATAACTTCGCCAATTTTTGTCCGATCGTCCCGATATTTGCGGCAAAAGACTCGCAGCGAGAAACTGAGTCAGAATAAGTGTTTCAATTTGAAATTTGAAAGTTTTTTCAAAACGCGCATTTTTTTCACCAAGATGCTCAACTCAGTGAGATAAACACTTTCGTCCGTTTTAGCGACGTTTTTCGCTATAACTTCGCCAATTCTTGTCCGATCGTCCCGATATTTGCGCCATTAGACTCGCAGCGAGAAACTGAGTCAGAATAAGTGTTTCAATTTGAAATTTGAAAGTTTTTTCAAACGCGCATTTTTTTCACCAAGATGCTCAACTCAGTGAGATAAACACTTTCGCGCGATTTTACGACTTTTTTCGCTATAACTTCGCCAATTTTTGTCCGATCGTCCCGATATTTGCGGCAAAAGACTCGCAGCGAGAAACTGAGTCAGAATAAGTGTTTCAATTTGAAATTTGAAAGTTTTTTCAAAACGCGCATTTTTTTCACCAAGATGCTCAACTCAGTGAGATAAACACTTTCGCGCGATTTTACGACTTTTTTCGCTATAACTTCGCCAATTTTTGTCCGACTCGTCCCGATATTTGCGGCAAAAGACTCGCAGCGAGAAACTGAGTCAGAATAAGTGTTTCAATTTGAAATTTGAAAGTTTTTTCAAAACGCGCATTTTTTTCACCAAGATGCTCAACTCAGTGAGATAAACACTTTCGTCCGTTTTAGCGACGTTTTTCGCTATAACTTCGCCAATTCTTGTCCGATCGTCCCGATATTTGCGCCATTAGACTCGCAGCGAAAAGCTGAGTCTGAATAAGTGTTTCAGTTTGAAATTTGAAAGTTTTTTCAAAATGCGCATTTTTTTCACCAAGATGCTCAACTCAGTGAGATAAACACTTTCGCGCGATTTTACGACTTTTTTCGCTATAACTTCGCCAATTTTTGTCCGATCGTCCCGATATTTGCGGCAAAAGACTCGCAGCGAGAAACTGAGTCAGAATAAGTGTTTCAATTTGAAATTTGAAAGTTTTTTCAAAACGCGCATTTTTTTCACCAAGATGCTCAACTCAGTGAGATAAACACTTTCGCGCGATTTTACGACTTTTTTCGCTATAACTTCGCCATATTTTGTCCGATCGTCCCGATATTTGCGGCAAAAGACTCGCAGCGAGAAACTGAGTCAGAATAAGTGTTTCAATTTGAAATTTGAAAGTTTTTTCAAAACGCGCATTTTTTTCACCAAGATGCTCAACTCAGTGAAGATGCTCAACTCAGTGAGATAAACACTTTCGTCCGTTTTAGCGACGTTTTTCGCTATAACTTCGCCAATTCTTGTCCGATCGTCCCGATATTTGCGCCATTAGACTCGCAGCGAGAAACTGAGTCAGAATAAGTGTTTCAATTTGAAATTTGAAAGTTTTTTCAAAACGCGCATTTTTTTCACCAAGATGCTCAACTCAGTGAGATAAACACTTTCGCGCGATTTTACGACTTTTTTCGCTATAACTTCGCCAATTTTTGTCCGATCGTCCCGATATTTGCGGCAAAAGACTCGCAGCGAGAAACTGAGTCAGAATAAGTGTTTCAATTTGAAATTTGAAAGTTTTTTCAAAATGCGCATTTTTTTCACCAAGATGCTCAACTCAGTGAGATAAACACTTTCGTCCGTTTTAGCGACGTTTTTTCGCTATAACTTCGCCAATTTTTGTCCGATCGTCCCGATATTTGCGCCATTAGACTCGCAGCGAAAAGCTGAGTCTGAATAAGTGTTTCAGTTTGAAATTTGAAAGTTTTTTCAAAATGCGCATTTTTTTCACCAAGATGCTCAACTCAGTGAGATAAACACTTTCGCGCGATTTTACGACTTTTTTCGCTATAACTTCGCCATTTTTGTCCGATCGTCCCGATATTTGCGGCAAAAGACTCGCAGCGAGAAACTGAGTCAGAATAAGTGTTTCAATTTGAAATTTGAAAGTTTTTTCAAAACGCGCATTTTTTTCACCAAGATGCTCAACTCAGTGAGATAAACACTTTCGTCCGTTTTAGCGACTTTTTTCGCTATAACTTCGCCAATT
>OU612067.1:18372319-18423367 GCA_914767715.1 Membranipora membranacea | reverse complement strand
ATAAACACTTTCGTCCGTTTTTAGCGACGTTTTTCGCTATAACTTCGCCAATTCTTGTCCGATCGTCCCGATATTTGCGCCATTAGACTCGCAGCGAAAAGCTGAGTCTGAATAAGTGTTTCAATTTGAAATTTGAAAGTTTTTTCAAAATGCGCATTTTTTTCACCAAGATGCTCAACTCAGTGAGATAAACACTTTCGTCCGTTTTAGCGACGTTTTTCGCTATAACTTCGCCAATTCTTGTCCGATCGTCCCGATATTTGCGGCAAAAGACTCGCAGCGAGAAACTGAGTCAGAATAAGTGTTTCAATTTGAAATTTGAAAGTTTTTTCAAAATGCGCATTTTTTTCACCAAGATGCTCAACTCAGTGAGATAAACACTTTCGTCCGTTTTAGCGACGTTTTTCGCTATAACTTCGCCAATTCTTGTCCGATCGTCCCGATATTTGCGCCATTAGACTCGCAGCGAAAAGCTGAGTCTGAATAAGTGTTTCAGTTTGAAATTTGAAAGTTTTTTCAAAATGCGCATTTTTTTCACCAAGATGCTCAACTCAGTGAGATAAACACTTTCGTCCGTTTTAGCGACGTTTTTCGCTATAACTTCGCCAATTCTTGTCCGATCGTCCCGATATTTGCGGCAAAAGACTCGCAGCGAGAAACTGAGTCAGAATAAGTGTTTCAATTTGAAATTTGAAAGTTTTTTCAAAATGCGCATTTTTTTCACCAAGATGCTCAACTCAGTGAGATAAACACTTTCGCGCGATTTTTACGACTTTTTTCGCTATAACTTCGCCAATTTTTGTCCGATCGTCCCGATATTTGCGGCAAAAGACTCGCAGCGAGAAACTGAGTCAGAATAAGTGTTTCAATTTGAAATTTGAAAGTTTTTTCAAAATGCGCATTTTTTTCACCAAGATGCTCAACTCAGTGAGATAAACACTTTCGCGCGATTTTACGACTTTTTTCGCTATAACTTCGCCAATTTTTGTCCGATCGTCCCGATATTTGCGGCAAAAGACTCGCAGCAGAAACTGAGTCAGAATAAGTGTTTCAATTCGAAATTTGAAAGTTTTTTCAAAATGCCCATTTTTTTCACCAAGATGCTCAACTCAGTGAGATAAACACTTTCGTCCGTTTTAGCGACGTTTTTCGCTATAACTTCGCCAATTCTTGTCCGATCGTCCCGATATTTGCGCCATTAGACTCGCAGCGAAAAGCTGAGTCTGAATAAGTGTTTCAGTTTGAAATTTGAAAGTTTTTTCAAAATGCGCATTTTTTTCACCAAGATGCTCAACTCAGTGAGATAAACACTTTCGTCCGTTTTTGCGACGTTTTTCGCTATAACTTCGCCAATTCTTGTCCGATCGTCCCGATATTTGCGGCAAAAGACTCGCAGCGAGAAAACTGAGTCAGAATAAGTGTTTCAATTTGAAATTTGAAAGTTTTTTCAAAATGCGCATTTTTTTCACCAAGATGCTCAACTCAGTGAGATAAAACACTTTCGCGCGATTTTACGACTTTTTTCGCTATAACTTCGCCAATTTTTGTCCGATCGTCCCGATATTTGCGGCAAAAGACTCGCAGCGAGAAACTGAGTCAGAATAAGTGTTTCAATTTGAAATTTGAAAGTTTTTTCAAAATGCGCATTTTTTTCACCAAGATGCTCAACTCAGTGAGATAAACACTTTCGTCCGTTTTAGCGACGTTTTTCGCTATAACTTCGCCAATTGTTGTCCGATCGTCCCGATATTTGCGCCATTAGACTCGCAGCGGAAAAGATGAGTCTGAATAAGTGTTTCAGTTTGAAATTTGAAAGTTTTTTCAAAATGCGCATTTTTTTCACCAAGATGCTCAACTCAGTGAGATAAACACTTTCGTCCGTTTTAGCGACGTTTTTCGCTATAACTTCGCCAATTCTTGTCCGACTCGTCCCGATATTTGCGGCAAAAGACTCGCAGCGAGAAACTGAGTCAGAATAAGTGTTTCAATTTGAAATTTGAAAGTTTTTTCAAAATGCGCATTTTTTTCACCAAGATGCTCAACTCAGTGAGATAAACACTTTCGCGCGATTTTACGACTTTTTTCGCTATAACTTCGCCAATTTTTGTCCGATCGTCCCGATATTTGCGGCAAAAGACTCGCAGTGAGAAACTGAGTCAGAATAAGTGTTTCAATTTGAAATTTGAAAGTTTTTTCAAAATGCGCATTTTTTTCACCAAGATGCTCAACTCAGTGAGATAAACACTTTCGTCCGTTTTAGCGACGTTTTTCGCTATAACTTCGCCAATTCTTGTCCGATCGTCCCGATATTTGCGCCATTAGACTCGCAGCGAAAAGCTGAGTCTGAATAAGTGTTTCAGTTTGAAATTTGAAAGTTTTTTCAAAATGCGCATTTTTTTTCACCAAGATGCTCAACTCAGTGAGATAAACACTTTCGTCCGTTTTAGCGACGTTTTTCGCTATAACTTCGCCAATTCTTGTCCGATCGTCCCGATATTTGCGGCAAAAGACTCGCAGCGAGAAACTGAGTCAGAATAAGTGTTTCAATTTGAAATTTGAAAGTTTTTTCAAAATGCGCATTTTTTTCACCAAGATGCTCAACTCAGTGAGATAAACACTTTCGTCCGTTTTAGCGACGTTTTTCGCTATAACTTCGCCAATTCTTGTCCGATCGTCCCGATATTTGCGCCATTAGACTCGCAGCGAAAAGCTGAGTCTGAATAAGTGTTTCAGTTTGAAATTTGAAAGTTTTTTCAAAATGCGCATTTTTTTCACCAAGATGCTCAACTCAGTGAGATAAACACTTTCGTCCGTTTTAGCGACGTTTTTCGCTATAACTTCGCCAATTCTTGTCCGATCGTCCCGATATTTGCGGCAAAAGACCTCGCAGCGAGAAACTGAGTCAGAATAAGTGTTTCAATTTGAAATTTGAAAGTTTTTTCAAAATGCGCATTTTTTTCACCAAGATGCTCAACTCAGTGAGATAAACACTTTCGCGCGATTTTACGACTTTTTTCGCTATAACTTCGCCAATTTTTGTCCGATCGTCCCGATATTTGCGGCAAAAGACTCGCAGCGAGAAACTGAGTCAGAATAAGTGTTTCAATTTGAAATTTGAAAGTTTTTTCAAAATGCGCATTTTTTTTCACCAAGATGCTCAACTCAGTGAGATAAACACTTTCGCGCGATTTTACGACTTTTTTCGCTATAACTTCGCCAATTTTTGTCCGATCGTCCCGATATTTGCGGCAAAAGACTCGCAGCAGAAACTGAGTCAGAATAAGTGTTTCAATTCGAAATTTGAAAGTTTTTTTCAAAATGCCCATTTTTTTCACCAAGATGCTCAACTCAGTGAGATAAACACTTTCGTCCGTTTTAGCGACGTTTTTCGCTATAACTTCGCCAATTCTTGTCCGATCGTCCCGATATTTGCGCCATTAGACTCGCAGCGAAAAGCTGAGTCTGAATAAGTGTTTCAGTTTGAAATTTGAAAGTTTTTTCAAAATGCGCATTTTTTTCACCAAGATGCTCAACTCAGTGAGATAAACACTTTCGTCCGTTTTAGCGACGTTTTTCGCTATAACTTCGCCAATTCTTGTCCGATCGTCCCGATATTTGCGGCAAAAGACTCGCAGCGAGAAACTGAGTCAGAATAAGTGTTTCAATTTGAAATTGAAAGTTTTTTTCAAAATGCGCATTTTTTTCACCAAGATGCTCAACTCAGTGAGATAAACACTTTCGCGCGATTTTACGACTTTTTTCGCTATAACTTCGCCAATTTTTGTCCGATCGTCCCGATATTTGCGGCAAAAGACTCGCAGCGAGAAACTGAGTCAGAATAAGTGTTTCAATTTGAAATTTGAAAGTTTTTTCAAAATGCGCATTTTTTTCACCAAGATGCTCAACTCAGTGAGATAAACACTTTCGCGCGATTTTACGACTTTTTTTCGCTATAACTTCGCCAATTTTTGTCCGATCGTCCCGATATTTGCGGCAAAAGACTCGCAGCGAGAAACTGAGGTCAGAATAAGTGTTTCAATTCGAAATTTGAAAGTTTTTTCAAAATGCGCATTTTTTTCACCAAGATGCTCAACTCAGTGAGATAAACACTTTCGCGCGATTTTACGACTTTTTTCGCTATAACTTCGCCAATTTTTGTCCGATCGTCCCGATATTTGCGGCAAAAGACTCGCAGTGAGAAACTGAGTCAGAATAAGTGTTTCAATTTGAAATTTGAAAGTTTTTTCAAAATGCGCATTTTTTTCACCAAGATGCTCAACTCAGTGAGATAAACACTTTCGTCCGTTTTAGCGACGTTTTTCGCTATAACTTCGCCAATTTTTGTCCGATCGTCCCGATATTTGCGGCAAAAGACTCGCAGCGAGAAACTGAGTCAGAATAAGTGTTTCAATTTGAAATTTTGAAAGTTTTTTCAAAATGCGCATTTTTTTCACCAAGATGCTCAACTCAGTGAGATAAACACTTTCGCGCGATTTTACGACTTTTTTCGCTATAACTTCGCCAATTTTTGTCCGATCGTCCCGATATTTGCGGCAAAAGACTCGCAGCGAGAAACTGAGTCAGAATAAGTGTTTCAATTTGAAATTTGAAAGTTTTTTCAAAATGCGCATTTTTTTCACCAAGATGCTCAACTCAGTGAGATAAACACTTTCGTCCGTTTTAGCGACGTTTTTCGCTATAACTTCGCCAATTCTTGTCCGATCGTCCCGATATTTGCGGCAAAAGACTCGCAGCGAGAAACTGAGTCAGAATAAGTGTTTCAATTTGAAATTTGAAAGTTTTTTCAAAATGCGCATTTTTTTTCACCAAGATGCTCAACTCAGTGAGATAAACACTTTCGCGCGATTTTACGACTTTTTTCGCTATAACTTCGCCAATTTTTGTCCGATCGTCCCGATATTTGCGGCAAAAGACTCGCAGCGAGAAACTGAGTCAGAATAAGTGTTTCAATTTGAAATTTGAAAGTTTTTTCAAAATGCGCATTTTTTTCACCAAGATGCTCAACTCAGTGAGATAAACACTTTCGTCCGTTTTAGCGACGTTTTTCGCTATGACTTCGCCAATTTTTGTCCGATCGTCCCGATATTTGCGCCATTAGACTCGCAGCGAAAAGCTGAGTCTGAATAAGTGTTTCAGTTTGAAATTTGAAAGTTTTTTCAAAATGCGCATTTTTTTCACCAAGATGCTCAACTCAGTGAGATAAACACTTTCGTCCGTTTTAGCGACGTTTTTCGCTATAACTTCGCCAATTCTTGTCCGATCGTCCCGATATTTGCGGCAAAAGACTCGCAGCGAGAAAACTGAGTCAGAATAAGTGTTTCAATTTGAAATTTGAAAGTTTTTTCAAAATGCGCATTTTTTTCACCAAGATGCTCAACTCAGTGAGATAAACACTTTCGCGCGATTTTACGACTTTTTTCGCTATAACTTCGCCAATTTTTGTCCGATCGTCCCGATATTTGCGGCAAAAGACTCGCAGCGAGAAACTGAGTCAGAATAAGTGTTTCAATTTGAAATTTGAAAAGTTTTTTCAAAATGCGCATTTTTTTCACCAAGATGCTCAACTCAGTGAGATAAACACTTTCGCGCGATTTTACGACTTTTTTCGCTATAACTTCGCCAATTTTTGTCCGATCGTCCCGATATTTGCGGCAAAAGACTCGCAGCGAGAAACTGAGTCAGATAAGTGTTTCAATTTGAAATTTGAAAGTTTTTTCAAAATGCGCATTTTTTTCACCAAGATGCTCAACTCAGTGAGATAAACACTTTCGTCCGTTTTAGCGACGTTTTTCGCTATAACTTCGCCAATTCTTGTCCGATCGTCCCGATATTTGCGGCAAAAGACTCGCAGCGAGAAACTGAGTCAGAATAAGTGTTTCAATTTGAAACTTGAAAGTTTTTTCAAAATGCGCATTTTTTTCACCAAGATGCTCAACTCAGTGAGATAAACACTTTCGCGCGATTTTACGACTTTTTTCGCTATAAATTCGCCAATTTTTGTCCGATCGTCCCGATATTTGCGGCAAAAGACTCGCAGCGAGAAACTGAGTCAGAATAAGTGTTTCAATTTGAAATTTGAAAGTTTTTTCAAAATGCGCATTTTTTTCACCAAGATGCTCAACTCAGTGAGATAAACACTTTCGCGCGATTTTACGACTTTTTTCGCTATAACTTCGCCAATTTTTGTCCGATCGTCCCGATATTTGCGGCAAAAGACTCGCAGCGAGAAACTGAGTCAGAATAAGTGTTTCAATTTGAAATTTGAAAGTTTTTTCAAAATGCGCATTTTTTTCACCAAGATGCTCAACTCAGTGAGATAAACACTTTCGTCCGTTTTAGCGACGTTTTTCGCTATAACTTCGCCAATTCTTGTCCGATCGTCCCGATATTTGCGCCATTAGACTCGCAGCGAAAAGCTGAGTCTGAATAAGTGTTTCAATTTGAAATTTGAAAGTTTTTTCAAAATGCGCATTTTTTTCACCAAGATGCTCAACTCAGTGAGATAAACACTTTCGTCCGTTTTAGCGACGTTTTTCGCTATAACTTCGCCAATTCTTGTCCGATCGTCCCGATATTTGCGGCAAAAGACTCGCAGCGAGAAACTGAGTCAGAATAAGTGTTTCAATTTGAAATTTGAAAGTTTTTTCAAAATGCGCATTTTTTTCACCAAGATGCTCAACTCAGTGAGATAAACACTTTCGTCCGTTTTAGCGACGTTTTTCGCTATAACTTCGCCAATTCTTGTCCGATCGTCCCGATATTTGCGGCAAAAGACTCGCAGCGAGAAACTGAGTCAGAATAAGTGTTTCAATTTGAAATTTGAAAGTTTTTTCAAAATGCGCATTTTTTTCACCAAGATGCTCAACTCAGTGAGATAAACACTTTCGCGCGATTTGACGACTTTTTTCGCTATAACTTCGCCAATTTTTGTCCGATCGTCCCGATATTTGCGGCAAAAGACTCGCAGCGAGAAACTGAGTCAGAATAAGTGTTTCAATTTGAAATTTGAAAGTTTTTTCAAAATGCGCATTTTTTTCACCAAGATGCTCAACTCAGTGAGATAAACACTTTCGTCCGTTTTAGCGACGTTTTTCGCTATAACTTCGCCAATTCTTGTCCGATCGTCCCGATATTTGCGCCATTAGACTCGCAGCAAAAAGCTGAGTCTGAATAAGTGTTTCAGTTTGAAATTTGAAAGTTTTTTCAAAATGCGCATTTTTTTCACCAAGATGCTCAACTCAGTGAGATAAACACTTTCGTCCGTTTTAGCGACGTTTTTCGCTATAACTTCGCCAATTCTTGTCCGATCGTCCCGATATTTGCAGCAAAAGACTCGCAGCGAGAAACTGAGTCAGAATAAGTGTTTCAATTTGAAGTTTGAAAGTTTTTTCAAAATGCGCATTTTTTTCACCAAGATGCTCAACTCAGTGAGATAAACACTTTCGCGCGATTTTATGACTTTTTTCGCTATAACTTCGCCAATTTTTGTCCGATCGTCCCGATATTTGCGGCAAAAGACTCGCAGCGAGAAACTGAGTCAGAATAAGTGTTTCAATTTGAAATTTGAAAGTTTTTTCAAAATGCGCATTTTTTTCACCAAGATGCTCAACTCAGTGAGATAAACACTTTCGTCCGTTTTAGCGACGTTTTTCGCTATAACTTCGCCAATTCTTGTCCGATCGTCCCGATATTTGCGCCATTAGACTCGCAGCGAAAAGCTGAGTCTGAATAAGTGTTTCAGTTTGAAATTTGAAAGTTTTTTCAAAATGCGCATTTTTTTCACCAAGATGCTCAACTCAGTGAGATAAACACTTTCGTCCGTTTTAGCGACGTTTTTCGCTATAACTTCGCCAATTCTTGTCCGATCGTCCCGATATTTGCGGCAAAAGACTCGCAGCGAGAAACTGAGTCAGAATAAGTGTTTCAATTTGAAATTTGAAAGTTTTTTCAAAATGCGCATTTTTTTCACCAAGATGCTCAACTCAGTGAGATAAACACTTTCGCGCGATTTTACGACTTTTTTCGCTATAACTTCGCCAATTTTTGTCCGATCGTCCCGATATTTGCGGCAAAAGGCTCGCAGCTAGAAACTGAGTCAGAATAAGTGTTTCAATTTGAAATTTGAAAGTTTTTTCAAAATGCGCATTTTTCTCACCAAGATGCTCAACTCAGTGAGATAAACACTTTCGCGCGATTTTACGACTTTTTTCGCTATAACTTCGCCAATTTTTGTCCGATCGTCCCGATATTTGCGGCAAAAGACTCGCAGCGAGAAACTGAGTCAGAATAAGTGTTTCAATTTGAAATTTGAAAGTTTTTTCAAAATGCGCATTTTTTTCACCAAGATGCTCAACTCAGTGAGATAAACACTTTCGTCCGTTTTAGCGACGTTTTTCGCTATAACTTCGCCAATTCTTGTCCGATCGTCCCGATATTTGCGCCATTAGACTCGCAGCGAAAAGCTGAGTCTGAATAAGTGTTTCAGTTTGAAATTTGAAAGTTTTTTCAAAATGCGCATTTTTTTCACCAAGATGCTCAACTCAGTGAGATAAACACTTTCGTCCGTTTTAGCGACGTTTTTCGCTATAACTTCGCCAATTCTTGTCCGATCGTCCCGATATTTGCAGCAAAAGACTCGCAGCGAGAAACTGAGTCAGAATAAGTGTTTCAATTTGAAATTTGAAAGTTTTTTCAAAATGCGCATTTTTTTCACCAAGATGCTCAACTCAGTGAGATAAACACTTTCGCGCGATTTTACGACTTTTTTCGCTATAACTTCGCCAATTTTTGTCCGATCGTCCCGATATTTGCGGCAAAAGACTCGCAGCGAGAAACTGAGTCAGAATAAGTGTTTCAATTTGAAATTTGAAAGTTTTTTCAAAATGCGCATTTTTTTCACCAAGATGCTCAACTCAGTGTGATAAACACTTTCGTCCGTTTTAGCGACGTTTTTCGCTATAACTTCGCCAATTCTTGTCCGATCGTCCCGATATTTGCGGCAAAAGACTCGCAGCGAGAAACTGAGTCAGAATAAGTGTTTCAATTTGAAATTTGAAAGTTTTTTCAAAATGCGCATTTTTTTCACCAAGATGCTCAACTCAGTGAGATAAACACTTTCGTCCGTTTTAGCGACGTTTTTCGCTATAACTTCGCCAATTCTTGTCCGATCGTCCCGATATTTGCGCCATTAGACTCGCAGCGAAAAGCTGAGTCTGAATAAGTGTTTCAGTTTGAAATTTGAAAGTTTTTTCAAAATGCGCATTTTTTTCACCAAGATGCTCAACTCAGTGAGATAAACACTTTCGCGCGATTTTACGACTTTTTTCGCTATAACTTCGCCAATTTTTGTCCGATCGTCCCGATATTTGCGGCAAAAGACTCGCAGCGAGAAACTGAGTCAGAATAAGTGTTTCAATTTGAAATTTGAAAGTTTTTTCAAAATGCGCATTTTTTTCACCAAGATGCTCAACTCAGTGAGATAAACACTTTCGCGCGATTTTACGACTTTTTTCGCTATAACTTCGCCAATTTTTGTCCGATCGTCCCGATATTTGCGGCAAAAGACTCGCAGCGAGAAACTGAGTCAGAATAAGTGTTTCAATTCGAAATTTGAAAGTTTTTTCAAAATGCGCATTTTTTTCACCAAGATGCTCAACTCAGTGAGATAAACACTTTCGCGCGATTTTACGACTTTTTTCGCTATAACTTCGCCAATTTTTGTCCGATCGTCCCGATATTTGCGGCAAAAGACTCGCAGCGAGAAACTGAGTCAGAATAAGTGTTTCAATTTGAAATTTGAAAGTTTTTTCAAAATGCGCATTTTTTTCACCAAGATGCTCAACTCAGTGAGATAAACACTTTCGTCCGTTTTAGCGACGTTTTTCGCTATAACTTCGCCAATTTTTGTCCGATCGTCCCGATATTTGCGCCATTAGACTCGCAGCGAAAAGCTGAGTCTGAATAAGTGTTTCAGTTTGAAATTTGAAAGTTTTTTCAAAATGCGCATTTTTTTCACCAAGATGCTCAACTCAGTGAGATAAACACTTTCGTCCGTTTTAGCGACGTTTTTCGCTATAACTTCGCCAATTCTTGTCCGATCGTCCCGATATTTGCGGCAAAAGACTCGCAGCGAGAAACTGAGTCAGAATAAGTGTTTCAATTTGAAATTTGAAAGTTTTTTCAAAATGCGCATTTTTTTCACCAAGATGCTCAACTCAGTGAGATAAACACTTTTGCGCGATTTTACGACTTTTTTCGCTATAACTTCGCCAATTTTTGTCCGATCGTCCCGATATTTGCGGCAAAAGACTCGCAGCGAGAAACTGAGTCAGAATAAGTGTTTCAATTTGAAATTTGAAAGTTTTTTCAAAATGCGCATTTTTTTCACCAAGATGCTCAACTCAGTGAGATATACACTTTCGCGCGATTTTACGACTTTTTTCGCTATAACTTCGCCAATTCTTGTCCGATCGTCCCGATATTTGCGGCAAAAGACTCGCAGCGAGAAACTGAGTCAGAATAAGTGTTTCAATTTGAAATTTGAAAGTTTTTTCAAAATGCGCATTTTTTTCACCAAGATGCTCAACTCAGTGAGATAAACACTTTCGCGCGATTTTACGACTTTTTTCGCTATAACTTCGCCAATTTTTGTCCGATCGTCCCGATATTTGCGGCAAGAGACTCGCAGCGAGAAACTGAGTCAGAATAAGTGTTTCAATTTGAAATTTGAAAGTTTTTTCAAAATGCGCATTTTTTTCACCAAGATGCTCAACTCAGTGAGATAAACACTTTCGTCCGTTTTAGCGACGTTTTTCGCTATAACTTCGCCAATTGTTGTCCGATCGTCCCGATATTTGCGCCATTAGACTCGCAGCGAAAAGATGAGTCTGAATAAGTGTTTCAGTTTGAAATTTGAAAGTTTTTTCAAAATGCGCATTTTTTTCACCAAGATGCTCAACTCAGTGAGATAAACACTTTCGTCCGTTTTAGCGACGTTTTTCGCTATAACTTCGCCAATTCTTGTCCGATCGTCCCGATATTTGCGGCAAAAGACTCGCAGCGAGAAACTGAGTCAGAATAAGTGTTTCAATTTGAAATTTGAAAGTTTTTTCAAAATGCGCATTTTTTTCACCAAGATGCTCAACTCAGTGAGATAAACACTTTCGCGCGATTTTACGACTTTTTTCGCTATAACTTCGCCAATTTTTGTCCGATCGTCCCGATATTTGCGGCAAAAGACTCGCAGTGAGAAACTGAGTCAGAATAAGTGTTTCAATTTGAAATTTGAAAGTTTTTTCAAAATGCGCATTTTTTTCACCAAGATGCTCAACTCAGTGAGATAAACACTTTCGTCCGTTTTAGCGACGTTTTTCGCTATAACTTCGCCAATTCTTGTCCGATCGTCCCGATATTTGCGCCATTAGACTCGCAGCGAAAAGCTGAGTCTGAATAAGTGTTTCAGTTTGAAATTTGAAAGTTTTTTCAAAATGCGCATTTTTTTCACCAAGATGCTCAACTCAGTGAGATAAACACTTTCGTCCGTTTTAGCGACGTTTTTCGCTATAACTTCGCCAATTCTTGTCCGATCGTCCCGATATTTGCGGCAAAAGACTCGCAGCGAGAAACTGAGTCAGAATAAGTGTTTCAATTTGAAATTTGAAAGTTTTTTCAAAATGCGCATTTTTTTCACCAAGATGCTCAACTCAGTGAGATAAACACTTTCGTCCGTTTTAGCGACGTTTTTCGCTATAACTTCGCCAATTCTTGTCCGATCGTCCCGATATTTGCGCCATTAGACTCGCAGCGAAAAGCTGAGTCTGAATAAGTGTTTCAGTTTGAAATTTGAAAGTTTTTTCAAAATGCGCATTTTTTTCACCAAGATGCTCAACTCAGTGAGATAAACACTTTCGTCCGTTTTAGCGACGTTTTTCGCTATAACTTCGCCAATTCTTGTCCGATCGTCCCGATATTTGCGGCAAAAGACTCGCAGCGAGAAACTGAGTCAGAATAAGTGTTTCAATTTGAAATTTGAAAGTTTTTTCAAAATGCGCATTTTTTTCACCAAGATGCTCAACTCAGTGAGATAAACACTTTCGCGCGATTTTACGACTTTTTTCGCTATAACTTCGCCAATTTTTGTCCGATCGTCCCGATATTTGCGGCAAAAGACTCGCAGCGAGAAACTGAGTCAGAATAAGTGTTTCAATTTGAAATTTGAAAGTTTTTTCAAAATGCGCATTTTTTTCACCCAGATGCTCAACTCAGTGAGATAAACACTTTCGCGCGATTTTACGACTTTTTTCGCTATAACTTCGCCAATTTTTGTCCGATCGTCCCGATATTTGCGGCAAAAGACTCGCAGCAGAAACTGAGTCAGAATAAGTGTTTCAATTCGAAATTTGAAAGTTTTTTCAAAATGCGCATTTTTTTCACCAAGATGCTCAACTCAGTGAGATAAACACTTTCGCGCGATTTTACGACTTTTTTCGCTATAACTTCGCCAATTTTTGTCCGATCGTCCCGATATTTGCGGCAAAAGACTCGCAGTGAGAAACTGAGTCAGAATAAGTGTTTCAATTTGAAATTTGAAAGTTTTTTCAAAATGCGCATTTTTTTCACCAAGATGCTCAACTCAGTGAGATAAACACTTTCGTCCGTTTTAGCGACGTTTTTCGCTATAACTTCGCCAATTTTTGTCCGATCGTCCCGATATTTGCGGCAAAAGACTCGCAGCGAGAAACTGAGTCAGAATAAGTGTTTCAATTTGAAATTTGAAAGTTTTTTCAAAATGCGCATTTTTTTCACCAAGATGCTCAACTCAGTGAGATAAACACTTTCGCGCGATTTTACGACTTTTTTCGCTATAACTTCGCCAATTTTTGTCCGATCGTCCCGATATTTGCGGCAAAAGACTCGCAGCGAGAAACTGAGTCAGAATAAGTGTTTCAATTTGAAATTTGAAAGTTTTTTCAAAATGCGCATTTTTTTCACCAAGATGCTCAACTCAGTGAGATAAACACTTTCGTCCGTTTTAGCGACGTTTTTCGCTATAACTTCGCCAATTCTTGTCCGATCGTCCCGATATTTGCGGCAAAAGACTCGCAGCGAGAAACTGAGTCAGAATAAGTGTTTCAATTTGAAATTTGAAAGTTTTTTCAAAATGCGCATTTTTTTCACCAAGATGCTCAACTCAGTGAGATAAACACTTTCGCGCGATTTTACGACTTTTTTCGCTATAACTTCGCCAATTTTTGTCCGATCGTCCCGATATTTGCGGCAAAAGACTCGCAGCGAGAAACTGAGTCAGAATAAGTGTTTCAATTTGAAATTTGAAAGTTTTTTCAAAATGCGCATTTTTTTCACCAAGATGCTCAACTCAGTGAGATAAACACTTTCGCGCGATTTTACGACTTTTTTCGCTATAACTTCGCCAATTCTTGTCCGATCGTCCCGATATTTGCGCCATTAGACTCGCAGCGAAAAGCTGAGTCTGAATAAGTGTTTCAGTTTGAAATTTGAAAGTTTTTTCAAAATGCGCATTTTTTTCACCAAGATGCTCAACTCAGTGAGATAAACACTTTCGTCCGTTTTAGCGACGTTTTTCGCTATAACTTCGCCAATTCTTGTCCGATCGTCCCGATATTTGCGGCAAAAGACTCGCAGCGAGAAACTGAGTCAGAATAAGTGTTTCAATTTGAAATTTGAAAGTTTTTTCAAAATGCGCATTTTTTTCACCAAGATGCTCAACTCAGTGAGATAAACACTTTCGCGCGATTTTACGACTTTTTTCGCTATAACTTCGCCAATTTTTGTCCGATCGTCCCGATATTTGCGGCAAAAGACTCGCAGCGAGAAACTGAGTCAGAATAAGTGTTTCAATTTGAAATTTGAAAGTTTTTTCAAAATGCGCATTTTTTTCACCCAGATGCTCAACTCAGTGAGATAAACACTTTCGCGCGATTTTACGACTTTTTTCGCTATAACTTCGCCAATTTTTGTCCGATCGTCCCGATATTTGCGGCAAAAGACTCGCAGCAGAAACTGAGTCAGAATAAGTGTTTCAATTCGAAATTTGAAAGTTTTTTCAAAATGCGCATTTTTTTCACCAAGATGCTCAACTCAGTGAGATAAACACTTTCGCGCGATTTTACGACTTTTTTCGCTATAACTTCGCCAATTTTTGTCCGATCGTCCCGATATTTGCGGCAAAAGACTCGCAGTGAGAAACTGAGTCAGAATAAGTGTTTCAATTTGAAATTTGAAAGTTTTTTCAAAATGCGCATTTTTTTCACCAAGATGCTCAACTCAGTGAGATAAACACTTTCGTCCGTTTTAGCGACGTTTTTCGCTATAACTTCGCCAATTTTTGTCCGATCGTCCCGATATTTGCGGCAAAAGACTCGCAGCGAGAAACTGAGTCAGAATAAGTGTTTCAATTTGAAATTTGAAAGTTTTTTCAAAATGCGCATTTTTTTCACCAAGATGCTCAACTCAGTGAGATAAACACTTTCGCGCGATTTTACGACTTTTTTCGCTATAACTTCGCCAATTTTTGTCCGATCGTCCCGATATTTGCGGCAAAAGACTCGCAGCGAGAAACTGAGTCAGAATAAGTGTTTCAATTTGAAATTTGAAAGTTTTTTCAAAATGCGCATTTTTTTCACCAAGATGCTCAACTCAGTGAGATAAACACTTTCGTCCGTTTTAGCGACGTTTTTCGCTATAACTTCGCCAATTCTTGTCCGATCGTCCCGATATTTGCGGCAAAAGACTCGCAGCGAGAAACTGAGTCAGAATAAGTGTTTCAATTTGAAATTTGAAAGTTTTTTCAAAATGCGCATTTTTTTCACCAAGATGCTCAACTCAGTGAGATAAACACTTTCGCGCGATTTTACGACTTTTTTCGCTATAACTTCGCCAATTTTGGTCCGATCGTCCCGATATTTGCGGCAAAAGACTCGCAGCGAGAAACTGAGTCAGAATAAGTGTTTCAATTTGAAATTTGAAAGTTTTTTCAAAATGCGCATTTTTTTCACCAAGATGCTCAACTCAGTGAGATAAACACTTTCGCGCGATTTTACGACTTTTTTCGCTATAACTTCGCCAATTTTTGTCCGATCGTCCCGATATATGCGGCAAAAGACTCGCAGCGAGAAACTGAGTCAGAATAAGTGTTTCAATTTGAAATTTGAAAGTTTTTTCAAAATGCGCATTTTTTTCACCAAGATGCTCAACTCAGTGAGATAAACACTTTCGTCCGTTTTAGCGACGTTTTTCGCTATAACTTCGCCAATTCTTGTCCGATCGTCCCGATATTTGCGGCAAAAGACTCGCAGCGAGAAACTGAGTCAGAATAAGTGTTTCAATTTGAAACTTGAAAGTTTTTTCAAAATGCGCATTTTTTTCACCAAGATGCTCAACTCAGTGAGATAAACACTTTCGCGCGATTTTACGACTTTTTTCGCTATAACTTCGCCAATTTTTGTCCGATCGTCCCGATATTTGCGGCAAAAGACTCGCAGCGAGAAACTGAGTCAGAATAAGTGTTTCAATTTGAAATTTGAAAGTTTTTTCAAAATGCGCATTTTTTTCACCAAGATGCTCAACTCAGTGAGATAAACACTTTCGCGCGATTTTACGACTTTTTTCGCTATAACTTCGCCAATTTTTGTCCGATCGTCCCAATATTTGCGGCAAAAGACTCGCAGCGAGAAACTGAGTCAGAATAAGTGTTTCAATTTGAAATTTGAAAGTTTTTTCAAAATGCGCATTTTTTTCACCAAGATGCTCAACTCAGTGAGATAAACACTTTCGTCCGTTTTAGCGACGTTTTTCGCTATAACTTCGCCAATTCTTGTCCGATCGTCCCGATATTTGCGCCATTAGACTCGCAGCGAAAAGCTGAGTCTGAATAAGTGTTTCAGTTTGAAATTTGAAAGTTTTTTCAAAATGCGCATTTTTTTCACCAAGATGCTCAACTCAGTGAGATAAACACTTTCGTCCGTTTTAGCGACGTTTTTCGCTATAACTTCGCCAATTCTTGTCCGATCGTCCCGATATTTGCGGCAAAAGACTCGCAGCGAGAAACTGAGTCAGAATAAGTGTTTCAATTTGAAATTTGAAAGTTTTTTCAAAATGCGCATTTTTTTCACCAAGATGCTCAACTCAGTGAGATAAACACTTTCGTCCGTTTTAGCGACGTTTTTCGCTATAACTTCGCCAATTCTTGTCCGATCGTCCCGATATTTGCGCCAAAAGACTCGCAGCGAGAAACTGAGTCAGAATAAGTGTTTCAATTTGAAATTTGAAAGTTTTTTCAAAATGCGCATTTTTTTCACCAAGATGCTCAACTCAGTGAGATAAACACTTTCGCGCGATTTTACGACTTTTTTCGCTATAACTTCGCCAATTTTTGTCCGATCGTCCCGATATTTGCGGCAAAAGACTCGCAGCGAGAAACTGAGTCAGAATAAGTGTTTCAATTTGAAATTTGAAAGTTTTTTCAAAATGCGCATTTTTTTCACCAAGATGCTCAACTCAGTGAGATAAACACTTTCGTCCGTTTTAGCGACGTTTTTCGCTATAACTTCGCCAATTCTTGTCCGATCGTCCCGATATTTGCGCCATTAGACTCGCAGCAAAAAGCTGAGTCTGAATAAGTGTTTCAGTTTGAAATTTGAAAGTTTTTTCAAAATGCGCATTTTTTTCACCAAGATGCTCAACTCAGTGAGATAAACACTTTCGTCCGTTTTAGCGACGTTTTTCGCTATAACTTCGCCAATTCTTGTCCGATCGTCCCGATATTTGCAGCAAAAGACTCGCAGCGAGAAACTGAGTCAGAATAAGTGTTTCAATTTGAAGTTTGAAAGTTTTTTCAAAATGCGCATTTTTTTCACCAAGATGCTCAACTCAGTGAGATAAACACTTTCGCGCGATTTTACGACTTTTTTCGCTATAACTTCGCCAATTTTTGTCCGATCGTCCCGATATTTGCGGCAAAAGACTCGCAGCGAGAAACTGAGTCAGAATAAGTGTTTCAATTTGAAATTTGAAAGTTTTTTCAAAATGCGCATTTTTTTCACCAAGATGCTCAACTCAGTGAGATAAACACTTTCGTCCGTTTTAGCGACGTTTTTCGCTATAACTTCGCCAATTCTTGTCCGATCGTCCCGATATTTGCGCCATTAGACTCGCAGCGAAAAGCTGAGTCTGAATAAGTGTTTCAGTTTGAAATTTGAAAGTTTTTTCAAAATGCGCATTTTTTTCACCAAGATGCTCAACTCAGTGAGATAAACACTTTCGTCCGTTTTAGCGACGTTTTTCGCTATAACTTCGCCAATTCTTGTCCGATCGTCCCGATATTTGCGGCAAAAGACTCGCAGCGAGAAACTGAGTCAGAATAAGTGTTTCAATTTGAAATTTGAAAGTTTTTTCAAAATGCGCATTTTTTTCACCAAGATGCTCAACTCAGTGAGATAAACACTTTCGCGCGATTTTACGACTTTTTTCGCTTTAACTTCGCCAATTTTTGTCCGATCGTCCCGATATTTGCGGCAAAAGACTCGCAGCGAGAAACTGAGTCAG
Organism: Membranipora membranacea; assembly: GCA_914767715.1. NCBI lineage: Eukaryota > Metazoa > Bryozoa > Gymnolaemata > Cheilostomatida > Membraniporidae > Membranipora > Membranipora membranacea. Next base: position 18,405,763 of record OU612067.1, on the reverse strand, counting down.
AATAAGTGTTTCAATTTGAAATTTGAAAGTTTTTTCAAAATGCGCATTTTTTTCACCAAGATGCTCAACTCAGTGAGATAAACACTTTCGCGCGATTTTACGACTTTTTTCGCTATAACTTCGCCAATTTTTGTCCGATCGTCCCGATATTTGCGGCAAAAGACTCGCAGCGAGAAACTGAGTCAGAATAAGTGTTTCAATTTGAAATTTGAAAGTTTTTTCAAAATGCGCATTTTTTTCACCAAGATGCTCAACTCAGTGAGATAAACACTTTCGTCCGTTTTAGCGACGTTTTTCGCTATAACTTCGCCAATTCTTGTCCGATCGTCCCGATATTTGCGCCATTAGACTCGCAGCGAAAAGCTGAGTCTGAATAAGTGTTTCAATTTGAAATTTGAAAGTTTTTTCAAAATGCGCATTTTTTTCACCAAGATGCTCAACTCAGTGAGATAAACACTTTCGCGCGATTTTACGACTTTTTTCGCTATAACTTCGCCAATTTTTGTCCGATCGTCCCGATATTTGCGGCAAAAGACTCGCAGCGAGAAACTGAGTCAGAATAAGTGTTTCAATTTGAAATTTGAAAGTTTTTTCAAAATGCGCATTTTTTTCACCAAGATGCTCAACTCAGTGAGATAAACACTTTCGTCCGTTTTAGCGACGTTTTTCGCTATAACTTCGCCAATTTTTGTCCGATCGTCCCGATATTTGCGGCAAAAGACTCGCAGCGAGAAACTGAGTCAGAATAAGTGTTTCAATTTGAAATTTGAAAGTTTTTTCAAAATGCGCATTTTTTTCACCAAGATGCTCAACTCAGTGAGATAAACACTTTCGCGCGATTTTACAACTTTTTTCGCTATAACTTCGCCAATTTTTGTCCGATCGTCCCGATATTTGCGGCAAAAGACTCGCAGCGAGAAACTGAGTCAGAATAAGTGTTTCAATTTGAAATTTGAAAGTTTTTTCAAAATGCGCATTTTTTTCACCAAGATGCTCAACTCAGTGAGATAAACACTTTCGTCCGTTTTAGCGACGTTTTTCGCTATAACTTCGCCAATTCTTGTCCGATCGTCCCGATATTTGCGCCATTAGACTCGCAGCGAAAAGCTGAGTCTGAATAAGTGTTTCAGTTTGAAATTTGAAAGTTTTTTCAAAATGCGCATTTTTTTCACCAAGATGCTCAACTCAGTGAGATAAACACTTTCGCGCGATTTTACGACTTTTTTCGCTATAACTTCGCCAATTTTTGTCCGATCGTCCTGATATTTGCGGCAAAAGACTCGCAGCGAGAAACTGAGTCAGAATAAGTGTTTCAATTTGAAATTTGAAAGTTTTTTCAAAATGCGCATTTTTTTCACCAAGATGCTCAACTCAGTGAGATAAACACTTTCGCGCGATTTTACAACTTTTTTCGCTATAACTTCGCCAATTTTTGTCCGATCGTCCCGATATTTGCGGCAAAACACTCGCAGCGAGAAACTGAGTCAGAATAAGTGTTTCAATTTGAAATTTGAAAGTTTTTTCAAAATGCGCATTTTTTTCACCAAGATGCTCAACTCAGTGAGATAAACACTTTCGCGCGATTTTACGACTTTTTTCGCTATAACTTCGCCAATTTTTGTCCGATCGTCCCGATATTTGCGGCAAAAGACTCGCAGCGAGAAACTGAGTCAGAATAAGTGTTTCAATTTGAAATTTGAAAGTTTTTTCAAAATGCGCATTTTTTTCACCAAGATGCTCAACTCAGTGAGATAAACACTTTCGTCCGTTTTAGCGACGTTTTTCGCTATAACTTCGCCAATTCTTGTCCGATCGTCCCGATATTTGCGCCATTAGACTCGCAGCGAAAAGCTGAGTCTGAATAAGTGTTTCAGTTTGAAATTTGAAAGTTTTTTCAAAATGCGCATTTTTTTCACCAAGATGCTCAACTCAGTGAGATAAACACTTTCGTCCGTTTTAGCGACGTTTTTCGCTATAACTTCGCCAATTCTTGTCCGATCGTCCCGATATTTGCGCCATTAGACTCGCAGCGAAAAGCTGAGTCTGAATAAGTGTTTCAGTTTGAAATTTGAAAGTTTTTTCAAAATGCGCATTTTTTTCACCAAGATGCTCAACTCAGTGAGATAAACACTTTCGCGCGATTTTACGACTTTTTTCGCTATAACTTCGCCAATTTTTGTCCGATCGTCCTGATATTTGCGGCAAAAGACTCGCAGCGAGAAACTGAGTCAGAATAAGTGTTTCAATTTGAAATTTGAAAGTTTTTTCAAAATGCGCATTTTTTTCACCAAGATGCTCAACTCAGTGAGATAAACACTTTCGCGCGATTTTACAACTTTTTTCGCTATAACTTCGCCAATTTTTGTCCGATCGTCCCGATATTTGCGGCAAAACACTCGCAGCGAGAAACTGAGTCAGAATAAGTGTTTCAATTTGAAATTTGAAAGTTTTTTCAAAATGCGCATTTTTTTCACCAAGATGCTCAACTCAGTGAGATAAACACTTTCGCGCGATTTTACGACTTTTTTCGCTATAACTTCGCCAATTTTTGTCCGATCGTCCCGATATTTGCGGCAAAAGACTCGCAGCGAGAAACTGAGTCAGAATAAGTGTTTCAATTTGAAATTTGAAAGTTTTTTCAAAATGCGCATTTTTTTCACCAAGATGCTCAACTCAGTGAGATAAACACTTTCGTCCGTTTTAGCGACGTTTTTCGCTATAACTTCGCCAATTCTTGTCCGATCGTCCCGATATTTGCGGCAAAAGACTCGCAGCGAGAAACTGAGTCAGAATAAGTGTTTCAATTTGAAACTTGAAAGTTTTTTCAAAATGCGCATTTTTTTCACCAAGATGCTCAACTCAGTGAGATAAACACTTTCGCGCGATTTTACGACTTTTTTCGCTATAACTTCGCCAATTCTTGTCCGATCGTCCCGATATTTGCGGCAAAAGACTCGCAGCGAGAAACTGAGTCAGAATAAGTGTTTCAATTTGAAATTTGAAAGTTTTTTCAAAATGCGCATTTTTTTCACCAAGATGCTCAACTCAGTGAGATAAACACTTTCGTCCGTTTTAGCGACGTTTTTCGCTATAACTTCGCCAATTTTTGTCCGATCGTCCCGATATTTGCGCCATTAGACTCGCAGCGAAAAGCTGAGTCTGAATAAGTGTTTCAGTTTGACATTTGAAAGTTTTTTCAAAATGCGCATTTTTTTCACCAAGATGCTCAACTCAGTGAGATAAACACTTTCGTCCGTTTTAGCGACGTTTTTCGCTATAACTTCGCCAATTCTTGTCCGATCGTCCCGATATTTGCGGCAAAAGACTCGCAGCGAGAAACTGAGTCAGAATAAGTGTTTCAATTTGAAATTTGAAAGTTTTTTCAAAATGCGCATTTTTTTCACCAAGATGCTCAACTCAGTGAGATAAACACTTTCGCGCGATTTTACGACTTTTTTCGCTATAACTTCGCCAATTTTTGTCCGATCGTCCCGATATTTGCGGCAAAAGACTCGCAGCGAGAAACTGAGTCAGAATAAGTGTTTCAATTTGAAATTTGAAAGTTTTTTCACAATGCGCATTTTTTTCACCAAGATGCTCAACTCAGTGAGATAAACACTTTCGTCCGATTTAGCGACGTTTTTCGCTATAACTTCGCCAATTTTTGTCCGATCGTCCCGATATTTGCGCCATTAGACTCGCAGCGAAAAGCTGAGTCTGAATAAGTGTTTCAGTTTGAAATTTGAAAGTTTTTTCAAAATGCGCATTTTTTTCACCAAGATGCTCAACTCAGTGAGATAAACACTTTCGTCCGTTTTAGCGACGTTTTTCGCTATAACTTCGCCAATTCTTGTCCGATCGTCCCGATATTTGCGGCAAAAGACTCGCAGCGAGAAACTGAGTCAGAATAAGTGTTTCAATTTGAAATTTGAAAGTTTTTTCAAAATGCGCATTTTTTTCACCAAGATGCTCAACTCAGTGAGATAAACACTTTCGCGCGATTTTACGACTTTTTTCGCTATAACTTCGCCAATTTTTGTCCGATCGTCCCGATATTTGCGGCAAAAGACTCGCAGCGAGAAACTGAGTCAGAATAAGTGTTTCAATTTGAAATTTGAAAGTTTTTTCAAAATGCGCATTTTTTTCACCAAGATGCTCAACTCAGTGAGATAAACACTTTCGCGCGATTTTACGACTTTTTTCGCTATAACTTCGCCAATTTTTGTCCGATCGTCCCGATATATGCGGCAAAAGACTCGCAGCGAGAAACTGAGTCAGAATAAGTGTTTCAATTTGAAATTTGAAAGTTTTTTCAAAATGCGCATTTTTTTCACCAAGATGCTCAACTCAGTGAGATAAACACTTTCGTCCGTTTTAGCGACGTTTTTCGCTATAACTTCGCCAATTCTTGTCCGATCGTCCCGATATTTGCGGCAAAAGACTCGCAGCGAGAAACTGAGTCAGAATAAGTGTTTCAATTTGAAACTTGAAAGTTTTTTCAAAATGCGCATTTTTTTCACCAAGATGCTCAACTCAGTGAGATAAACACTTTCGCGCGATTTTACGACTTTTTTCGCTATAACTTCGCAAATTTTTGTCCGATCGTCCCGATATTTGCGGCAAAAGACTCGCAGCGAGAAACTGAGTCAGAATAAGTGTTTCAATTTGAAATTTGAAAGTTTTTTCAAAATGCGCATTTTTTTCACCAAGATGCTCAACTCAGTGAGATAAACACTTTCGCGCGATTTTACGACTTTTTTCGCTATAACTTCGCCAATTTTTGTCCGATCGTCCCGATATTTGCGGCAAAAGACTCGCAGCGAGAAACTGAGTCAGAATAAGTGTTTCAATTTGAAATTTGAAAGTTTTTTCAAAATGCGCATTTTTTTCACCAAGATGCTCAACTCAGTGAGATAAACACTTTCGTCCGTTTTAGCGACGTTTTTCGCTATAACTTCGCCAATTCTTGTCCGATCGTCCCGATATTTGCGCCATTAGACTCGCAGCGAAAAGCTGAGTCTGAATAAGTGTTTCAGTTTGAAATTTGAAAGTTGTTTCAAAATGCGCATTTTTTTCACCAAGATGCTCAACTCAGTGAGATAAACACTTTCGTCCGTTTTAGCGACGTTTTTCGCTATAACTTCGCCAATTCTTGTCCGATCGTCCCGATATTTGCGGCAAAAGACTCGCAGCGAGAAACTGAGTCAGAATAAGTGTTTCAATTTGAAATTTGAAAGTTTTTTCAAAATGCGCATTTTTTTCACCAAGATGCTCAACTCAGTGAGATAAACACTTTCGTCCGTTTTAGCGACGTTTTTCGCTATAACTTCGCCAATTCTTGTCCGATCGTCCCGATATTTGCGGCAAAAGACTCGCAGCGAGAAACTGAGTCAGAATAAGTGTTTCAATTTGAAATTTGAAAGTTTTTTCAAAATGCGCATTTTTTTCACCAAGATGCTCAACTCAGTGAGATAAACACTTTCGCGCGATTTTACGACTTTTTTCGCTATAACTTCGCCAATTTTTGTCCGATCGTCCCGATATTTGCGGCAAAAGACTCGCAGCGAGAAACTGAGTCAGAATAAGTGTTTCAATTTGAAATTTGAAAGTTTTTTCAAAATGCGCATTTTTTTCACCAAGATGCTCAACTCAGTGAGATAAACACTTTCGTCCGTTTTAGCGACGTTTTTCGCTATAACTTCGCCAATTCTTGTCCGATCGTCCCGATATTTGCGCCATTAGACTCGCAGCAAAAAGCTGAGTCTGAATAAGTGTTTCAGTTTGAAATTTGAAAGTTTTTTCAAAATGCGCATTTTTTTCACCAAGATGCTCAACTCAGTGAGATAAACACTTTCGTCCGTTTTAGCGACGTTTTTCGCTATAACTTCGCCAATTCTTGTCCGATCGTCCCGATATTTGCAGCAAAAGACTCGCAGCGAGAAACTGAGTCAGAATAAGTGTTTCAATTTGAAGTTTGAAAGTTTTTTCAAAATGCGCATTTTTTTCACCAAGATGCTCAACTCAGTGAGATAAACACTTTCGCGCGATTTTACGACTTTTTTCGCTATAACTTCGCCAATTTTTGTCCGATCGTCCCGATATTTGCGGCAAAAGACTCGCAGCGAGAAACTGAGTCAGAATAAGTGTTTCAATTTGAAATTTGAAAGTTTTTTCAAAATGCGCATTTTTTTCACCAAGATGCTCAACTCAGTGAGATAAACACTTTCGTCCGTTTTAGCGACGTTTTTCGCTATAACTTCGCCAATTCTTGTCCGATCGTCCCGATATTTGCGCCATTAGACTCGCAGCGAAAAGCTGAGTCTGAATAAGTGTTTCAGTTTGAAATTTGAAAGTTTTTTCAAAATGCGCATTTTTTTCACCAAGATGCTCAACTCAGTGAGATAAACACTTTCGTCCGTTTTAGCGACGTTTTTCGCTATAACTTCGCCAATTCTTGTCCGATCGTCCCGATATTTGCGGCAAAAGACTCGCAGCGAGAAACTGAGTCAGAATAAGTGTTTCAATTTGAAATTTGAAAGTTTTTTCAAAATGCGCATTTTTTTCACCAAGATGCTCAACTCAGTGAGATAAACACTTTCGCGCGATTTTACGACTTTTTTCGCTATAACTTCGCCAATTTTTGTCCGATCGTCCCGATATTTGCGGCAAAAGACTCGCAGCGAGAAACTGAGTCAGAATAAGTGTTTCAATTTGAAATTTGAAAGTTTTTTCAAAATGCGCATTTTTCTCACCAAGATGCTCAACTCAGTGAGATAAACACTTTCGCGCGATTTTACGACTTTTTTCGCTATAACTTCGCCAATTTTTGTCCGATCGTCCCGATATTTGCGGCAAAAGACTCGCAGCGAGAAACTGAGTCAGAATAAGTGTTTCAATTTGAAATTTGAAAGTTTTTTCAAAATGCGCATTTTTTTCACCAAGATGCTCAACTCAGTGAGATAAACACTTTCGTCCGTTTTAGCGACGTTTTTAGCTATAACTTCGCCAATTCTTGTCCGATCGTCCCGATATTTGCGCCATTAGACTCGCAGCGAAAAGCTGAGTCTGAATAAGTGTTTCAGTTTGAAATTTGATAGTTTTTTTAAAATGCGCATTATTTTCACCAAGATGCTCAACTCAGTGAGATAAACACTTTCGCGCGATTTTACGACTTTTTTCGCTATAACTTCGCCAATTTTTGTCCGATCGTCCCGATATTTGCGGCAAAAGACTCGCAGCGAGAAACTGAGTCAGAATAAGTGTTTCAATTTGAAATTTGAAAGTTTTTTCAAAATGCGCATTTTTTTCACCAAGATGCTCAACTCAGTGAGATAAACACTTTCGTCCGTTTTAGCGACGTTTTTCGCTATAACTTCGCCAATTCTTGTCCGATCGTCCCGATATTTGCGCCATTAGACTCGCAGCGAAAAGCTGAGTCTGAATAAGTGTTTCAGTTTGAAATTTGAAAGTTTTTTCAAAATGCGCATTTTTTTCACCAAGATGCTCAACTCAGTGAGATAAACACTTTCGTCCGTTTTAGCGACGTTTTTCGCTATAACTTCGCCAATTCTTGTCCGATCGTCCCGATATTTGCGCCATTAGACTCGCAGCGAAAAGCTGAGTCTGAATAAGTGTTTCAGTTTGAAATTTGAAAGTTTTTTCAAAATGCGCATTTTTTTCACCAAGATGCTCAACTCAGTGAGATAAACACTTTCGCGCGATTTTACGACTTTTTTCGCTATAACTTCGCCAATTTTTGTCCGATCGTCCCGATATTTGCGGCAAAAGACTCGCAGCGAGAAACTGAGTCAGAATAAGTGTTTCAATTTGAAATTTGAAAGTTTTTTCAAAATGCGCATTTTTTTCACCAAGATGCTCAACTCAGTGAGATAAACACTTTCGTCCGTTTTAGCGACGTTTTTCGCTATAACTTCGCCAATTCTTGTCCGATCGTCCCGATATTTGCGCCATTAGACTCGCAGCGAAAAGCTGAGTCTGAATAAGTGTTTCAGTTTGAAATTTGAAAGTTTTTTCAAAATGCGCATTTTTTTCACCAAGATGCTCAACTCAGTGAGATAAACACTTTCGCGCGATTTTACGACTTTTTTCGCTATAACTTCGCCAATTTTTGTCCGATCGTCCCGATATTTGCGGCAAAAGACTCGCAGCGAGAAACTGAGTCAGAATAAGTGTTTCAATTTGAAATTTGAAAGTTTTTTCAAAATGCGCATTTTTTTCACCAAGATGCTCAACTCAGTGAGATAAACACTTTCGTCCGTTTTAGCGACGTTTTTCGCTATAACTTCGCCAATTCTTGTCCGATCGTCCCGATATTTGCGCCATTAGACTCGCAGCGAAAAGCTGAGTCTGAATAAGTGTTTCAGTTTGAAATTTGAAAGTTTTTTCAAAATGCGCATTTTTTTCACCAAGATGCTCAACTCAGTGTGATAAACACTTTCGTCCGTTTTAGCGACGTTTTTCGCTATAACTTCGCCAATTCTTGTCCGATCGTCCCGATATTTGCGGCAAAAGACTCGCAGCGAGAAACTGAGTCAGAATAAGTGTTTCAATTTGAAATTTGAAAGTTTTTTCAAAATGCGCATTTTTTTCACCAAGATGCTCAACTCAGTGAGATAAACACTTTCGTCCGTTTTAGCGACGTTTTTCGCTATAACTTCGCCAATTCTTGTCCGATCGTCCCGATATTTGCGCCATTAGACTCGCAGCGAAAAGCTGAGTCTGAATAAGTGTTTCAGTTTGAAATTTGAAAGTTTTTTCAAAATGCGCATTTTTTTCACCAAGATGCTCAACTCAGTGAGATAAACACTTTCGTCCGTTTTAGCGACGTTTTTCGCTATAACTTCGCCAATTCTTGTCCGATCGTCCCGATATTTGCGGCAAAAGACTCGCAGCGAGAAACTGAGTCAGAATAAGTGTTTCAATTTGAAATTTGAAAGTTTTTTCAAAATGCGCATTTTTTTCACCAAGATGCTCAACTCAGTGAGATAAACACTTTCGCGCGATTTTACGACTTTTTTCGCTATAACTTCGCCAATTTTTGTCCGATCGTCCCGATATTTGCGGCAAAAGACTCGCAGCGAGAAACTGAGTCAGAATAAGTGTTTCAATTTGAAATTTGAAAGTTTTTTCAAAATGCGCATTTTTTTCACCAAGATGCTCAACTCAGTGAGATAAACACTTTCGCGCGATTTTACGACTTTTTTCGCTATAACTTCGCCAATTTTTGTCCGATCGTCCCGATATTTGCGGCAAAAGACTCGCAGCGAGAAACTGAGTCAGAATAAGTGTTTCAATTCGAAATTTGAAAGTTTTTTCAAAATGCGCATTTTTTTCACCAAGATGCTCAACTCAGTGAGATAAACACTTTCGTCCGTTTTAGCGACGTTTTTCGCTATAACTTCGCCAATTTTTGTCCGATCGTCCCGATATTTGCGCCATTAGACTCGCAGCGAAAAGCTGAGTCTGAATAAGTGTTTCAGTTTGAAATTTGAAAGTTTTTTCAAAATGCGCATTTTTTTCACCAAGATGCTCAACTCAGTGAGATAAACACTTTCGTCCGTTTTAGCGACGTTTTTCGCTATAACTTCGCCAATTCTTGTCCGATCGTCCCGATATTTGCGGCAAAAGACTCGCAGCGAGAAACTGAGTCAGAATAAGTGTTTCAATTTGAAATTTGAAAGTTTTTTCAAAATGCGCATTTTTTTCACCAAGATGCTCAACTCAGTGAGATAAACACTTTCGCGCGATTTTACGACTTTTTTCGCTATAACTTCGCCAATTTTTGTCCGATCGTCCCGATATTTGCGGCAAAAGACTCGCAGCGAGAAACTGAGTCAGAATAAGTGTTTCAATTTGAAATTTGAAAGTTTTTTCAAAATGCGCATTTTTTTCACCAAGATGCTCAACTCAGTGAGATAAACACTTTCGTCCGTTTTAGCGACGTTTTTCGCTATAACTTCGCCAATTTTTGTCCGATCGTCCCGATATTTGCGGCAAAAGACTCGCAGCGAGAAACTGAGTCAGAATAAGTGTTTCAATTTGAAATTTGAAAGTTTTTTCAAAATGCGCATTTTTTTCACCAAGATGCACAACTCAGTGAGATAAACACTTTCGCGCGATTTTACAACTTTTTTCGCTATAACTTCGCCAATTTTTGTCCGATCGTCCCGATATTTGCGGCAAAAGACTCGCAGCGAGAAACTGAGTCAGAATAAGTGTTTCAATTTGAAATTTGAAAGTTTTTTCAAAATGCGCATTTTTTTCACCAAGATGCTCTACTCAGTGAGATAAACACTTTCGCGCGATTTTACGACTTTTTTCGCTATAACTTCGCCAATTTTTGTCCGATCGTCCCGATATTTGCGGCAAAAGACTCGCAGCGAGAAACTGAGTCAGAATAAGTGTTTCAATTTGAAATTTGAAAGTTTTTTCAAAATGCGCATTTTTTTCACCAAGATGCTCAACTCAGTGAGATAAACACTTTCGTCCGTTTTAGCGACGTTTTTCGCTATAACTTCGCCAATTCTTGTCCGATCGTCCCGATATTTGCGGCAAAAGACTCGCAGCGAGAAACTGAGTCAGAATAAGTGTTTCAATTTGAAACTTGAAAGTTTTTTCAAAATGCGCATTTTTTTCACCAAGATGCTCAACTCAGTGAGATGAACACTTTCGCGCGATTTTACGACTTTTTTCGCTATAACTTCGCCAATTTTTGTCCGATCGTCCCGATATTTGCGGCAAAAGACTCGCAGCGAGAAACTGAGTCAGAATAAGTGTTTCAATTTGAAATTTGAAAGTTTTTTCAAAATGCGCATTTTTTTCACCAAGATGCTCAACTCAGTGAGATAAACACTTTCGCGCGATTTTACGACTTTTTTCGCTATAACTTCGCCAATTTTTGTCCGATCGTCCCGATATTTGCGGCAAAAGACTCGCAGCGAGAAACTGAGTCAGAATAAGTGTTTCAATTTGAAATTTGAAAGTTTTTTCAAAATGCGCATTTTTTTCACCAAGATGCTCAACTCAGTGAGATAAACACTTTCGTCCGTTTTAGCGACGTTTTTCGCTATAACTTCGCCAATTCTTGTCCGATCGTCCCGATATTTGCGCCATTAGACTCGCAGCGAAAAGCTGAGTCTGAATAAGTGTTTCAGTTTGAAATTTGAAAGTTTTTTCAAAATGCGCATTTTTTTCACCAAGATGCTCAACTCAGTGAGATAAACACTTTCGCGCGATTTTACGACTTTTTTCGCTATAACTTCGCCAATTTTTGTCCGATCGTCCTGATATTTGCGGCAAAAGACTCGCAGCGAGAAACTGAGTCAGAATAAGTGTTTCAATTTGAAATTTGAAAGTTTTTTCAAAATGCGCATTTTTTTCACCAAGATGCTCAACTCAGTGAGATAAACACTTTCGCGTGATTTGACGACTTTTTTCGCTATAACTTCGCCAATTTTTGTCCGATCGTCCCGATATTTGCGGCAAAACACTCGCAGCGAGAAACTGAGTCAGAATAAGTGTTTCAATTTGAAATTTGAAAGTTTTTTCAAAATGCGCATTTTTTTCACCAAGATGCTCAACTCAGTGAGATAAACACTTTCGCGCGATTTTACGACTTTTTTCGCTATAACTTCGCCAATTTTTGTCCGATCGTCCCGATATTTGCGGCAAAAGACTCGCAGCGAGAAACTGAGTCAGAATAAGTGTTTCAATTTGAAATTTGAAAGTTTTTTCAAAATGCGCATTTTTTTCACCAAGATGCTCAACTCAGTGAGATAAACACTTTCGTCCGTTTTAGCGACGTTTTTCGCTATAACTTCGCCAATTCTTGTCCGATCGTCCCGATATTTGCGCCATTAGACTCGCAGCGAAAAGCTGAGTCTGAATAAGTGTTTCAGTTTGAAATTTGAAAGTTTTTTCAAAATGCGCATTTTTTTCACCAAGATGCTCAACTCAGTGAGATAAACACTTTCGTCCGTTTTAGCGACGTTTTTCGCTATAACTTCGCCAATTCTTGTCCGATCGTCCCGATATTTGCGCCATTAGACTCGCAGCGAAAAGCTGAGTCTGAATAAGTGTTTCAGTTTGAAATTTGAAAGTTTTTTCAAAATGCGCATTTTTTTCACCAAGATGCTCAACTCAGTGAGATAAACACTTTCGCGCGATTTTACGACTTTTTTCGCTATAACTTCGCCAATTTTTGTCCGATCGTCCTGATATTTGCGGCAAAAGACTCGCAGCGAGAAACTGAGTCAGAATAAGTGTTTCAATTTGAAATTTGAAAGTTTTTTCAAAATGCGCATTTTTTTCACCAAGATGCTCAACTCAGTGAGATAAACACTTTCGCGCGATTTTACAACTTTTTTCGCTATAACTTCGCCAATTTTTGTCCGATCGTCCCGATATTTGCGGCAAAACACTCGCAGCGAGAAACTGAGTCAGAATAAGTCTTTCAATTTGAAATTTGAAAGTTTTTTCAAAATGCGCATTTTTTTCACCAAGATGCTCAACTCAGTGAGATAAACACTTTCGCGCGATTTTACGACTTTTTTCGCTATAACTTCGCCAATTTTTGTCCGATCGTCCCGATATTTGCGGCAAAAGACTCGCAGCGAGAAACTGAGTCAGAATAAGTGTTTCAATTTGAAATTTGAAAGTTTTTTCAAAATGCGCATTTTTTTCACCAAGATGCTCAACTCAGTGAGATAAACACTTTCGTCCGTTTTAGCGACGTTTTTCGCTATAACTTCGCCAATTCTTGTCCGATCGTCCCGATATTTGCGGCAAAAGACTCGCAGCGAGAAACTGAGTCAGAATAAGTGTTTCAATTTGAAACTTGAAAGTTTTTTCAAAATGCGCATTTTTTTCACCAAGATGCTCAACTCAGTGAGATAAACACTTTCGCGCGATTTTACGACTTTTTTCGCTATAACTTCGCCAATTTTTGTCCGATCGTCCCGATATTTGCGGCAAAAGACTCGCAGCGAGAAACTGAGTCAGAATAAGTGTTTCAATTTGAAATTTGAAAGTTTTTTCAAAATGCGCATTTTTTTCACCAAGATGCTCAACTCAGTGAGATAAACACTTTCGCGCGATTTTACGACTTTTTTCGCTATAACTTCGCCAATTTTTGTCCGATCGTCCCGATATTTGCGGCAAAAGACTCGCAGCGAGAAACTGAGTCAGAATAAGTGTTTCAATTTGAAATTTGAAAGTTTTTTCAAAATGCGCATTTTTTTCACCAAGATGCTCAACTCAGTGAGATAAACACTTTCGTCCGTTTTAGCGACGTTTTTCGCTATAACTTCGCCAATTCTTGTCCGATCGTCCCGATATTTGCGCCATTAGACTCGCAGCGAAAAGCTGAGTCTGAATAAGTGTTTCAGTTTGAAATTTGAAAGTTTTTTCAAAATGCGCATTTTTTTCACAAAGATGCTCAACTCAGTGAGATAAACACTTTCGTCCGTTTTAGCGACGTTTTTCGCTATAACTTCGCCAATTCTTGTCCGATCGTCCCGATATTTGCGCCATTAGACTCGCAGCGAAAAGCTGAGTCTGAATAAGTGTTTCAGTTTGAAATTTGAAAGTTTTTTCAAAATGCGCATTTTTTTCACCAAGATGCTCAACTCAGTGAGATAAACACTTTCGCGCGATTTTACGACTTTTTTCGCTATAACTTCGCCAATTTTTGTCCGATCGTCCCGATATTTGCGGCAAAAGACTCGCAGCGAGAAACTGAGTCAGAATAAGTGTTTCAATTTGAAATTTGAAAGTTTTTTCAAAATGCGTATTTTTTTCACCAAGATGCTCAACTCAGTGAGATAAACACTTTCGTCCGTTTTACCGACGTTTTTCGCTATAACTTCGCCAATTCTTGTCCGATCGTCCCGATATTTGCGCCATTAGACTCGCAGCGAAAAGCTGAGTCTGAATAAGTGTTTCAGTTTGAAATTTGAAAGTTTTTTCAAAATGCGCATTTTTTTCACCAAGATGCTCAACTCAGTGAGATAAACACTTTCGTCCGTTTTAGCGACGTTTTTCGCTATAACTTCGCCAATTCTTGGCCGATCGTCCCGATATTTGCGCCATTAGACTCGCAGCGAAAAGCTGAGTCTGAATAAGTGTTTCAGTTTGAAATTTGAAAGTTATTTCAAAATGCGCATTTTTTTCACCAAGATGCTCAACTCAGTGAGATAAACACTTTCGCGCGATTTTACGACTTTTTTCGCTATAACTTCGCCAATTTTTGTCCGATCGTCCCGATATTTGCGGCAAAAGACTCGCAGCGAGAAACTGAGTCAGAATAAGTGTTTCAATTTGAAATTTGAAAGTTTTTTCAAAATGCGCATTTTTTTCACCAAGATGCTCAACTCAGTGAGATAAACACTTTCGCGCGATTTTACAACTTTTTTCGCTATAACTTCGCCAATTTTTGTCCGATCGTCCCGATATTTGCGGCAAAAGACTCGCAGCGAGAAACTGAGTCAGAATAAGTGTTTCAATTTGAAATTTGAAAGTTTTTTCAAAATGCGCATTTTTTTCACCAAGATGCTCAACTCAGTGAGATAAACACTTTCGCGCGATTTTACGACTTTTTTCGCTATAACTTCGCCAATTTTTGTCTGATCGTCCCGATATTTGCGGCAAAAGACTCGCAGCGAGAAACTGAGTCAGAATAAGTGTTTCAATTTGAAAGTTTTTTCAAAATGCGCATTTTTTTTCACCAAGATGCTCAACTCAGTGAGATAAATACTTTCGTCCGTTTTAGCGACGTTTTTCGCTATAACTTCGCCAATTCTTGTCCGATCGTCCCGATATTTGCGCCATTAGACTCGCAGCGAAAAGCTGAGTCTGAATAAGTGTTTCAGTTTGAAATTTGAAAGTTTTTTCAAAATGCGCATTTTTTTTCACCAAGATGCTCAACTCAGTGAGATAAACACTTTCGCGCGATTTTACGACTTTTTTCGCTATAACTTCGCCAATTTTTGTCCGATCGTCCCGATATTTGCGGCAAAAGACTCGCAGCGAGAAACTGAGTCAGAATAAGTGTTTCAATTTGAAATTTGAAAGTTTTTTTCAAAATGCGCATTTTTTTCACCAAGATGCTCAACTCAGTGAGATAAACACTTTCGTCCGTTTTAGCGACGTTTTTCGCTATAACTTCGCCAATTCTTGTCCGATCGTCCCGATATTTGCGCCATTAGACTCGCAGCGAAAAGCTGAGTCTGAATAAGTGTTTCAGTTTGAAATTTGAAAGTTTTTTCAAAATGCGCATTTTTTTCACCAAGATGCTCAACTCAGTGAGATAAACACTTTCGTCCGTTTTAGCGACGTTTTTCGCTATAACTTCGCCAATTCTTGTCCGATCGTCCCGATATTTGCGCCATTAGACTCGCAGCGAAAAGCTGAGTCTGAATATGTGTTTCAGTTTGAAATTTGAAAGTTTTTTCAAAATGCGCATTTTTTTCACCAAGATGCTCAACTCAGTGAGATAAACACTTTCGCGCGATTTTACGACTTTTTTCGCTATAACTTCGCCAATTTTTGTCCGATCGTCCCGATATTTGCGGCAAAAGACTCGCAGCGAGAAACTGAGTCAGAATAAGTGTTTCAATTTGAAATTTGAAAGTTTTTTCAAAATGCGCATTTTTTTCACCAAGATGCTCAACTCAGTGAGATAAACACTTTCGCGCGATTTTACGACTTTTTTCGCTATAACTTCGCCAATTTTTGTCCGATCGTCCCGATATTTGCGGCAAAAGACTCGCAGCGAGAAACTGAGTCAGAATAAGTGTTTCAATTTGAAATTTGAAAGTTTTTTCAAAATGCGCATTTTTTTCACCAAGATGCTCAACTCAGTGAGATAAACACTTTCGCGCGATTTTACGACTTTTTTCGCTATAACTTCGCCAATTTTTGTCCGATCGTCCCGATATTTGCGGCAAAAGACTCGCAGCGAGAAACTGAGTCAGAATAAGTGTTTCAATTTGAAATTTGAAAGTTTTTTCAAAATGCGCATTTTTTTCACCAAGATGCTCAACTCAGTGAGATAAACACTTTCGCGCGATTTTACGACTTTTTTCGCTATAACTTCGCCAATTTTTGTCCGATCGTCCCGATATTTGCGGCAAAAGACTCGCAGCGAGAAACTGAGTCAGAATAAGTGTTTCAATTTGAAATTTGAAAGTTTTTTCAAAATGCGCATTTTTTTCACCAAGATGCTCAACTCAGTGAGATAAACACTTTCGCGCGATTTTACGACTTTTTTCGCTATAACTTCGCCAATTTTTGTCCGATCGTCCCGATATTTGCGGCAAAAGACTCGCAGCGAGAAACTGAGTCAGAATAAGTGTTTCAATTTGAAATTTGAAAGTTTTTTCAAAATGCGCATTTTTTTCACCAAGATGCTCAACTCAGTGAGATAAACACTTTCGTCCGTTTTAGCGACGTTTTTCGCTATAACTTCGCCAATTCTTGTCCGATCGTCCCGATATTTGCGCCATTAGACTCGCAGCGAAAAGCTGAGTCTGAATAAGTGTTTCAGTTTGAAATTTGAAAGTTTTTTCAAAATGCGCATTTTTTTCACCAAGATGCTCAACTCAGTGAGATAAACACTTTCGCGCGATTTTACGACTTTTTTCGCTATAACTTCGCCAATTTTTGTCCGATCGTCCCGATATTTGCGGCAAAAGACTCGCAGCGAGAAACTGAGTCAGAATAAGTGTTTCAATTTGAAATTTGAAAGTTTTTTCAAAATGCGTATTTTTTTCACCAAGATGCTCAACTCAGTGAGATAAACACTTTCGTCCGTTTTAGCGACGTTTTTCGCTATAACTTCGCCAATTCTTGTCCGATCGTCCCGATATTTGCGCCATTAGACTCGCAGCGAAAAGCTGAGTCTGAATAAGTGTTTCAGTTTGAAATTTGAAAGTTTTTTCAAAATGCGCATTTTTTTCACCAAGATGCTCAACTCAGTGAGATAAACACTTTCGTCCGTTTTAGCGACGTTTTTCGCTATAACTTCGCCAATTCTTGTCCGATCGTCCCGATATTTGCGGCAAAAGACTCGCAGCGAGAAACTGAGTCAGAATAAGTGTTTCAATTTGAAATTTGAAAGTTTTTTCAAAATGCGCATTTTTTTCACCAAGATGCTCAACTCAGTGAGATAAACACTTTCGCGCGATTTTACAACTTTTTTCGCTATAACTTCGCCAATTTTTGTCCGATCGTCCCGATATTTGCGGCAAAAGACTCGCAGCGAGAAACTGAGTCAGAATAAGTGTTTCAATTTGAAATTTGAAAGTTTTTTCAAAATGCGCATTTTTTTCACCAAGATGCTCAACTCAGTGAGATAAACACTTTCGCGCGATTTTACAACTTTTTTCGCTATAACTTCGCCAATTTTTGTCCGATCGTCCCGATATTTGCGGCAAAAGACTCGCAGCGAGAAACTGAGTCAGAATAAGTGTTTCAATTTGAAATTTGAAAGTTTTTTCAAAATGCGCATTTTTTTCACCAAGATGCTCAACTCAGTGAGATAAACACTTTCGCGCGATTTTACGATTTTTTTCGCTATAACTTCGCCAATTTTTGTCCGATCGTCCCGATATTTGCGGCAAAAGACTCGCAGCGAGAAACTGAGTCAGAATAAGTGTTTCAATTTGAAATTTGAAAGTTTTTTCAAAATGCGCATTTTTTTCACCAAGATGCTCAACTCAGTGAGATAAACACTTTCGTCCGTTTTAGCGACGTTTTTCGCTATAACTTCGCCAATTCTTGTCCGATCGTCCCGATATTTGCGGCAAAAGACTCGCAGCGAGAAACTGAGTCAGAATAAGTGTTTCAATTTGAAACTTGAAAGTTTTTTCAAAATGCGCATTTTTTTCACCAAGATGCTCAACTCAGTGAGATAAACACTTTCGCGCGATTTTACGACTTTTTTCGCTATAACTTCGCCAATTTTTGTCCGATCGTCCCGATATTTGCGGCAAAAGACTCGCAGCGAGAAACTGAGTCAGAATAAGTGTTTCAATTTGAAATTTGAAAGTTTTTTCAAAATGCGCATTTTTTTCACCAAGATGCTCAACTCAGTGAGATAAACACTTTCGCGCGATTTTACGACTTTTTTCGCTATAACTTCGCCAATTTTTGTCCGATCGTCCCGATATTTGCGGCAAAAGACTGGCAGCGAGAAACTGAGTCAGAATAAGTGTTTCAATTTGAAATTTGAAAGTTTTTTCAAAATGCGCATTTTTTTCACCAAGATGCTCAACTCAGTGAGATAAACACTTTCGTCCGTTTTAGCGACGTTTTTCGCTATAACTTCGCCAATTCTTGTCCGATCGTCCCGATATTTGCGCCATTAGACTCGCAGCGAAAAGCTGAGTCTGAATAAGTGTTTCAGTTTGAAATTTGAAAGTTTTTTCAAAATGCGCATTTTTTTCACAAAGATGCTCAACTCAGTGAGATAAACACTTTCGTCCGTTTTAGCGACGTTTTTCGCTATAACTTCGCCAATTCTTGTCCGATCGTCCCGATATTTGCGCCATTAGACTCGCAGCGAAAAGCTGAGTCTGAATAAGTGTTTCAGTTTGAAATTTGAAAGTTTTTTCAAAATGCGCATTTTTTTCACCAAGATGCTCAACTCAGTGAGATAAACACTTTCGCGCGATTTTACGACTTTTTTCGCTATAACTTCGCCAATTTTTGTCCGATCGTCCCGATATTTGCGGCAAAAGACTCGCAGCGAGAAACTGAGTCAGAACAAGTGTTTCAATTTGAAATTTGAAAGTTTTTTCAAAATGCGTATTTTTTTCACCAAGATGCTCAACTCAGTGAGATAAACACTTTCGTCCGTTTTACCGACGTTTTTCGCTATAACTTCGCCAATTCTTGTCCGATCGTCCCGATATTTGCGCCATTAGACTCGCAGCGAAAAGCTGAGTCTGAATAAGTGTTTCAGTTTGAAATTTGAAAGTTTTTTCAAAATGCGCATTTTTTTCACCAAGATGCTCAACTCAGTGAGATAAACACTTTCGTCCGTTTTAGCGACGTTTTTCGCTATAACTTCGCCAATTCTTGGCCGATCGTCCCGATATTTGCGCCATTAGACTCGCAGCGAAAAGCTGAGTCTGAATAAGTGTTTCAGTTTGAAATTTGAAAGTTTTTTCAAAATGCGCATTTTTTTCACCAAGATGCTCAACTCAGTGAGATAAACACTTTCGCGCGATTTTACGACTTTTTTCGCTATAACTTCGCCAATTTTTGTCCGATCGTCCCGATATTTGCGGCAAAAGACTCGCAGCGAGAAACTGAGTCAGAATAAGTGTTTCAATTTGAAATTTGAAAGTTTTTTCAAAATGCGCATTTTTTTCACCAAGATGCTCAACTCAGTGAGATAAACACTTTCGCGCGATTTTACAACTTTTTTCGCTATAACTTCGCCAATTTTTGTCCGATCGTCCCGATATTTGCGGCAAAAGACTCGCAGCGAGAAACTGAGTCAGAATAAG
Organism: Membranipora membranacea; assembly: GCA_914767715.1. NCBI lineage: Eukaryota > Metazoa > Bryozoa > Gymnolaemata > Cheilostomatida > Membraniporidae > Membranipora > Membranipora membranacea. The sequence goes on along the minus strand of OU612067.1, from coordinate 18,386,231 downwards.
TGTTTCAATTTGAAATTTGAAAGTTTTTTCAAAATGCGCATTTTTTTCACCAAGATGCTCAACTCAGTGAGATAAACACTTTCGCGCGATTTTACGACTTTTTTCGCTATAACTTCGCCAATTTTTGTCTGATCGTCCCGATATTTGCGGCAAAAGACTCGCAGCGAGAAACTGAGTCAGAATAAGTGTTTCAATTTGAAATTTGAAAGTTTTTTCAAAATGCGCATTTTTTTCACCAAGATGCTCAACTCAGTGAGATAAACACTTTCGCGCAATTTTACGACTTTTTTCGCTATAACTTCGCCAATTTTTGTCCGATCGTCCCGATATTTGCGGCAAAAGACTCGCAGCGAGAAACTGAGTCAGAATAAGTGTTTCAATTTGAAATTTGAAAGTTTTTTCAAAATGCGCATTTTTTTCACCAAGATGCTCAACTCAGTGAGATAAACACTTTCGCGCGATTTTACGACTTTTTTCGCTATAACTTCGCCAATTTTTGTCCGATCGTCCCGATATTTGCGGCAAAAGACTCGCAGCGAGAAACTGAGTCAGAATAAGTGTTTCAATTTGAAATTTGAAAGTTTTTTCAAAATGCGCATTTTTTTCACCAAGATGCTCAACTCAGTGAGATAAACACTTTCGCGCGATTTTACAACTTTTTTCGCTATAACTTCGCCAATTTTTGTCCGATCGTCCCGATATTTGCGGCAAAAGACTCGCAGCGAGAAACTGAGTCAGAATAAGTGTTTCAATTTGAAATTTGAAAGTTTTTTCAAAATGCGCATTTTTTTCACCAAGATGCTCAACTCAGTGAGATAAACACTTTCGTCCGTTTTAGCGACGTTTTTCGCTATAACTTCGCCAATTCTTGTCCGATCGTCCCGATATTTGCGCCATTAGACTCGCAGCGAAAAGCTGAGTCTGAATAAGTGTTTCAGTTTGAAATTTGAAAGTTTTTTCAAAATGCGCATTATTTTCACCAAGATGCTCAACTCAGTGAGATAAACACTTTCGCGCGATTTTACGACTTTTTTCGCTATAACTTCGCCAATTTTTGTCCGATCGTCCCGATATTTGCGGCAAAAGACTCGCAGCGAGAAACTGAGTCAGAATAAGTGTTTCAATTTGAAATTTGAAAGTTTTTTCAAAATGCGCATTTTTTTCACCAAGATGCTCAACTCAGTGAGATAAACACTTTCGCGCGATTTTACGACTTTTTTCGCTATAACTTCGCCAATTTTTGTCCGATCGTCCCGATATTTGCGGCAAAAGACTTGCAGCGAGAAACTGAGTCAGAATAAGTGTTTCAATTTGAAATTTGAAAGTTTTTTCAAAATGCGCATTTTTTTCACCAAGATGCTCAACTCAGTGAGATAAACACTTTCGCGCGATTTTACGACTTTTTTCGCTATAACTTCGCCAATTTTTGTCCGATCGTCCCGATATTTGCGGCAAAAGACTCGCAGCGAGAAACTGAGTCAGAATAAGTGTTTCAATTTGAAATTTGAAAGTTTTTTCAAAATGCGCATTTTTTTCACCAAGATGCTCAACTCAGTGAGATAAACACTTTCGCGCGATTTTACGACTTTTTTCGCTATAACTTCGCCAATTTTTGTCCGATCGTCCCGATATTTTGCGGCAAAAGACTCGCAGCGAGAAACTGAGTCAGAATAAGTGTTTCAATTTGAAATTTGAAAGTTTTTTCAAAATGCGCATTTTTTTCACCAAGATGCTCAACTCAGTGAGATAAACACTTTCGCGCGATTTTACGACTTTTTTCGCTATAACTTCGCCAATTTTTGTCCGATCGTCCCGATATTTGGGGCAAAAGACTCGCAGCGAGAAACTGAGTCAGAATAAGTGTTTCAATTTGAAATTTGAAAGTTTTTTTCAAAATGCGCATTTTTTTCACCAAGATGCTCAACTCAGTGAGATAAACACTTTCGCGCGATTTTACGACTTTTTTCGCTATAACTTCGCCAATTTTTGTCCGATCGTCCCGATATTTGCGGCAAAAGACTCGCAGCGAGAAACTGAGTCAGAATAAGTGTTTCAATTTTAAATTTGAAAGTTTTTTCAAAATGCGCATTTTTTTCACCAAGATGCTCAACTCAGTGAGATAAACACTTTCGCGCGATTTTACGACTTTTTTCGCTATAACTTCGCCAATTTTTGTCCGATCGTCCCGATATTTGCGGCAAAAGACTCGCAGCGAAAAACTGAGTCAGAATAAGTGTTTCAATTTGAAATTTGAAAGTTTTTTCAAAATGCGCATTTTTTTCACCAAGATGCTCAACTCAGTGAGATAAACACTTTCGCGCGATTTTACGACTTTTTTCGCTATAACTTCGCCAATTTTTGTCCGATCGTCCCGATATTTGCGGCAAAAGACTCGCAGCGAGAAACTGAGTCAGAATAAGTGTTTCAATTTGAAATTTGAAAGTTTTTTCAAAATGCGCATTTTTTTCACCAAGATGCTCAACTCAGTGAGATAAACACTTTCGCGCGATTTTACGACTTTTTTCGCTATAACTTCGCCAATTCTTGTCCGATCGTCCCGATATTTGCGGCAAAAGACTCGCAGCGAGAAACTGAGTCAGAATAAGTGTTTCAATTTGAAATTTGAAAGTTTTTTCAAAATGCGCATTTTTTTCACCAAGATGCTCAACTCAGTGAGATAAACACTTTCGAGCGATTTTACGACTTTTTTCGCTATAACTTCGCCAATTTTTGTCCGATCGTCCCGATATTTGCGGCAAAAGACTTGCAGCGAGAAACTGAGTCAGAATAAGTGTTTCAATTTGAAATTTGAAAGTTTTTTCAAAATGCGCATTTTTTTCACCAAGATGCTCAACTCAGTGAGATAAACACTTTCGCGCGATTTTACGACTTTTTTCGCTATAACTTCGCCAATTTTTGTCCGATCGTCCCGATATTTGCGGCAAAAGACTCGCAGCGAGAAACCGAGTCAGAATAAGGGTTTCAATTTGAAATTTGAAAGTTTTTTCAAAATGCGCATTTTTTTCACCAAGATGCTCAACTCAGTGAGATAAACACTTTCGCGCGATTTTACGACTTTTTTCGCTATAACTTCGCCAATTTTTGTCCGATCGTCCCGATATTTGCGGCAAAAGACTCGCAGCGAGAAACTGAGTCAGAATAAGTGTTTCAATTTGAAATTTGAAAGTTTTTTCAAAATGCGCATTTTTTTCACCAAGATGCTCAACTCAGTGAGATAAACACTTTCGCGCGATTTTACGACTTTTTTCGCTATAACTTCGCCAATTTTTGTCCGATCGTCCCGATATTTGCGGCAAAAGACTCGCAGCGAGAAACTGAGTCAGAATAAGTGTTTCAATTTGAAATTTGAAAGTTTTTTCAAAATGCGCATTTTTTTCACCAAGATGCTCAACTCAGTGAGATAAACACTTTCGCGCGATTTTACGACTTTTTTCGCTATAACTTCGCCAATTTTTGTCCGATCGTCCCGATATTTGCGGCAAAAGACTCGCAGCGAGAAACTGAGTCAGAATAAGTGTTTCAATTTGAAATTTGAAAGTTTTTTCAAAATGCGCATTTTTTTCACCAAGATGCTCAACTCAGTGAGATAAACACTTTCGTCCGTTTTAGCGACGTTTTTCGCTATAACTTCGCCAATTCTTGTCCGATCGTCCCGATATTTGCGCCATTAGACTCGCAGCGAAAAGCTGAGTCTGAATAAGTGTTTCAGTTTGAAATTTGAAAGTTTTTTCAAAATGCGCATTTTTTTCACCAAGATGCTCAACTCAGTGAGATAAACACTTTCGCGCGATTTGACGACTTTTTTCGCTATAACTTCGCCAATTTTTGTCCGATCGTCCCGATATTTGCGGCAAAAGACTCGCAGCGAGAAACTGAGTCAGAATAAGTGTTTCAATTTGAAATTTGAAAGTTTTTTCAAAATGCGTATTTTTTTCACCAAGATGCTCAACTCAGTGAGATAAACACTTTCGTCCGTTTTAGCGACGTTTTTCGCTATAACTTCGCCAATTCTTGTCCGATCGTCCCGATATTTGCGCCATTAGACTCGCAGCGAAAAGCTGAGTCTGAATAAGTGTTTCAGTTTGAAATTTGAAAGTTTTTTCAAAATGCGCATTTTTTTCACCAAGATGCTCAACTCAGTGAGATAAACACTTTCGTCCGTTTTAGCGACGTTTTTCGCTATAACTTCGCCAATTCTTGTCCGATCGTCCCGATATTTGCGGCAAAAGACTCGCAGCGAGAAACTGAGTCAGAATAAGTGTTTCAATTTGAAATTTGAAAGTTTTTTCAAAATGCGCATTTTTTTCACCAAGATGCTCAACTCAGTGAGATAAACACTTTCGCGCGATTTTACAACTTTTTTCGCTATAACTTCGCCAATTTTTGTCCGATCGTCCCGATATTTGCGGCAAAAGACTCGCAGCGAGAAACTGAGTCAGAATAAGTGTTTCAATTTGAAATTTGAAAGTTTTTTCAAAATGCGCATTTTTTTCACCAAGATGCTCAACTCAGTGAGATAAACACTTTCGCGCGATTTTACAACTTTTTTCGCTATAACTTCGCCAATTTTTGTCCGATCGTCCCGATATTTGCGGCAAAAGACTCGCAGCGAGAAACTGAGTGAGAATAAGTGTTTCAATTTGAAATTTGAAAGTTTTTTCAAAATGCGCATTTTTTTCACCAAGATGCTCAACTCAGTGAGATAAACACTTTCGCGCGATTTTTACGATTTTTTTCGCTATAACTTCGCCAATTTTTGTCCGATCGTCCCGATATTTGCGGCAAAAGACTCGCAGCGAGAAACTGAGTCAGAATAAGTGTTTCAATTTGAAATTTGAAAGTTTTTTCAAAATGCGCATTTTTTTCACCAAGATGCTCAACTCAGTGAGATAAACACTTTCGTCCGTTTTAGCGACGTTTTTCGCTATAACTTCGCCAATTCTTGTCCGATCGTCCCGATATTTGCGGCAAAAGACTCGCAGCGAGAAACTGAGTCAGAATAAGTGTTTCAATTTGAAACTTGAAAGTTTTTTCAAAATGCGCATTTTTTTCACCAAGATGCTCAACTCAGTGAGATAAACACTTTCGCGCGATTTTTACGACTTTTTTCGCTATAACTTCGCCAATTTTTGTCCGATCGTCCCGATATTTGCGGCAAAAGACTCGCAGCGAGAAACTGAGTCAGAATAAGTGTTTCAATTTGAAATTTGAAAGTTTTTTCAAAATGCGCATTTTTTTTCACCAAGATGCTCAACTCAGTGAGATAAACACTTTCGCGCGATTTTACGACTTTTTTCGCTATAACTTCGCCAATTTTTGTCCGATCGTCCCGATATTTGCGGCAAAAGACTGGCAGCGAGAAACTGAGTCAGAATAAGTGTTTCAATTTGAAATTTGAAAGTTTTTTCAAAATGCGCATTTTTTTCACCAAGATGCTCAACTCAGTGAGATAAACACTTTCGTCCGTTTTAGCGACGTTTTTCGCTATAACTTCGCCAATTCTTGTCCGATCGTCCCGATATTTGCGCCATTAGACTCGCAGCGAAAAGCTGAGTCTGAATAAGTGTTTCAGTTTGAAATTTGAAAGTTTTTTCAAAATGCGCATTTTTTTCACAAAGATGCTCAACTCAGTGAGATAAACACTTTCGTCCGTTTTAGCGACGTTTTTCGCTATAACTTCGCCAATTCTTGTCCGATCGTCCCGATATTTGCGCCATTAGACTCGCAGCGAAAAGCTGAGTCTGAATAAGTGTTTCAGTTTGAAATTTGAAAGTTTTTTCAAAATGCGCATTTTTTTCACCAAGATGCTCAACTCAGTGAGATAAACACTTTCGCGCGATTTTACGACTTTTTTCCCTATAACTTCGCCAATTTTTGTCCGATCGTCCCGATATTTGCGGCAAAAGACTCGCAGCGAGAAACTGAGTCAGAACAAGTGTTTCAATTTGAAATTTGAAAGTTTTTTCAAAATGCGTATTTTTTTCACCAAGATGCTCAACTCAGTGAGATAAACACTTTCGTCCGTTTTACCGACGTTTTTTCGCTATAACTTCGCCAATTCTTGTGCCGATCGTCCCGATATTTGCGCCATTAGACTCGCAGCGAAAAGCTGAGTCTGAATAAGTGTTTCAGTTTGAAATTTGAAAGTTTTTTCAAAATGCGCATTTTTTTCACCAAGATGCTCAACTCAGTGAGATAAACACTTTCGTCCGTTTTAGCGACGTTTTTCGCTATAACTTCGCCAATTCTTGGCCGATCGTCCCGATATTTGCGCCATTAGACTCGCAGCGAAAAGCTGAGTCTGAATAAGTGTTTCAGTTTGAAATTTGAAAGTTTTTTCAAAATGCGCATTTTTTTCACCAAGATGCTCAACTCAGTGAGATAAACACTTTCGCGCGATTTTACGACTTTTTTCGCTATAACTTCGCCAATTTTTGTCCGATCGTCCCGATATTTGCGGCAAAAGACTCGCAGCGAGAAACTGAGTCAGAATAAGTGTTTCAATTTGAAATTTGAAAGTTTTTTCAAAATGCGCATTTTTTTCACCAAGATGCTCAACTCAGTGAGATAAACACTTTCGCGCGATTTTACAACTTTTTTCGCTATAACTTCGCCAATTTTTGTCCGATCGTCCCGATATTTGCGGCAAAAGACTCGCAGCGAGAAACTGAGTCAGAATAAGTGTTTTCAATTTGAAATTTGAAAGTTTTTTCAAAATGCGCATTTTTTTTCACCAAGATGCTCAACTCAGTGAGATAAACACTTTCGCGCGATTTTACGACTTTTTTCGCTATAACTTCGCCAATTTTTGTCTGATCGTCCCGATATTTGCGGCAAAAGACTCGCAGCGAGAAACTGAGTCAGAATAAGTGTTTCAATTTGAAATTTGAAAGTTTTTTCAAAATGCGCATTTTTTTCACCAAGATGCTCAACTCAGTGAGATAAACACTTTCGCGCAATTTTACGACTTTTTTCGCTATAACTTCGCCAATTTTTGTCCGATCGTCCGATATTTGCGGCAAAAGACTCGCAGCGAGAAACTGAGTCAGAATAAGTGTTTCAATTTGAAATTTGAAAGTTTTTTCAAAATGCGCATTTTTTTCACCAAGATGCTCAACTCAGTGAGATAAACACTTTCGCGCGATTTTACGACTTTTTTCGCTATAACTTCGCCAATTTTTGTCCGATCGTCCCGATATTTGCGGCAAAAGACTCGCAGCGAGAAACTGAGTCAGAATAAGTGTTTCAATTTGAAATTTGAAAGTTTTTTCAAAATGCGCATTTTTTTCACCAAGATGCTCAACTCAGTGAGATAAACACTTTCGCGCGATTTTACAACTTTTTTCGCTATAACTTCGCCAATTTTTGTCCGATCGTCCCGATATTTGCGGCAAAAGACTCGCAGCGAGAAACTGAGTCAGAATAAGTGTTTCAATTTGAAATTTGAAAGTTTTTTCAAAATGCGCATTTTTTTCACCAAGATGCTCAACTCAGTGAGATAAACACTTTCGTCCGTTTTAGCGACGTTTTTCGCTATAACTTCGCCAATTCTTGTCCGATCGTCCCGATATTTGCGCCATTAGACTCGCAGCGAAAAGCTGAGTCTGAATAAGTGTTTCAGTTTGAAATTTGAAAGTTTTTTCAAAATGCGCATTTTTTTCACCAAGATGCTCAACTCAGTGAGATAAACACTTTCGCGCGATTTTACGACTTTTTTCGCTATAACTTCGCCAATTTTTGTCCGATCGTCCCGATATTTGCGGCAAAAGACTCGCAGCGAGAAACTGAGTCAGAATAAGTGTTTCAATTTGAAATTTGAAAGTTTTTTCAAAATGCGCATTTTTTTCACCAAGATGCTCAACTCAGTGAGATAAACACTTTCGCGCGATTTTACAACTTTTTTCGCTATAACTTCGCCAATTTTTGTCCGATCGTCCCGATATTTGCGGCAAAAGACTCGCAGCGAGAAACTGAGTCAGAATAAGTGTTTCAATTTGAAATTTGAAAGTTTTTTCAAAATGCGCCATTTTTTTCACCAAGATGCTCAACTCAGTGAGATAAACACTTTCGCGCAATTTTACGACTTTTTTCGCTATAACTTCGCCAATTTTTGTCCGATCGTCCCGATATTTGCGGCAAAAGACTCGCAGCGAGAAACTGAGTCAGAATAAGTGTTTCAATTTGAAATTTGAAAGTTTTTTCAAAATGCGCATTTTTTTCACCAAGATGCTCAACTCAGTGAGATAAACACTTTCGAGCGATTTTACGACTTTTTTCGCTATAACTTCGCCAATTTTTGTCCGATCGTCCCGATATTTGCGGCAAAAGACTCGCAGCGAGAAACTGAGTCAGAATAAGTGTTTCAATTTGAAATTTGAAAGTTTTTTCAAAATGCGCATTTTTTTCACCAAGATGCTCAACTCAGTGAGATAAACACTTTCGCGCAATTTTACGACTTTTTTCGCTATAACTTCGCCAATTTTTGTCCGATCGTCCCGATATTTGCGGCAAAAGACTCGCAGCGAGAAACTGAGTCAGAATAAGTGTTTCAATTTGAAATTTTAAAGTTTTTTTCAAAATGCGCATTTTTTTCACCAAGATGCTCAACTCAGTGAGATAAACACTTTCGCGCGATTTTACGACTTTTTCGCTATAACTTCGCCAATTTTTGTCCGATCGTCCCGATATTTGCGGCAAAAGACTCGCAGCGAGAAACTGAGTCAGAATAAGTGTTTCAATTTGAAATTTGAAAGTTTTTTCAAAATGCGCATTTTGTTCACCAAGATGCTCAACTCAGTGAGATAAACACTTTCGTCCGTTTTAGCGACGTTTTTCGCTATAACTTCGCCAATTCTTGTCCGATCGTCCCGATATTTGCGCCATTAGACTCGCAGCGAAAAGCTGAGTCTGTATAAGTGTTTCAGTTTGAAATTTGAAAGTTTTTTCAAAATGCGCATTTTTTTCACCAAGATGCTCAACTCAGTGAGATAAACACTTTCGCGCGATTTTACGACTTTTTTCGCTATAACTTCGCCAATTTTTGTCCGATCGTCCCGATATTTGCGGCAAAAGACTCGCAGCGAGAAACTGAGTCAGAATAAGTTTTTCATTTTGAAATTTGAAAGTTTTTTCAAAATGCGCATTTTTTTCACCAAGATGCTCAACTCAGTGAGATAAACACTTTCGCGCGATTTTACGACTTTTTTCGCTGTAACTTCGCCAATTTTTGTCCGATCGTCCCGATATTTGCGGCAAAAGACTCGCAGCGAGAAACTGAGTCAGAATAAGTGTTTCAATTTGAAATTTGAAAGTTTTTTCAAAATGCGCATTTTTTTCACCAAGATGCTCAACTCAGTGAGATAAACACTTTCGCGCGATTTTACGACTTTTTTCGCTATAACTTCGCCAATTTTTGTCCGATCGTCCCGATATTTGCGGCAAAAGACTCGCAGCGAGAAACTGAGTCAGAATAAGTGTTTCAATTTGAAATTTGAAAGTTTTTTCAAAATGCGCATTTTTTTCACCAAGATGCTCAACTCAGTGAGATAAACACTTTCGCGCGATTTTACGACTTTTTTCGCTATAACTTCGCCAATTTTTGTCCGATCGTCCCGATATTTTGCGGCAAAAGACTCGCAGCGAGAACTGAGTCAGAATAAGTGTTTCAATTTGAAATTTGAAAGTTTTTTCAAAATGCGCATTTTTTTCACCAAGATGCTCAACTCAGTGAGATAAACACTTTCGCGCGATTTTACGACTTTTTTCGCTATAACTTCGCCAATTTTTGTCCGATCGTCCCGATATTTGGGGCAAAAGACTCGCAGCGAGAAACTGAGTCAGAATAAGTGTTTCAATTTGAAATTTGAAAGTTATTTCAAAATGCGCATTTTTTTCACCAAGATGCTCAACTCAGTGAGATAAACACTTTCGCGCGATTTTACGACTTTTTTCGCTATAACTTCGCCAATTTTTGTCCGATCGTCCCGATATTTGCGGCAAAAGACTCGCAGCGAGAAACTGAGTCAGAATAAGTGTTTCAATTTTAAATTTGAAAGTTTTTTCAAAATGCGCATTTTTTTCACCAAGATGCTCAACTCAGTGAGATAAACACTTTCGCGCGATTTTACGACTTTTTTCGCTATAACTTCGCCAATTTTTGTCCGATCGTCCCGATATTTGCGGCAAAAGACTCGCAGCGAAAAACTGAGTCAGAATAAGTGTTTCAATTTGAAATTTGAAAGTTTTTTCAAAATGCGCATTTTTTTTCACCAAGATGCTCAACTCAGTGAGATAAACACTTTCGCGCGATTTTACGACTTTTTTCGCTATAACTTCGCCAATTTTTGTCCGATCGTCCCGATATTTGCGGCAAAAGACTCGCAGCGAGAAACTGAGTCAGAATAAGTGTTTCAATTTGAAATTTGAAAGTTTTTTCAAAATGCGCATTTTTTTTCACCAAGATGCTCAACTCAGTGAGATAAACACTTTCGCGCGATTTTACGACTTTTTTCGCTATAACTTCGCCAATTCTTGTCCGATCGTCCCGATATTTGCGGCAAAAGACTCGCAGCGAGAAACTGAGTCAGAATAAGTGTTTCAATTTGAAATTTGAAAGTTTTTTCAAAATGCGCATTTTTTTCACCAAGATGCTCAACTCAGTGAGATAAACACTTTCGAGCGATTTTGCGACTTTTTTCGCTATAACTTCGCCAATTTTTGTCCGATCGTCCCGATATTTGCGGCAAAAGACTTGCAGCGAGAAACTGAGTCAGAATAAGTGTTTCAATTTGAAATTTGAAAGTTTTTTCAAAATGCGCATTTTTTTCACCAAGATGCTCAACTCAGTGAGATAAACACTTTCGCGCGATTTTACGACTTTTTTCGCTATAACTTCGCCAATTTTTGTCCGATCGTCCCGATATTTGCGGCAAAAGACTCGCAGCGAGAAACCGAGTCAGAATAAGTGTTTCAATTTGAAATTTGAAAGTTTTTTTCAAAATGCGCATTTTTTTCACCAAGATGCTCAACTCAGTGAGATAAACACTTTCGCGCGATTTTACGACTTTTTTCGCTATAACTTCGCCAATTTTTGTCCGATCGTCCCGATATTTGCGGCAAAAGACTCGCAGCGAGAAACTGAGTCAGAATAAGTGTTTCAATTTGAAATTTGAAAGTTTTTTCAAAATGCGCATTTTTTTCACCAAGATGCTCAACTCAGTGAGATAAACACTTTCGCGCGATTTACGACTTTTTTCGCTATAACTTCGCCAATTTTTGTCCGATCGTCCCGATATTTGCGGCAAAAGACTCGCAGCGAGAAACCGAGTCAGAATAAGTGTTTCAATTTGAAATTTGAAAGTTTTTTCAAAATGCGCATTTTTTTTCACCAAGATGCTCAACTCAGTGAGATAAACACTTTCGCGCGATTTTACGACTTTTTTCGCTATAACTTCGCCAATTTTGTGTCCGATCGTCCCGATATTTGCGGCAAAAGACTCGCAGCGAGAAACTGAGTCAGAATAAGTGTTTCAATTTGAAATTTGAAAGTTTTTTCAAAATGCGCATTTTTTTCACCAAGATGCTCAACTCAGTGAGATAAACACTTTCGCGCGATTTTACGACTTTTTTCGCTATAACTTCGCCAATTTTTGTCCGATCGTCCCGATATTTTGCGGCAAAAGACTCGCAGCGAGAAACTGAGTCAGAATAAGTGTTTCAATTTGAAATTTGAAAGTTTTTTCAAAATGCGCATTTTTTTCACCAAGATGCTCAACTCAGTGAGATAAACACTTTCGCGCGATTTTACGACTTTTTTCGCTATAACTTCGCCAATTTTTGTCCGATCGTCCCGATATTTGCGGCAAAAGACTCGCAGCGAGAAACTGAGTCAGAATAAGTGTTTCAATTTGAAATTTGAAAGTTTTTTCAAAATGCGCATTTTTTTCACCAAGATGCTCAACTCAGTGAGATAAACACTTTCGCGCGATTTTACGACTTTTTTCGCTATAACTTCGTTAATTTTTGTCCGATCGTCCCGATATTTGCGGCAAAAGACTCGCAGCGAGAAACTGAGTCAGAATAAGTGTTTCAATTTGAAATTTAAAGTTTTTTCAAAATGCGCATTTTTTTTCACCAAGATGCTCAACTCAGTGAGATAAACACTTTCGCGCGATTTTACGACTTTTTTCGCTATAACTTCGCCAATTTTTGTCGCGATCGTCCCGATATTTGCGGCAAAAGACTCGCAGCGAGAAACTGAGTCAGAATAAGTGTTTCAATTTGAAATTTGAAAGTTTTTTCAAAATGCGCATTTTTTTCACCAAGATGCTCAACTCAGTGAGATAAACACTTTCGCGCGATTTTACGACTTTTTTCGCTATAACTTCGCCAATTTTTGTCCGATCGTCCCGATATTTGCGGCAAAAGACTCGCAGCGAGAAACTGAGTCAGAATAAGTGTTCCAATTTGAAATTTGAAAGTTTTTTCAAAATGCGCATTTTTTTCACCAAGATGCTCAACTCAGTGAGATAAACACTTTCGCGCGATTTTACGACTTTTGTCGCTATAACTTCGCCAATTTTTGTCCGATCGTCCCGATATCTGCGGCAAAAGACTCGCAGCGAGAAACTGAGTCAGAATAAGTGTTTCAATTTGAAATTTGAAAGTTTTTTCAAAATGCGCATTTTTTTCACCAAGATGCTCAACTCAGTGAGATAAACACTTTCGCGCGATTTTACGACTTTTTTCGCTATAACTTCGCCAATTTTTGTCCGATCGTCCCGATATTTGCGGCAAAAGACTCGCAGCGAGAAACTGAGTCAGAATAAGTGTTTCAATTTGAAATTTGAAAGTTTTTTCAAAATGCGCATTTTTTTCACCAAGATGCTCAACTCAGTGAGATAAACACTTTCGTCCGTTTTTAGCGACGTTTTTCGCTATAACTTCGCCAATTCTTGTCCCGATCGTCCCGATATTTGCGCCATTAGACTCGCAGCGAAAAGCTGAGTCTGAATAAGTGTTTCAGTTTGAAATTTGAAAGTTTTTTCAAAATGCGCATTTTTTTCACCAAGATGCTCAACTCAGTGAGATAAACACTTTCGTCCGTTTTAGCGACGTTTTTCGCTATAACTTCGCCAATTCTTGTCCGATCGTCCCGATATTTGCGCCATTAGACTCGCAGCGAAACGCTGAGTCTGAATAAGTGTTTCAGTTTGAAATTTGAAAGTTTTTTCAAAATGCGCATTTTTTTCACCAAGATGCTCAACTCAGTGAGATAAACACTTTTCGCGCGATTTTACGACTTTTTTCGCTATAACTTCGCCAATTTTTGTCCGATCGTCCCGATATTTGCGGCAAAAGACTCGCAGCGAGAAACTGAGTCAGAATAAGTGTTTCAATTTGAAATTTGAAAGTTTTTTCAAAATGCGCATTTTTTTCACCAAGATGCTCAACTCAGTGAGATAAACACTTTCGCGCGATTTTACGACTTTTTTCGCTATAACTTCGCCAATTTTTGTCCGATCGTCCCGATATTTGCGGCAAAAGACTCGCAGCGAGAAACTGAGTCAGAATAAGTGTTTCAATTTGAAATTTGAAAGTTTTTTCAAAATGCGCATTTTTTTTCACCAAGATGCTCAACTCAGTGAGATAAACACTTTCGCGCGATTTTACGACTTTTTTCGCTATAACTTCGCCAATTTTTGTCGCGATCGTCCCGATATTTGCGGCAAAAGACTCGCAGCGAGAAACTGAGTCAGAATAAGTGTTTCAATTTGAAATTTGAAAGTTTTTTCAAAATGCGCATTTTATTCACCAAGATGCTCAACTCAGTGAGATAAACACTTTCGCGCGATTTTACGACTTTTTTCGCTATAACTTCGCCAATTTTTGT
>OU612067.1:11800000-12090000 GCA_914767715.1 Membranipora membranacea | reverse complement strand
CTTAAATGTTTTCTCCTAATCACTGAAATAGGTACACACCAAATAGTTTTCTGAAGCCAATATTATCCATTTCACTTGCTTCATAAAACATAATACGTACTTCATATTGGGTGATAAAGCCGTTCCGATCAATGGGTGGCTCCAAATTCAAAATTGCGCAGGAGCTGTTCATCTCAAGTTGTAGTCTTGGTTCTGAGTAAGGAGCTGTTAAAAGAGGAGTAAATAAAGAGAAAGTTACCATTTTGTGGTTGAAGGTAAAAGAAACAAATTGATGTGTTGTTTGTTGGAAACTGACTAATTTTGTGTGAGTAAAATCATAGTCACAACTTTTATGTGAATAGCCTGCTAAAAGAAGTAGACTTCTCACATATAATATATGCTACAGAGATATTGTTAGGGTCTGTGAAGGTTAGACCGCTAGGTCATGCCTAATGTGCTATTATCTCAGTTCACACAGCTCAGTTCTTTTGTTATCGTTGCAGTCTGAGGGAAATACTGCACATATCATTACTAATTTCAGTTTATGCCCATCCGAAGATCAAACAGTGACCGACGATCTTGCACTACTACTTTAGGGCATTGTCATTGTAGAAAAATAAGAAATATTATTCTTAAATTTAGACAATCATGCAGAAGGCTTCTAGGTATTGACACTTTATCACGAAGTATATTGATATTGGCTGCAATATCAGTTACATGGAAAATGTGTGTAAACCCGTATACACATCTGTTAATGAAGATGTGTAGCTTACCTAACTCTCCTGTCTCATACACAACAGTAGTATTTGTCTGGAATCCTTGGTCATTCCTCACCATGATACGTATACTGAATATTTTGTCACTGCATCCAGATCAGTAATAGGGAATGTATTTTGTGCCTCCTTCTCAGTTCCGACAACCAGGAATGATATTCCGTTGTTTCTCACCTCCTCACATTTCGGATTAATATCCTGATATTTGAAAGACACAAAGTACATTTATTTAATGTGAAGACATTTTGCAAACGATATCAGAATCTGTTTGCTTAATCAAATGCTATTAAATATTGCGATATGTTTAAGTCAAGTGAGTCTGATGACAGTCACGACCAAAAAAGTTAAAACTGAACCCGATATCAAACTGATTTGTGTTTTTTTCACCTGAATTGGCAGGTTCAACGTAATCCTCCGCCTCTGTGTACCCGTCGTGTTATCTATGTCCTGACTTAGATAGCCTGCAAGATCTTTAGGCAACGTCGGGTCTGAAACAAATGAAAATAATACATAAAACATTAATATATAAGACTAGCTCATTGCTAGATTTGTAACCTCTAATGTCTCTTTCAACTCATATCCATTGTGTGGTCCAATGTTCGAGCACAAAGTAGAGACACTAGAGGGTGTTTGACTAAAACCCTAATTTCTGTGACACTTATCATCTGCAAGAAAAAAATAAGTTTAGGTCAATCATTAGAACCTGTGATTGACTACATTGCTGTTGATCACATTCTGGAGCAGACTTGAAACTGGCAGAGAAACTTCTTGAGTGGAAATATTTAGGGTATGGGTGTTATTTGAAGAACTGTTCTGGTAATATGGTTGTGCGATAGCTTGTTACGTGATTATATGTGTTCTTTGCAAGATCTACACTCTGGGTCAAGTTAAGGTTAGATGGAAGAAAGAACACCTCTTTACTTAAAACAACCAGTGCCTGATTTAGTCATTAAATTTACTACTCAATCTGAGTGCCTTCGCTTAAAGTTCAAGTGGTGGGCTCTCTTTATTCTTTTCTCAACAAAAATAAAAAAGCTTCATTCAAAATATCAGAACAGTCAAGATGTATACATAGTTGTTTTAGCTCACATGTGCAGAGGGTTGTTGTGTCCTGACTTGCCACATTGCTGTCTCCAATTTGATTTGTAGCTTTAATATGACAGTCTACTTCTTTGTGTGCATCATAAACACAATGGTCTATGGTGAAGCTTGTTCTGCTTATAGTTGTCCAAGTATCGTTTCCTGTGCATTTGAACTATGAGAAGTAAAAATTAGAGAGTGAGATAGAATGAGGGAGACAATTCCTCAGAAACCCTGTCAAGAGAATCTTCGATGATTTTGATTTGGAACGGATTTGATATTGTCCATCGCTGGCTTCTGCTCTGATGGCCCAAACAATAAGCTGAGAGAGAAAATCGCAACTCATGAGCTCTATTTGCCAGTGAACTAGGTAGTATATTTGGTGAACTTTTATTGCAAGTTTTTATACAGGAATGGTGATTGCTCTTTGTCACACTGTCTTCGTTCCATGCATATTTAGACCCAAATCAAGTTTCACTTTTTCTATGGAGCATTTACCACAGTGTGTAAATCATATTTTCCTAGCTGCTGGCATTACAAAACGGAGCTTGAATATTTTTGGAAATAAACTGTCTAGTGATTTTGCTGTTGCAATAAAATCAGCGATCATTGAAACATGATGGAATTGAATTTATTTTTTAAGCAAATTTATCAGCTGAACAATTTTACTTACCTCAAAATGATTTGATGAACGTTTTCGTTCTATCAATGGTCATGGCATTACCATATAAGATGGCGGTTATAAAAATATACAATCAACCAGTACGGCATACTTGTAAGGAATGCACCGCAACACCAAGGAACCACATGATAGTCTTCATCAACAGATTACAAACCTGGTAATGAGAAATATTTCCGTTTGGGTATTGTGGTCCTCCCCATGTCAATGTAACACACTCATATGTTTTTGAGACAACACTGAAAGCTGTGGGAATAGTCTGAGGCCCTGTGGAACAAATATGTTGGACAGGAGTGGTATATATACATCATGAGCTTTGCAGTTAAATAGTATGGGGATAGGTAATATTTCAATAAAAGGAAGCAAACTATCAGATGATCAATCAATCATATTTTTACTTTGCTGCTCAAATGCGAGCAAACGTGAATGGAACTGAGGGAGTTTACTCATTCTTCAATAGTGGAACATGTTTTAGAATAAGGCAATACAATATTTCAGCATCAACTCCTACCAACTAAAGGGCAAAAGATAAAATTTTATTTCCCAAACATCAATTTTTCTGAATGTCCATCCATTCATATGCGCTTATTTAGCAAATACACATTTTCATATTTTGTTCATTCATTTCAAACAAGCCTCTGGTCACTTACTCATAGCTCGGGTTGTTATGGTTGTTGTTTCAGCAATTGATTTGTTGCCACCATTATTAAATGCCTCAACAACTGCAGTGACATTTGAAACACCATCAGCATATACATCCCAGTGATTTGGTACTCTAAATTTGTAACCAGCGTAATTTGAAGAAGAAACTCTGAATGTCTTTGTGGCTCGCAGGTTATTGCAGTTGTGCAATGTTGGATTCTGGGAAAATTACAACATGGAAATAGATTAGTTATTATGATTTCAGGGAAGAGTTTTCATCTTCAGATCAAAGTTAATTGTAGATACCTGGTTCAGCAAGAATAGAGGATTTGGGTATTAGCTGGTAGGTGCACTAAGCTCCAAAGTCTAACAGTCTCAACCTCCATGACTACCTCTTTTAAGAACATTATACTCCTGTAAATCAAAACCTTTTTTGTTCATGAAATTAAAAAGGCTGCATATCACCTGCCAACTTATTCTGTATCTCAATCTGTCTCTTCCTTCATTGCTCCTTTCTTCCATATAAGTTATTTGCAAATTTTGTGGTTTGGTAGGATCTGAAAAATATAATAAATTACCTTTCAACCAAGCTAAACATTGTTGGCGTGAATTTCTATTTTCTTAGATTTCATGATTTATATTGATGTGTTTTCTGGTTAAACAAACACTACAATTCATATTTCAAATACTTTTTGAGATAAGCCATAATTTTTTTTGTTTTTATATTTTAAAAATATACAATTTGCTGCCTGTCCTTCATTCTGCAATACTCACTGTCACACAATGTCCTTATTGACCCAACAGAGGCCTCATCACTCCACCCTTGATTATTTCGTGCTCTGACTCTACAGGAGACCTGACTGTAGGGACTGTAATCACATCTGGTTCCGTTGCGTAGAGTTCCGTCTCCAGTAAATTCTACCCAGTCACCATCACCAGTACACTTGTACTAAAATTTCAATTTGATGTATTAACCTGCAGACACACACACATAATGATAGTATAATACAGCCGTGCTAATATTTAGAATGAACCCATCAGAATTTCCTCCAGAAAAATGAACAAAAAAATTGGCTTCAGTTGTAAGATGCCAGTTTTAAGGCAAATATAAATATGGAAATAATTTAATAAGACCTGATCGGAGCATTACCCAATAACTTATTGGCTATTTGATTGTACCTGATAAAACTGTAGTTGTCCGTTTGCATACTGAGGATGGTCCCAGGTCATAGTGGTGCAGTTAGGAGTACTTGAGAAAATCTCCACCATCCTTGGTGCCTTTTGCGGCCCTAAAAGACAAATTGACAAAATTCTGCTGTACTATAAGTCAAATATCTATCCACTTCCAACAAGACTCAAACATTATGGATAGAGGATGTATTTTTCAAGATATTACAAGTATTTGCACTTAGAGTATACCCTTCTACCAACAAAAAGGTTGCATATACAAGCATCTAATAGTTACTTTTTCTTAATTCATTAATTATTTTTTGAGAAAATGAATATTATACAATAAAACTTCAAACGTGGAATTAGATATTCAGCATGGACATGTCATGAAAATTGGTATGACCGTTTGTCTCTAGAATTTGGAATGAGGGACTTCTAGAATTATTACAGAATGTGAATAAAATACAATGTCAAACAAAGATTGACAGCGTGTGTGCCCCTCTTACAGGGAAAATTATTTCTGGACAGTGACAAAGGGAAACACTAATCAGAACATCCTATCTAACAGCCTATCATGAGCATTGATCTCACTTTGAGATATGGTGCTAAATGCACTTACGTAACGAATGAGTGATTTTGTCAGCTCTTGCCTCAGTAGAGATCAAGTTTTGGTTATTGGTAGCTGTTACTCCTACTGTGACCTGAACATAGCCTTCCGTGTAGATGATGTAATTGTTGTTATTAGTGTTATGCCAATTCCCGTTAGGATCCTTGAATGCGTACTTGTTGCTTGATCTCAGGGATCGACAGTTGATCTCCTCTGGCTCCTATAGTAAATATTATAAAATGGATTCATGATGGCGTCCTCCATTAGTAAAGTTTAATTTGAATTTATTTTGCATGTTTTCAAAGAATTAACTTTAACAATAACATGTCGATAGTTTCTCAGACACTGCCAGTAACTGTTCAATCTCTGTGAAATATAGCAAGACATGGTGATATAGGGGTTGTGCAATAAAGAAGATGATCTAGGCTTACTGTCCAGTTTACACTGTATTTGCGTCTAACACGTCCAGAATTCATAGCTGTGCCCTGGTCGATGAAGAGGATGTTTCTTGGAGATGATGGTTCTGAAGAAGTATAAACAGATACACAATTTAGAGCAGCATTCTAAAGAGACCAGGGTTGTTGATCATTCATGGAGATGTTGATTATCACGCTGACATCGCCCCTATATTTATCAGATGTCATTTGCAATGTTGGACCATATATTTTGTTAGTGAAATATTTATCATATTACTTCACAATTCAAGCTATGTGCTGATTTACCACCAATTCAACTAACAAAGGGCCACATAAAATTAATTAGATGCCTTCACTCTACCTGAACAGAGTGTTGTTGAAGTAGAGGTCGCTGTAGTACAGTCCCCCATATTGTTTATCGCTTTTAGTAAACAAGTCACTTCTGTGAACGGTGAAAATGTGCACACTTGTTGATTGTTGTTGACTGTCCTCTATCCATTAGAATTGCAGTTATGCTGTCAATTGAAATTCTCAGTTAAAATTCTTTCAGAGTTAAGATCGAATGACAATTCAAAGTATGTTACCATTTTTTTTCACGCACTTACCCGGTAATAAACTTCAGTTGGGGGTGAATTGAGATATGTTGGAGGGTTCCAAGATAGCTGAACACAACTGGAAGAAGTTGATGTCAAAACAAAGTTCTGAGGTTTTGTCTGTGGATCTGAAGATCAAAGAAAACATATTTCATGTAAATATTAGTGTCTGTTGAAATGTGAAGTTCATATGAAAGATTCACTATTGCTAGGTACTGGCCTTGGGAATGATGCATTTTTCACTGTCAAGCTGCTAAAAACCATGTTCCAGGATGCAATGAGCTAGGTATCCAGATCAGTCATATAAAAAAAGATCCGCCACCTTTTGTGGCAGCTACTTTGTTACAATTCTTGCAATGCATAATTATGATGAGGAAAAAGATTAGATTTCCATAAAATTTGCACCACATTTAAAGAAATGTATCAAAGAATTCACAGCCATAACGGATAGAAGTATTTCAAATTATAGTTCATCTAAATTCTCCATGGTTCGGTCTAGCTGAGGTGAGAAGACATTTTTACCTGTTTGCAACCTATCCTCAAACCATTATGAATCATATTTATTAAGAAAAGATTCAACAATTATTCTGGTTATATTTTTCGGAAAGCATTAGGGATTATCTACCTAGCTTTAATATGTAGTTTTAGGTGTAAAATTGAGTGTACTGTACAATCCCAATTATTTTTTACAAAATGTTTATGTATACTCACTGAGTCTGTCTGTTATAAAAGTTATCTCCTCTTCAGCTGATAGATAATCTTCATTATTGTAAACTTTGACATGAAGTGAAATTGTCTCATATCCATCTGTATGGAACTGGTATCTATTAGTTTGTAAGTTGTTCCATCCTGTAAGTTCATAGCCACGTATTCGGTAGGGGTTGTTTCCTCTGATTCTTGCGCACTTGATGTTGATTGGATTCTGGAAGACAAAATGACTTGATTGTTAAATGTTTCAAACTGTATATCCATGTTTGCAATGAAAATAGTTTAACTGTCTTGAGTCAGAAGTCACAATATTTATGAAAAAGGATGGAATGTAACTATTAATATGCGTCTGTCATGTGTATCTTATGTCTATATTCTTACCTGCCAAGTGATTGTGTATTTCCAGCGAAGCCTTCCATCATTCATCTCTGGTGACGCTGATCTACTAGGCTGAGAGTTCATGATTACTTTATCAGGACCTGTTTCCAAATACAAAAATATCAATTGAATCATCACTTCGACAGCTGAGATAACACTGACCAGACAAGAGCAGACATCTCATAGTTGTCAGGTTTACTCTCTTTTTTTTAAAAACTTATTCCGAGTTTAATAATGTGCTAATGTTCTTCAAGAATTTATACGCATAACATATGAGTGACATTCTCAATACTTGCTTACTCACACAATCTGAACAACGAGACAAGCTTGAAGATCTTCATGGTACAACTAGATTATCATCCAAGGAGTTCATGTGTGACCAAGCTCACCATCTCATGATATGATTAACCACTGATAGTCATCTACACCATTTTGTATGAATTCCAGCAATTATTTTTGGTGTAACATTGCTATTAACAGTGTATTATTTTTTTTTGTCTCAGGAAAAACACACACCTTTTTTATTTAGAGCAAGCAATTGTTATGAAAACATAGTGTTTTTTGATAAAGATCTTACTTTGACATTTCGTATATTGTGAGGCTGTGGCACTCAGACTGTTTTTGTTCTTGTTGGTGTTCTGAGCTCTGATCTCACAAGTCACATTCTGATAAGCTGAGTAACCACACTTTCTTTGGTTATTGGGGATATCTTGCCAGTTATTCATGGATGTACATCTGTACTAGAAAAAGCATTTAAATGTATAAATGTATATAAATATTCGTATATGATGAATCTGAAGAAATTCCCAAAAGCAAAAATGATAACAGAGTCTTGAAATTGAGTTTCTGAAAATATTGTTGACGCTGATTTCTTTAGTTCCTATGATCTGACATGGATTCGTGTTCTATGTTGTCTTTTCTCGATGTAAGCTATCACATACGCTGAAGTGAATGGCACATGAGGTGTCAAACATAATTTGAAATACCTAAATACAAAAGGATTTTCCGGACCAAATAAATCACATTTCTGGATCAACTAATGATTTATCACAGCTCCGATATGAACCCCTGTGTGTGACATATGAATGCAGCCGTCTGCTGGAGCAGTAAGGCCAACATTCCTCGGTCTAATCTGTGGAGCTGAAATGTAATTCAAGCTAATATTTGATAGTTATGTCTCTTATGGTAACCTCTAACCAGATTTGACAAATAGCAGCAACATTCATCAATGACACATTTTCAAGGATTAACTGTCTGAACAAAGATGGGCACTTTGGTAATCATTGGGCTGACACCAAATGGATGTATCTGGTAATGTCGATGAAAATATCGTATATTCATAAATAATAAAACAGTTGAGTCAGCCCTCTCTACTGCTGCAGCTTCCACCCTAACAAAATTTTATGATTCTTTTCACATGGAAAATTTTAACCTCAATCTGCAGTTTCCCAATCCCATTCACATAATCGACAGTTTAAATCATGGAGGCCTTTAGAAACATATTAAATTTTACACTTACCTATGTCACTGCTAGTTGTAAATGATATGATCTTTTCGGATGAGCCACGATCATCGTTATTATAAACTTTAACACCAAGCGAGATTACCTCGTTACCATCTGTGTAAAACTCATATGTATTGGTTTGTAAGTTGGTCCATGGTATATTGCCATATCCACGTATTTGGTATGGGTTACTCGTCCGGATACTTGCACACCTCATATTTATTGGATTCTAGAAGGCAATAAAAGCAAATTGATGAAAAAGACAGCTGCAATGGCGTTATATGTGCTGCCACGTAAATGGACAATTAATCAGCAGGTTTCATTCTCCCTGGTAATTTATAGCTGAATGTGATTCAAAAAGCTGCTCACGGATATAAGATGTTAGCTGTTTTTTTCATCTAATTTCTTACCTGCCAAGTGATTGTGTATTTCCAGCGAAGCCTTCCATTGTTCATCTCTGGTGACACTGATCTACTAGGCTGAGAATTTGTAGTTACTTCATCAGGATCTGTTTATAAACACGAAAGTATCACATCAATAATAACTTCGACATGTAAGATAACCATGAGCAGTCATCCCATAATAGTCATGTTAACTGCTCTTTGCTTACACATATTGCTTGGTTTGGCAATGTTCAGCAGAATTTCAGAGAGTCAGAGAAGCTCCATATCCATGTCTCAAATGAATTGATAACTTAAATGTGTAAATTTCATCGCTTGCTTACTTATAGTGTGATAAGCTCCAAGAATGATGTTGCTAATAGAAATAGTTATAAATGCTGCTTGCTGGCAAGGAGAATATATTTGATTTAAGGCGCAAATAGGGAAATCTATACAAACTATGAAGATTATATTCATTATAAATTAATGAGACTTATGCAAATCCTATGTAATTTCATGCAAATTCAGTATGGGTACATATATAGGTAAATTTCATTGATAAGTCCCTATGAACTTGACCCACTTTAACTTGAAGCAGTTATATATCTAGAAGAAAGAATTATTTCAACTAGTTAATAAAAACTTGATGATGTCGACCCATAATTATTGTCTGTCATCCTTAAACGGTAGACTCCTCTTACTTCAGACATTGTATTTCAGAGCATTCAGAAAAGGAAAATTGGTCCCTTCAGCCAATTTTCAATGCATTCATGTGTCGTAACTTAATTCAAACTCTGCTGAGTCAGGGCACAATTTGGTGGTCTCCAGATGCTTGAATTGTGTGGTGTGCTCTGTATATAATGACATTTTCCATTTTTGTGTGGTTCAATTGACATACTTGGATGAACATCCTTGAGATGAGAATCGATGTCAATAAAAGTGATATAAACAAACTTCACTTGTTAAAGTTTATAGTTAAATAGTAGAACGGCTATAAAAAATTCTTACTTCCGCATTTTGTGTAGATGGAAGCAGTTGTAGCAGTATCACTGTTCTTATTGTTGTTGTTGTTGTTACGGGCTCTTATTTCACATGAAATGATCTGATGAGCTGAGTAATCACATTTTCTTTTGTTAGTGGGGATGGTCTGCCAGTTACTCATGGCGGTACACTTGTACTAAAAAAAGATATATTTACAAGATATTCACAAGCAATGCGTTGTATGTTTACAAGGATCAGATCAGTATCAATGGCAAGACAGTTCATTCATAAATGGAATGTACAAGGTCTTGGCTGTAAGACATGTCCTGCCACTCATCTCAGAACACTCTAGTGTAGGATCGGACTAAGTACCTAAAATATGTCTTAGCATGCAACATGGGCTGCACCAACAAACTCTCAACTATAATTGTTTCATGCAACTGGCTACTGCCCATAAAGATATGGAGTTTTCTGTAATGAGGATATTTTTCAACAATTTGTAAATGCTTTTGAATGCCCATCTTTGGCGTCTCATTTTTGAAACATTTTAGTATACCTAACTCGATAATAATGAAATTGATAAAGTACCTGGTAGATAATCTGTGAATCAGGTGCATTAGGGTACTGAACCTCTGTATATGACACCTGAACACAGTTGTCTACTGGAGCTGTAAGGCCAACATTCGTCGGTCTCACTTGTGGAGCTGAAAATAATCAGAATGTGTGATTACCACACTGATATATCTAACTATCAGTGAAGAAGAATGCCAATCATGCCATATGTGAAATCATGAAGTCCAGTATTCAAATGCAGCAAGATTCTATGGTTTATCATCTCTTGTCCAATACGAATATTTGAGCTGAATAAAATTTAACCAAATTGATGATGCTACCTTGTGCTTATGAGGCTGGACTAAAAAATAGAAGTGTTGACCGTAATGAGTTGGTTTCTATAACTGTTATCCAGGTGCGTAATCTAAATTACTCAACTTACCTGAGTTTTTACTCGATTAAATAAATTAGCTTTATAGAATAAATTTAACGGAATTAATATCAATTGATTTATTAAAATAAAATAATATGAATAAAATGAAATAAATTATATAAAGTAATTAAATAAATTAATTAACTTATTTTACTTTACTGAGTAAACTACTGCTAAAATACTGCACACTTTTACTGCCAACAAAAATATTTGCAGAAGAAAAACAACGACATTTATTTTTCTAAGATCAAATTTTGGGTTTTCAAAAAATTGATTTCTCAAGTTAGAAATCTATAAATTTGGGAAGTGGCTCAGTTTGTTAGAGTACCAGCTTTTCAGCATGCAAGTGTTGAAAGGTCTAGGTTTGAAACCGCGACAGTCTACTGAGCTACTCAGGTTTGTTTGGCTACATGGTATCTTTTGATCGCAACTCCATTATATATATATATGGAATGGAACGATTGACTTATTATACATGCAATAAATGATAAATCCTTAATCTAATTAATCGAATTATGGATTCATTTAATAGTACTCACGTAATCCAGTTGGTGTGATCAAAGATAAATGAGCTGGTGTAGAGAGATGACCTTCCCTGTTGCGTGACCAAACTTTGATCGCTAAGTTCACATTTCCGTCAGTATAATAAGTGTAACTTGTTCCTGGTTGACCTTGGGTTTGAATAATTTCATCTACTTCAACCTTGTATTTGCCATCGACACTTGTCAAGCAACTCAGTCTGTAGTCTGATGGCATCTATTGAGAAGCATGTAAATAAAAATAATTGAGAATAACACAGCGCATACATCATGATCAATTGGTTTTAACACATAAAAGGTAAAGTCTGATACTTTCATGGATGCTAATGGAAGGACTTTTTAGCACGATATACCAAGACAGTGAACTAACCTCATTTTTACTTGTTCAAGTTTCTATAAACCCATCAACTTAACATTCTGATTTTTTTCCAAGCACTAAGCACTACTTCTGTGGATAGATGAACTTTTTCATTGAGGTAAGTGTTTCAAGAATTATCAAAATTGAGATTAAAATTAAAGCTATATCAATTATCGAAAAGATATTATAGAATGTACTCATTGGCAGGCAATGACAAGTTAGAATATCAATAGAAATGAAAATAGTAATGAAATAATAAATTAATACCTACACTCCATGTGATTTCAAATCTCCATCTTTCTCTCCCATCCCTATTAACTTGAGTTGGATTCTCAGCTGATAGTGATACTGGTGTTGGGCGGACAATTCCTTGAATTTTCAAAAGGAAACTTGCTCAAGTCAAACATAAATTTGTTTGTGTATTTAGCGAAATTCTTTTCAAAATTTGAAAGAAAAAGGGTGTACACTCCTTATTTTTTTCATCGTTGTGAAAGTAATGGTAATTATTGTTAAATTTCTTTTAAGCTTTCTGCAGCAATACAATAATATGCGCGGATCGAAGATTCTCATCATCATTTTTTTTGGGTGCAATGTCTTATATTGTTACATCCCCACTTGCTAAGCGCAGTAATATAATTTGTACCTGAACACCAAGTCTCTACAATAGCTGTGTTAGGGGTCGCTGGTGACTTGTCGACTCTTACAGAACAGGTATAGATACTACTACGGGTCAAACCAGTTACTGTAGCTGATACTTGGAAATCTGAACTTTGCATATTACTCCAGCTTTCATCACCACATCGGTACTATTGGAAATCATAGAAACATTTATTCGCACAGTCTAAGTCACAGCTTAATTTGTCATAATAGCTAGCATAGAATTGTCATGGCAATTGTTCGGTACTCAAATTAATTTTCTTCATGCTATAAATAAGCTGAATGGAATCAATGCCAAAAGTGAATTATGGCATCAAGGCATTACATTGTCAGGTAGTCATGGGGAAGCGAGTAAAAAAAATGAAGTTGTGCTATAATTCATCAGTGGAAAACTAAAAAAATCTACTGTATTAAACTTTTTTATGATGAGGAAATGAATATCCTCTACATTCAAGTATGATAACAAAATAACATGTGGAATGCATTCCCTGCAACACTTAAAATTTTCAGGAGATCTGTGTTCAATAGCTTGTTGCTAAATGTGAAACTAATTGTAGAGAAAGTCAGCATTCAAAGTGTATTTTAGGAATAACTGGAACCAGGCCTTGCATAGGACAGCAACATAGTAGGGACAGAGCATCGAATTGGAACTGCCTATATCTTGCATGACTTTTCCTGAGTATAGTATGCTCTCGACTCAAACTATCATGATAATCGTGATCATAATAATGAGACACTATCCGTTCTGTATCACCCCACTAACTCACTAACTCCCACTAACTCACCTGGTATTTCATTGTATATCCTGATGCTGACGGTGGTGGCTGCCAGTTTATTCTCACTGTATCTGCATTTGGGCTGGTTGCGGTTACATGAGTGGGGATAAACAGCTTAGTATCTGAAAAATAGAATGTGTTTTTTCTGACTACTGGAGTCATGTGTACCCGTAACTTAATCTAGAATCTTATCTCAGGTTGTCACACCTACTTCCTGGTAACTCAAGCTACCTGAGTCTATTCAAGCTCTATTGATCGTAGATATGAATGCAAAAAGAATATATATTACATATCATATGATCAGTCTGCACTTGATCTCCAACCAAGCATGATGAGTCATGAGAAATTAAGTCTTGGATTGACAAGACTTAACAATGATAGATTTGTGTACAGAACAAAACTCATTACAATACCTCATAAATATAATATTGAACAAGGTTTGACTATAGACCAACATAGATTCAGTAATCTGAACTGTATACTCAAGCTTTCAGGCATCAGCTGACATTTCACTTACTGAATGCATATACTTCGATCTCATCGAATATCAACCCGGAAAGCTGAGTCGTCTTGAGTCTCACATATTGTACATAGTGTACGTATTGAAGGTTATGTTGTGTGGTGTGGTTGTTTGTATCTCTTATGTACGGTATCTCCTCATCTTCACCTCCATCGTTCTCAGACACAACGACAATCACCCCAGTTATGTCATGAGGGAAACCTGAAATTGAAATAAAAGTGTTTGACTTAGTCAACAACCTTTAATGCTTCTTGCTCAACAAATCAGTCAAGGAGTTTCCCCTGATAGCAATCGGATAGGCAATTAACAACTCCTTCTAGACCAATTATCCAATTACCCGGCAATAAAATGCAAACATACTAATACAAACTGGATCTGCAAACCCAGAAAGGATCAGGCTTTTGAATAAACTATGGATATCATTGCTATCATTTCCAATCTAGTATCAAATGATGATGGATTCGCTGACCAAGCTTCATCTCACCTGCTACTCTCACTATCTTTAAATATGGTACAAAATACTTGTCTCCGAGGTCGACCTGCCAATAACCAGCATGAGGTTTGCTAGCAAAACAGCCTGTACAGTCAGTAATGATACCTCCATTTTTAGTTACAGAAGCCGTATCTGATCCATCCACGAGGTTATCTTTGTCTCCCCATCTCCCGTAGCCTGATGATACTGATGTTGATTTACCTTGTGCCACATTTTGTGGTACTGTTTGTGAGGATCCTGAATCTAAAAATTAGAAAAGCAAATAATGAAATAGTCGCTTATACATCAGTAGGATATGACACAAAATTATTATTTGGCAATACATGCATATAAGATATTTCGCCTTGCGATGCACATAATTAATAAGCAAAACACGGAAATTCACCTGACTATCAATCAAGGGAGAAAATTTAAAAACGGTCACCAAGTGTCGTGGTTGTGTCAAAGTAGTTGTAAGGTGTGATTGACATCACATGCAAAATCCTTCTCCCCTAGGCTTTGGTCATGAATTGGTATGTTGGCATATATACCGGCAAACTTATTAGCATTAGAGCAAGAAATTTAGTAATGTGCAAATAAAATACTAGGAGTTGTCCTTGCAAGGAGTTGTCCTTACAGATAACAAGAGAAGACAATACTTAAACTTAATGGAACTCCACAATATTGGTATAATGATCACCAGGAAGGATTTGGATAGCCTCTCCCTTTCACCCTCCCTGTTATGATTATGTTACATTGCATCTGAATTATCAGGCAACCGAAATTATTATCACCAGCTACCAAGTACACAGGCAAAAAAAACTCACAATAGTTATTTTGTTCAACCTTATTGGAACTCAAGAATAGAGCCAGTTTTAAGGTGTTACAGCCATTTTCGGAAAAACATTTACAAGCACTTGGCCAGTGACCACAGGGACCACCCTTGTAATAACAATGGGTAGAGTGAAATCATTCATGTTCAGTTATTGGATTGCTACATTCTGCTATAAACACAAAACAATGTACTCGTCTTAAGAACTCCAGACAAGGAAAATCGGTCCCTTCAGCCAGATTCTAACGCCACCTAATTCAGACTCTATATATATACATATTTGTTAATGTTTAAAAAGGTTCTTAAATTAGGCATCTGAATGTGAGACAAGCGGTCAGAATATTTACAAGAGCAGCATAATGATGAAACTACAGTGATGTGGTCACATGTAGAAAAGGGCCAATAACAACAGCCAAACCAATTTAAAATCGGCATATTTAGAGCCTTGAACTAAGCACCACTTAGATTGCTTTGCCTTTGCCTATTTTACTGCTGGAAGCTATATTTACTAGATCTTGTACATGCAGTGATTCTGCTAAGCATATCAGAAATGTTATCAATTGCATACACAGGAGTAGGAGTCAAAAGCGTCGAAGGTCTTGGGTTCGAATCCTGCTGAAGTCTACTGACTACTTGGCTCAATTGACGCCCCAGGTGTGCTCCGACCTGCCTGAAAACTGAGAGCAACTTGGTACCGAATATTGGGGCCGAGCCCTTAAGGCACTGATACTTCTCAGTCCTCGGACAGAGACAAACTTGCAATTTTTAACCCAATTTTTTTCCCATATCAGGCCACCAGAACATACTCCCTTATACTCCATATTCTACAAGTTTTATGACAATTTAGATCCCATAATAACACGTCTCTCTTTTTATTGACCTTAAGGATTAGAAAGATTATTTTTATCTACCTGTCATCTTACCGAATAATGATATTCACTACCATACAATATTAATGGCCTTGCAGCCTCTGCCCATAATAGTTCTAAGGTTATGAATAACATCCATCAAAAGTTCATCACATTATTTTGTCATGTTCGATGTCATGGTAAATCGCCTGCATGAACTTGATCCAAATGTGGTGGGAAGAGGGGGGATGGGTCAAATTGGGGAACATTTAATAAATCAGTTATAATTTGTGGCGAGCTGGTCGTCATCAATCATGACTTTGCCTTGGTGACAATTCTCAGAGAGGCTTAGACAGCTTCGAACCCTTATGAATAATCAAGGTTCTCTTGTCAACTAGAAAAGAGGCAAGAACTATAAGGGAGGGGCAATTTAAAAAAATTGCGATCAAGTTTTCTTTCGACCACCCAAACAAACTGTTCAAGATCTCTTGGTAAATTTGTTATTGGTATAAAATATTCTCAGGCGCTATGTTATCTACTAAACTTGCTGCGAGCACAATTACCATACCTTGTTATATGCAAATACCCATGCTGGTCTAGAGTAGCTCTCAAAAGGTATTCCTAGAAATCAGAATTGAGAGTTCAGCCATGGCACCCCAATTTCAAAACTTGGAATTCTCTCCCTGTATCATCTTAATGCTTGTACAGAGTGAGGATCGCTTTGGGGGCAAATTTGCAACGAAGGTATACCATAATAGTATCGTTCAAGTTGACAACAGTTACACTTTGCACAGCGAATCTATCTACAAACTTTGTGAACCGTTCACAAATATCAAATGACTATTCCCATACCTGATATTAAAAGGGAGAGCAGATAAACTTTGAGAATCCAAAATTTGGAGTCATCCATAGTTAGTCCCTCAGTAGCTGATATCCTGAGAAGCCTGACACTAGACAGAGAGTATGCTCTCATCAAAATCACAGCATGACAGTGCTTGTGTTATCAGCTACAAACAATGTTATCACCAAGAAATCAAGCAGCCAAATGCAGTTGTTTTCTGAAAACAGTTCGCAACATTTCTAAGCTAACTTCCTTGTTAATAGCAAGTAAGCATATTATGAGGTTAGATTTAGGCGAATATTATATTCTATTGTTTGCTTTTGCTCATTTCTTGTCCTTCTATTGAAATCTTATTGAACATTGAAGTTAGTAGTTGTGTGAATTGAGAGCTAATAATAGTCCGCCTGAATTAAGTGGTCTGAATCAAGTGTATAAAGGTTTGGCCATAGATTTAAAAAACAGTATAGATAGGTCATTGTGTGCTCCTGTCTATCCAATAAAATGATACCTACTTTAGCCTCAGATCTGGGAATTTTATCAATCTAGACCATAAGGCTGGGTGTCACATGACTGTTAGTAAAACGACCTTCCAGCCAATCATGTTCTTACAACATTGTGATTGGCTCAGAAGTCGTTTTACTCAGTGTGGCCTTCTTTCATTGGATACTTTCCGATAAGGTTAACATCATTAAAGGTAAAGTTGAGTAAAGTGTTAGTCATGTTTTATTAACTGTTGCACTACTACTTTTCTTCCTAACTTCTTCATACATCATACTTTCCAATCATACTCAATACATAAATCTATGGGTTTGGCCCATGAATTTGATTAATAAGGATGTAATGTGCAGTCATGTTGGGGACTTTCCCTTTGTGGCTATTATTGAGGTGATGATGATTTGATCGCTCGGTGGGGAGAAGAGTGTTAAAATGTACAAGGAAGTTCTGTGCCAATAATCAGTAGTCTGATGGTAATGATGTAATGTTTGCAACAGTGTTTATCACATACCTTGGAGGTGAATTTTTAACAGACGTTTGCTTGCATTTTTTTCCTAATAATGTTTTCTCCCAGCCGGCAAGGTTTAGCCAGCAACCTTCTGTAGAGGTTGCCTATGGGCAGCTTTATTGTTGGCCAATATCCTCTGACATCACTTGTATTTGATAGGATGCCAGAGGGAGCCAGATATCCCCATTTCCCAGCAACAGATATAATTGGTTGTAGATGCTTCTGCTTTTATACTCTATTTTCTTGCCATTGGCGGTTGCAGAAATAACCTTTCAGGACTGACAACACATAGCCAACATTCAAATATTAATGTATTTACCATCTATTAGTATGGCTACAGCATGAGAACAGTTTACTCCCCATTGTTTTCGACAGAGCTCTCAACCACTCAGGTTTAGCCCGAATTACTCAGATTTTTGGACTCAACTCAGGCTACTCAGAGGATTTTAGAATGTAAGCTAAAAACTCAGATTTTGCTCGTTGGCAGAGATGAATAATATATAAACAATGCTAAATGTTGCTTTACAATAATTTATGCCATATTATTAATGAATGATCAGGTATTAGATTCTAGTTGTGGTGAGCTATGTAAAAAATACTGCACTGCAAAACTAATAATACCAAAGATTATAAATACTCTCACTGCACTGCCTATTCAAGTCTTTTATGTGAAATTGATATGGCTAAATTCCAATTTGCATTTGAGAATGCTTTTAAAATTTAGCTTGTAACGAACTTGACATGATTGAACGAATCTAGTCTCTAATTTGAATACACTAAAAATAATAAATTTCATTTATGAAATGCTCAATAAAATTGTTTAAAAACAATGATTTCTAAGCGTTATAGAATATCGACACATTACACCCAGACCCCCACTGAGATGAATAATAAAGATATATATATACTTTTTATTGGCATCAAAAGTCATCTCATTCGAAATGTTTTGCACTCAGTGCCAGAAAACAATTTTTTTTATAACAAAAAAAGAGAAACAGAAGGGAAATAATATCATCAATGATGTTGGTCAAGTCGATAATACATGGTTGAAAAGTAAAGTTTTGAATGAACTGAACTTCTCTTTAGATCTCAAATGTAACGGTAAAGAATTGTATGTAGCAGAAACTTTTTATCTTAGATTGTCTGTATGATATAAAAGTAAATGTTTATCACGAAAATTGAACTTGGTAGTGTTTTTAAATCCTCTATATATAAATGGTGGTGTTAAAAAATTGTTTATCTTATGCGCAAAAAGTGAAGTGAAATAACAAACAAGCTTAGGAAGAGGTAGGAGTTGTAATGATTGTGTAATGGATTCGGTTGAAATGAGATAATACGGGATGTAATGCACATTGGCGATAATGCGTAAAGCCCGTTTTTGCAACAAAAATAATCTATTGAGGGCATTATTGCAGGACAAGTTGCCAATGATATGGATACCATATATAAGGTGACAATAGATAAACTGGAAGTAAAATGTGCGGGCACTTGCTATATCCAAGAAGTATCTCAAATTTTGAAGTAGGTAAACATTCTGTTGTACCTTTTTATATACATACTCTAGATGATCCTGCCATGAAAGCGAGTCATTCAACACAAAACCCAGAAGCCTTGTAGTTTTCTGTCTGTTTAGTTTTTCATGCCCTATGTACAGTTCCAGGTCATAAAGCGGATCTGAGATATTAAGTAGCATGTAATGAGATTTCTGAACATTTATAACCATCCGGTTACGATTGCACCAATCCAAAATGCCACTTAAATCTTCAGATGCCTTTGCCTTTAGTTGCTGAAGGTTTTTATTAGATGACAGGAACACTGTATCATCAGCATATGCATATGATGATGAGTCTGATTTTGATGAAGTTAATAAATCATTTATGAAGATGAGAAACAAAGTTGGTGCTAGGATTGAACCTTGAGGGACCCCTATTGTGATAGGCAATCTACAAGATTCAATATTATTGAGTTTAACAAACTGCCTTCTGTCTGTCAGAAAGGTGTCAAGAAGTTTTAACATATTTCCTCCGATGCCGCAAGCCTTCAACTTATTGTGTAGTAAAACATGGGATACACAGTCAAATGCCTTTTTAAAATCCAGAAAAAGTAATGTCATAACATTTCCATTAATTTTCTCCACCAAAGAGTCTGAAATAATTTTAAATAAACTGTCTGAACAAGAATGGCCTTTTCTAAATCCACATTGAAGCTCATGGATGATTTTGTTCTTAGTGAGATATTCTTGCAGATGGTGATTTATGTGTTTCTCAAATATTTTTGAAAGAACAGGCAAGACTGAAATTGGCCTATAATTTGATGGGTTATTTATATCCCCAGATTTATGTATTGGTGAAACTCGAGCTAGTTTCCATGTTGAAGGGAACTGTCCTTTGCTTAAAACCCTGTTAAACATATCGGTGACAATATCCACAATATAAGGCCAAACAAGCTTCAACATCTTCACTGTAATTCTGTCAGGTCCTGTACTTTTACTATCAGGAATGTGGAACAATATTCTTGTACATGTGAAAGGGGTGAATTGTGGTATGTCTGTCAAATTATGTTTGGATACGGGAAATGTCATCTCATCTGTTACAACAAGGTTTTTTGTGATTGATTTTGCAATGGATGTGAAATGGCTGTTAAATTGATCTGCACTCAAATTTGTCGCAGGGAAAGTCTCCTTCTTTTTATTCTTTAATACATCCCAAACAGGTTTTGTATTACCTTTAGACTCTTTAATAGTATTAGAAATAGCTCTTTTCTTCTTTTGTCTGATCATATTAGTGACATAATTTCGCTGTTTTTTATATCCTTCCCAATCACCGTTTTGTTTGAGTTGATCTCTGATTTTGATGTTCATTTTTACCTCATCATCCAACCATTTTGGAAGATTATGCGTTCTTACAAAACGAGTCTTCTCAAACACGAGTTTTGATATAAGATGATTCAAATGGCTATAGAACTTCTCAAACATTGAGTCTATTGATCTTTCATACAGTACATAACCAAAATTTTCCCTTGAGAATGTGTTAAAAATGTTTTCAGGTGTTGCAAATGAATAATCCAAAAATGTTACCTTACATCTTTGTTTAGATATTTTAACATTTCTATCAATCTCTCTTGAAGCTACTATCATGAAATGATCACTCAGTGAATATTTGATGACACCAGATTTAGCAATATTGTCACTTTTACTTGAATAGATGTGGTCAATTAGTGTCCTTGATGAATTAGTTATGCGAGTGGGTTCAGATATAAGTTGATTCAACAGTAGTGGAGAGGTAACATTATCTAACCACCTGTTTTTCGAAGTTGGATTCAGCAAATCAATATTGAAATCACCAAATATTATAATTTTATCGTTCAAACCATAACAACGCTCGACAAACTCTGAAAAGTCTGTGTTCCATGATGCTTTTGATTGGGGAGGTCTATATAAGTATGTGACCAAAAAACTCTTTTGGCTTCTGGGTCTGACCTTGACTGTTATACTCTCATTCATGTAAAGATCTAAATTTTCCAGATGTTCAATGACCAGTGAATCATGGACATAGCAGAGTAATCCCCCACCATTGTTACAGAGCCTATCCCTTCTTATCATCGTATATCCTGGTACCTCATATAGGCAGCTGTCATCATTTTCATTCAAAAATGTTTCAGCCAAACACAGTATACTAAATTTGTGATCACTAAGAATTAAACGAACCTCTTCCAGTTTGCTTGCCAATCCACGGATATTAAGATATGCGCTATAAAAATTCATTGCCATCATAGAAGTTTTTCAAAATGGCATTTAAGTTTAAGTGAGTCTAAAATCATACCTTGACTGAGGACCTTGTTGTATTGGTCCTGAGTGTCAAACTTTACTTTAAAGATGCGCATTTTCTTTTCCCCTTTGTAAATCCTTATAGCTGAAGAGTTGGGGAAATTCTGTGATATCTCTTTTATTACAAGTTCATCATCAGCATCGATAGGAATGCCTCTCAGCATACCAGTGTTGACTTTTGCTGATTCTGGATTGATTGTCTTTCTTACTTGCGAATTTTCAAATAGTAATGTATTCCAAGTGTTTATCAACTTGGTCACTGTCTTTTCATCGCAAAGGTGCAGCATAATTTTTGGAGATTCTGTCTTGAAATTGTAGGTCGTTATGTTTTCTATGATTGTTGGGCCGAATTCACGGTTAATCTCACGTCTGATGTTGTCTTGATTATAGTTTTGGTAGGTTTTTGATGACTTGTTGATACTTATTACGATGCAGTGCTTGGGGTTGAAGTTGTTTGGACGAGCTGTTTTTGTAATAGAGGGCATGTGATCTGGTGTGTTGGATGTAGTTGCCGGTGAACTTGGTGTTGGTGTGTTTTGATGTGTTGTTGATGAAGGAATATTTCTGTGGAGTTGTCTACTGCTGCTTGCAACTGATGACCATTGTTGTGTGGTGTTAAGAGTTTGAGTTGGAAGATATGTTTGTTGTACGGTATTTTTGGAATTTGATGGACATTCCTTTGTACTAGGGCTCTCAGAAAAAGCACTAGTAATTTTATCCAATTTAACCTGCATGCTGTCCATCTTCTC
The DNA here is from genome assembly GCA_914767715.1 of Membranipora membranacea. Taxonomy (NCBI): domain Eukaryota; kingdom Metazoa; phylum Bryozoa; class Gymnolaemata; order Cheilostomatida; family Membraniporidae; genus Membranipora; species Membranipora membranacea. Next base: position 12,067,704 of record OU612067.1, on the reverse strand, counting down.
CTGCATGCTGTCCATCTTCTCCATCATAATAGAAAGCACGCCATGTAGAGTTCTGCATGACGCACATTCGGGACTCTCCCCACAATCTCTGTCCCTGGAATGACTGGGAGCGCTGTCGACGAATGGAGCAGAAGTCTCCATTGTCTCAGACAGGGAACACTGAGAAGACTCTGGCAGTGAAACAGTAGATCCCCCTAGAGCACCTTGTGTGCTTTGTTGTTGAGTTGTGCTGCTGTTGGCATTGGTTTGTTTACTTTTTAGCGATTCCATTGCATTTGAGCATGAGGAACGGACTTTCTCGTTTAAATTGGCAATTGTTTCTGGCTGTAGTTCACCTACCAGCTTAGAGTAGTGACTTATAAACACATCCACATCTTTGATAGCATTCACCAGTATTCTAGAGGTGGTATGGTAAAAGTTTGCAGTATAAAGGCGTCTATCCGATTTCTTCTTGTTTTTAACGGTGAATATGGTGGCTGTTGTGTTTTTGTCCTTATCTTTATTCATTTTCCTAGTTACATAAAGATATTGCTCCTGAATGGATGTTTGAAATATAGATCTGACAAGCTCAAAAACAGCTGTGCTGCAGTCAACGACAATTTGGATGTTTCCCGGATTACCTTTTATGGTGATAGACTCATCAGTGGTAGTAGAGTCGATTTTCTTTTGTAATGCCTTCAACTTGTTGAGCGAATAGGTGAAGATATTATCCTCAGCATCATCCTCATCAGGATCATTACTGGAAATGAGTTTTCTCTTCTTGCCTTTGTTCATTTTGGGTGAAAATTACCCAGATTTATTGAAAAAGATAACATTTATTTATTGAAAAGATAAGATAAGATTAGATAAGATAAGATAAGATAAGATAAGATAAGATAAGATAAGATAAGATTTATTGAAAAAGATAACATCAAACTTTTGCATGAGAATAATGTGCTGTATTTGTTGCGGGTATTTTATTTCATTTGTGATAAGCTATGCTCTTATTGAACTGCCAATCCCAGTGATTTGCGAAATAGATTATTATGTCTAAATAGAAGTTTAGACATGTTAAAAAAGTGATTTTGCAGGTGAACCGGATAAATCCAGGCAAGGATTTCAATAGCATCACATTACATTAATTATGCCTTTCTACCCTGGCGCCTCGATTCGTCAGCCTTTAAATCAATATTTCTACAAACATCATCATCACTATCATCATGGGGATACATTTTAGCCTGTGGCGACGGCCATGGTTAATCCATATGAATTGGTTCATCCGGATCAAATCTAAAATTGTTTACGGTTTTATGTTTACAAGAAATGCTCTAGGTTTTTATTGATTTACTTGCTATCACAAACATGAAATGTTGCGAGAAACTTTGTCAATAAAGGAGCTTGTTGCTAGAGTATGGAACTTGCATTTGATTGCTCTAGAAAATTGTGTATGATGTGATGCTCATCAGCAAAACAGCACAATAATACCGAGGTCGCCTACGCCAAACCTCAAAGTTTCGAATCCTCCCAGGTTGAGAGCCCTGGGTTTCGATGGTACAAATTTACTTCACTACCAATCCTAGAGGTCTAAGCTGAGTGTAAAAATGGTTGTCACGGTTAGGTCGATGTAATTTGCAGACCAATGTAGCATTTGTCTCCCCTAGCGAAGTGCTTTTTTTGAGAATGCTTTACATCCAGACACCAAGTAATCAAATAAGACATGAGCATCCTCATTTAATTCCTGTGAACCAGTATCACATCCAAGAAATTTGAAATAGGCAAATACGACATGGCCATTGATGGAATCAATTGCTTCTGACACCAATTAATACGCAACACAACAAGTGGTGGTCAGGAAATGATACATTTGTTAAATTATGAATTAATTATTCTTGCTAGGTATCTAAATACCAAATGCTAAATGCTCTTAGCAAGGCAGAAGCACTCTACAGACCCCACTCAGCTAGTACCGCTTACTCCCTCTCCCACAGGCCTTTTGGGTAATTTTAGAAAATTAATAAATGTAACAAATAAATTAACTATATAATCTTAATATAGAAATTCGATAGAGACAGTTAATAATATCCCTGATATATCCTTCCCTGAGAAGGATATAAAACCTCTATTTAACTTCTTGAAGAGGTTGCTAAAAATCCCTTTTTGGCAACCTCTTCCACCGGTCCATATGGCATACTTTGGCAACAGTGTTCAGCCTCTTCCGGTAACCTCTTTACAACTCAGTTTAGACAACTATTTGCCCGCTGGGCTCTTAAGCAAAAAATGGCAAGAGTCAGACATGTTTTAAAGTCATTTTGTGCCAATTTGCAATCTTTGAGGTTCAGGTTTGACTGTCGTAGTCAGCAGTTGTTACTGATCGATCGCCACTGTGTGTTTGTTAACTCAACATGCATTAGATAGTTAGCCCTCTGACTCTTTGTTATACGACAAGTCAGGTTCCTGGTGGGTACGAGTATTGGGTGCGGCATCAGTACGCAAGGGGGATAATCCTCGCCCCTCAAAGTTGACAATAATACTGCCTGACATGTGGAGTCTAGCTGTACTTTAACAGCTATCTGGTGTTTAATGATTGGTTTTTATGTTAATGAATTCGATCAGAGCTACAAAACTGCTATTTGCACCCAATGATGAACAACCCAACAGTGATCTAACACTAAAGTCATAATAAATCAATTCTCCCAATTTTCAAACACATGATGATTGAGTAGGTGGGTCATATAATCCATAACACTTTGTTAATTTGAGTGTTAATTTGTACAAAGCTCTAAAATAATGCATGTATAACAGTAGCCTGTATTGCCAAAGCATGTCGAGAAAGCCTAGTTTAGCAGCTGCCATTCAATTTATGATTACATGGTCTGATATGAAACATTATTGTGTGAATTCCGCAGTTAAATTCCTTGCCTCATCAAAGTATTGATCATTATTATTGAAGTTGTCCAACCTCATGACAGGGGGACACAAATTCAATTTGCACCTAAAACCTTCTTCATTGACAATGAGTGATTTATTCATATTTCACTGGTGGAAATATAGGGCATGGATATTGGAGCTTACAAATGATCAATAAATTGTGTATTGGGTCCTTAACCACCGAACTGAACTTCACAATATGCATACGACACCAAAGCTGTGGAAATCTGCTGTAATATAACCGCTACCAAAAGTCACCGTCCTTTCGTTCATTGCAATGGCAAAACTTTGATATGAACAGTGGTTGTTTTTTGCTTTCCTAGACACTTTAAACTTCAAACTTCAAACACCGTCAAGCTTCAAACACCGTCAGACTTCAAATACCAACTTTGACTTCACAGAGCAAGTATTGTATGCGTGTCAAAGTTTGGAAAAAAATCTCTGCAGTCATTGTTATGACAATTATAGTTTTATTCAGAGTTCAATGTTGTGAGACATTAAAACCAGAGTTCCATTGATGCCAAAATATATCTGAAATATGGGTCTCCACTGTTTTTGAGTTCAGGAGGCTATAGACCAGTTGTGGGAAACAAGCAGCCTCTTTGGCTGTGCAGCCTAATAGGCAATCTTCAGGGGGCAAGTTGATGGCTCACTTCAGGGGGCAGGGGATGGAGCAGCAGCAGTACTGGTATCACTGTTAGGTTCGGTGTTTGTCAATCTAACATGTCAAAGAATCTGTAGTTATTTTTTCAATATTATACTATAGTCCATGTTCTGAAAAGGGTCAAAGCCTGAGCGTGCCTTCTTGCCGGTTCACATTAATAAGTATTTGCTGGTGTCTAGCAAGACCTTTGGTTATTAGGTGGCCTTGTCTCCATCTCCAACAGCTTTATCCATGTTACATTCTGGTTTTACATGAAACATTTTTGAAAATTTTCGCAAACGGTCAAGTGTGATAAATCAGAATTAGTGCTTTGCAGACACCTAATAGGTAAATTCGCGCCCTTGGCATCTATATTAAATAATCATTAATTATAATCATTTCATGGGGAAATCCAACTGAATCCAACTTGAATTCAAGCTGTCTCCATATTACCAATATTGACATGAAACTTAGAATTATCTCCTCATTGCTAAAAGGGAGACAACTTGAACTCAAGTTGGATTCAGTTGGATTCAGTTGGATTTCCCCATGAAAATGATTATAATTAATGATTATTTAATATAGATACCACTGCAGAATTATAGGATTTTACAAGCAGTTAGTTATCTTATGTGTAAGAAAATATGAAAAAAGAAATGTGATAATATTTATAATATATAAATTCATCAAGCGCATTTTTAACATTCAAAACCGTTTTGGTCAGTTGTATGATGTCAAACTCATAGGATGCAATAATATATTGGATGAAAGACAACCTTCAGTAGAGATATTTATTAATAGATGGGTAAATGTCTGTGTATAAGTATAAGACTGTAACCCCTTCCATTGATTTTCATATCCAGTACATGAGCTACACTTAAGGTTGAGGGTCAATATTTGGGTGGGGCCTCTGCATAAATATGATCATCATCAGTTGAACCTGGACTGGCCGATAGCTGAAGTGCCTCATATTGATTTTGTTTCTCTTAACCTGATGTTTTGAAGTTTTATTACATGTTCTCATTCCTTTGCTCCCCTCTCATGTCTGCAACTTCAGCGTATTCTGTGTTAGAGAGAGCACTGAACCTTAACTCAATATCCCCATAAGTTGGAGGAGAACCATGACCTCTCATTGCTGGTACATCGGATGCCTTCCCGTCTCTGGTCTGTGGAGGTTCCGATCTTTTCCTTAGGTATATCACAAGCACTAGTATCCCAACAATAACCAATACTGGGACCAACACTCCGACTAGTATTGGAACTGTCGAGAAAACAACAAAGAAATTTACTTAGATGCATCACAATTGAAAGTAATTTTGCAGATATACAAAAATCACATATTTTGGAAAAGTGAGATCAAACTTTGTGAACAGGAAGGAAATACGTTACTGTACGAAACTCAATCGAACTCATTATAGTTTTCCATAATTTTGATGTTATAATGACAAGAGATCGCTGTTTAAATCCTATTCTCCTAATGAAATGTTCATCCTGCACAATCGCTATGTTTCCAAGGTTCGATTTTGTAACGATTTCGGGAGTTATCGCCCCATGAAAATGGCATTAAAATCAATTTCTGATTGTGACGAATGACTTTTTTGACGCGAATATCCATACCGTGTTTATTCGGCGGTATTCGTAATTGGCGGCGTGGCTGAATGGTTAGCGCGCTTGTACACAATGCCTTCAAAGGGATTACACTCGGGAGGCCGGGGTTCAATCCCATCATGGGAATGGTTAGAATCCACTGCATTCTAACCATTCAAAATTGGGGTGAACCACAAAATCGAAGCATGGAACCATAGTGAATAACTCAAGTGTTCATGTTGAAACTAATAATAAACTAGGTGATAAACACTTACCCAAATTTTGATCTTGGCAAACAAAAGTATTTTCAGACCAGTCAAGTCCTCAGGGTGTTTCACTGCAGGTAGACACTCCTTCTCCAGAGACAATATTGGTATCGCATTGATAGAATGCCTGAGCACCAAGTTTTCAGTCTTCTGATGAGCCAAGAATGTGAGCGTTTTTAATTTCAGGTGGTGGCCCACACCTCTGAAGAAGCACTGTGAACAAGTGATGATAATGATGAATATCATGATATAATCAAAATATTGAAACTTTTAGACGATTTTGCCATAAAATAGTACAATCGATTTTGATGTGATATGACAATTCAAAACATAAAAAGATAATAATGTAACTTCAATATAATATGTAATGTAATTAAAACAATCCAAAATTATAGACTATCATTTATGATAACTGAGTATACTATATTATAAAATTTTCTTTGCAAAGGGCTTGCATTTCATCAAAATTAGATAGATACTAACTATCAATATTATTATGGTTATTTTTGGCAAAAACTGTGTCTTAAATATTTTTGGCCATTTTTTGCTCGGTGGAAGAAAAGGTGTCCCGTAACCTCCATGCCAACCTCATGCCACTTACATTGGAATGATATTGAGTCTGTGAATTGTATGAATTCTCTGTCACCCTAAAAAAAGAGGGGACATCAAAGAATGCTCTTCTGAGTAAAGAGAAATTATGTTTGGAAATGGTAAACTTATTAAGGATCAGGTATGATTTAACGGACTAACGCTCTCTAAGAGCCACATAAATCAATATAGTACAGCAATGTTTTTGCTCACAGAAGATTGTTACATCATCAGAAATGAACCTACAATGACATCATAGTAGGGTGAGATATGACTGAGACTGTGCATCTGAAACATCTATGTACCTTTTTGTCTGTAACTTATTTTGTAAATATAACTTATGAGGATTCCACATTTCACTTACCCCGATAATGCCTTGATATCCTATGTGAACAGTATAGAGTTGATGTTTCTGTAGCGGCTGATTGTAATAACCAAAGTTCTGTACTTTATCTCCGATTATAAGCAACAGACCGCTGATGCTAATCTGTTTTGCCTTGAATGTGGCTGTAATGTAGCATACCTGGTTTGTTGCAGAAGCAACAGTTGAGTTTTAAAGCATATCAACATTGCATTCAACAGGTAAGGCTCTCTTCTTCATACGATGTGATGCTCCATTCCGGCTCATCACAACCAAATATTGGCTACAAAATATCAATTACCATCCTATCATATCCTTTCATGCCATAACCTATCATATCCTATCAAAACATAGGACTAAATATGGTAAAATGATTTCAAACCAGTTCCTTTCATTTAGTAAATCGTAATATAAACCAATCAATCACATTTTTCCAACTGATTATCATTTCTTTCTTTTCTATTTTTGTTTTCGTTCATGAGGTCTAAAAGTTGTTATTTTCCTTTGTTTATAACATACTTATACATACAGAAACGTCAATAAAAACATGATAATAATAATATTACAGCCATCCTCCTAGTACTAAGATAGACTAGGAGTTAACATTGGGTAAACGAAACTCAAGGAATTATTGCATTTTAATCAAATAAACACATTCAGGATCGTACCTTGTAACATTAACAAAATATTTTCAATCTCGTCATTTAAAGATGTCAGATTTTCCAATTGAAAAGTACTGTCAACATTATTTTCATACTCGAATTGAATAACCAATAGTCACTCACTTTATAACTACTTGAGCATTAACTGGCTGAACGGGGAATAATCTGATGTCTACAGTACCAGTTGAGTCATCCAATGATTGAATCTCTGGTACTCCAAAAGAGTTCACTATCAATTAAGAGCAATGATTGATATTCAATTTTAAAATCCATCAATTCTTTCAAAGTTATCCCCTGAAAGGTCATGCATGTTGATTAAAATAATTTAACATAATGTTTCCGGCCGATATTGAAGTATGATCTTTGAATGGGTGCGTTGGGGCATCAAGTATAATTCAATAAGATCATATTCATTCATCCTTTTTTGTCAAGTGTTCCCAAGAAGAGAGCTATCAAATGTTGCAATAAATTCCACCATGTAGTATTAAACCTTGTCCCGACCACTCTCATTTATTTAAAGTCAAAAATGCTCAGTTGAAGTTATCTCCTCCTTACTTTTCAAAAAGCTATTTGCTTCCTAAAGTTTTTAATTTAGAATAACTGCATTAGATCAACTGGATTGTTAGCCAGTCAGGTAGCTATTCATTTATTTTTTGTGCAAAAAACTCAAAAATTGAAAAAAAATCTCCAAGTTCATGTTTTTCTGTTTGGGCTGAACTACACTTCGACATGGTAAGTCACAGAGATCTGGTTTTTTTGGAGCATCAGTTCATCACATTATCTAAATGGGCTTTTGAGGGCATGTTTGAAATAATTTTTTAACATTTTAAAATGTGATTTACTTTTTCATTACAGTGTTTATTTCATCCATCAGTGCTGTGGTGTTGTTGCGCAATGCAGTGCAAAGAGCCTATATATTTGTAGTTTCTATGCTATTGTGTACAGTTTCAAACAAACTTCAATTGCCTTTTATCAAAGGAGTTGAGCAATTTACAAATTTTACAAATGAACTTTAACAAAAGAATATTTCTGTTGGTTACTAAGTTTTCAGTGTAGACTGTTGGGACGGATTGTAATCCACCCGTCAAATTCTATCAGAATGACCATATAACTCAATATTATTAATCTTTGCTATTCTACATAAATATCCAGAAATTTCCAGAATCTTAATATGACTCGATACTCTTTTTTGTCTTGTAGTATTGTACTTTTATCCAGTCAGATTTGCACTTTTAACCATATATATTTGATTGATATATGCAGCGCTAGATATTTCGTAATTCCTGCTCAGACCAAATCTATTTTCCATCCAGTATACCAAACCCAAAACCCAAGCTCTGATAACAAAATGGCCCATATTGAGTGTGCCCCATTTTCTTATACCAAATGTTATATAACATATGTTGAATAAGTAGGCTCTACCGGCTGGCTACTAATTTATTTACATTTTTGCAATCGATCATGACACCTTGTCGAAATTCAGTTATCAGCATTCTCTTTACTCAACCAAACCATGGACCATGCTAAAAAAAAGATATACAATGTTGCGATGACTTTACTCTTGGCTAGCCGGGCTAACCTTCTTCCAGGAGCTATTGCACAACCAAGTAGAGAGTGCTCGGAGGAAGATGCTTATGCGATACCATCCTCACTTCTTATGCTTCAAAAATCCAAAACATGGCATCAATAAACTCCCTTCCTCATTGATGGCATGGATTTGGCTTTTTCATCGATTCAGACTTCCTATGAATTAGGTTTTTGCAGATTTTTGCCAAGACAAGTCTGAGGCGGGATGCTGCAAAGATGTTGCCAGCTCCGATGGATACTGTTCGAGAGAAGCATTTTCAAAATACACCTAAATGTTTAAGGTTAAATTTAAGACGAATGTGTATTGCTGAGTTGATCTTCTATGGTATTTAATCATCCAGATATTTTGATTATTGAAAAACACTGATGTAACTATGCTGGATGGGTATAGGATTAAGATATCCTTGTGTCTGGAGGGCTCACCACTAATGACACATAATATTCTTTGTGAAATATTCTGCTGCATAGTCAGTGAGCTAGTATCTGCATGGTCGGCCTTGGTATATTTGTTATCAGTTTTACATACAATCGCTGAGGCTAGGTAAAGCCTGAACAATCATCTAACCATTTTGGCTACTATCCCAGATGCCTTTTGCTCTCGGCCCATCAGAGTTAAGAGATTATAAAAAATCTATTGTGTATTACTTGTTCCTAATTCCCTAGGCTGGTACAATAATCCATTTATTGTGTCACCTTGAGAATTTCTGAGCTCCAAGCCCGGAGTAAGAATTTGAAAATCCCTTAGCTTGCGAGTGAGCTTTTCGCACTGAAATAGAGTACATAGGGTAAACTCTTCATTTGAGAAATTGAGCCTGACATGTCAGTACCACTACCTACAATTTGTTGGTGAAAGTAAATGTTATATATAATCAATGGTTGGTTGACGACCTTATAACCCAATTTGCGGGTATGCGCATGTTTTTTCTTTATAATGATTGTACAAGTTATGATGGATATTTGAGAACTATTGACGGATATCTACAGATGCAACCTGTTATTCAAGAAACATACAGAAGGCACCATAAAGAACATCAGAGGCATTTAAATAATAGGTATGTAATGTATATTAGACTTCAGTTGCACCCTTTGCTGATCTAATTAATTGATGTTTGTGAAAGTGCCACAGCCTTATACTGTGTAATCTCTGAATTTGAGATTTTGATGAATTATGTGTAAATTGTAAATCGCCCACTCTTGGTTGAGATTCTCAATCGCAGCTGTTTTCTGTTCGTCTAAACCAGTAACCCATATTATGATAGTTTTGGGTTTTACAATGTTTTAATCTTCCTGTCCTGAGAGATGATAAATAATTGAAAGAATACCAAACAGGTCTAAGCATAAGCCTAGTCATCTTGGCTAATTTGATTTTGAATTTTGCATCAACAGCTCATAGACTTTTTGTTGCATACTTGATCACCTCAGAATTATACAGATGTAGGAATGGATTAATTTTACCAAATCACAGGATGGATATTAGAATTTAGGCAATAAACAAACTTCAAACTTCAAACTTCATATACATTTACCCAAAAATATATTGGGTGAATCTAAAATCAGCTTCAGAGTGCAATTGTCATGAAACAGGATGAAGTGATTCCTGGCAATCAGCAAAACATTATGCAGATGGTCGCAATCAAATTATTTTACCCAATATGAACAATCAAATTAGGAGGGCCTGTACTGGAGCACTTCTGCTGGTCCAGATATATTTCCAAAGCCACAGTCGAGGCAAGCAAGCAAGGACAATAACAATAATTTTGTTGTGGTGTCCACAATGATGCAGCTTCAGTTTTTTTTCCTATTTTACAGTTTAAGCTACACTACTCGCTCATCACATACCTTCCTGGCTCACTTCAACACAGTATCGTGGATCACATTAAGCAATGATGAAAAAAAAGAGCACAACTTCAGTAACTGCCAGCGGTGTCTAAGACCTGACAATAGGGATATATATTTACAGCTAAGAAAAAACAAAGTGAACTCAGCAGTGGATGATGGAGATAGAATTTCCTGTATAGCAAATAGCTCTAGCTCTCGAGCCGATTATCTCGAAAAGGTAACTGCAGCAGTAAATACGCAGTCTGAAGCCCTGTGGGGCACATCAGTCTTGACAGACAAAGAAAATATCGTCAAGGAAAAACTAAACAGATCTGACTCAGAAATACTAAAAAAAACAGCTGCTGCTGTAAGAGAGCATACTACAAAAGAGACTACTGGAATACTGGAAGAGCGGGGCTTTAAAGTTAACTTTGCACAACTGTCCAGGAGACAGCTGTTGTATTATATTATGAGTGTTTGTAATGCTGGGAGATGCTCAGAACACGACCAGTTTGACTTGCAAGCAGCATGGAGCCTCTTTCAATGGAATCACTAAAACTACATGTGCGTAATAGTCTGAGACATATGACATAGGTAAAGTATTCAAATACAAGAGTGGGTAATTCCAACAATGACATGAACATGAGAAGACAATAACATATGTACACAATATGACATGAGAAGACAATGATCAATATTATACATGAATGTACTAATACAACATCCCCTCTCTAGTCTCACAAGCTACAATGCAATATGAAATACAATAACAACAATATTATGTACAGCATGATAATAAAGACAATAAGCATCATGTTAACAAATTATTCATGAATGGATTGTTCGTGTGTGATCGTCTATGTTGCTTATAGCCGCGCCTCCAAGGTCACAGGCCCCTCTGGGTTAGCTGTGCCTCCACGGTCAGGCGGGCACCCACCAAGGTGTAGGCCCTCCTTGGTTAGCTACACCTTCTGGTGGGCTTCTTTACTTATGCTGTGCCCATCGGCCATCTTGCTGATATCTGACATCGGCATCACTCTAAAATCTGCTCTGTTGCGCACCAGCTCTCCGCCTTTATCCGTCTGCACAACCATCTGCCAAGACATCTCATCTGAAGCAATCATCACTCTCCCAGTCTGCTTGGTTACTCTGTCCATCACTTCCTCTCCTTCTACCACAGGTCTGAGTGGTTTAGCAGCAGTGCCCTTGTCATGATTTTCCTTCATCTTCTGTTTGTAATTATCATTGGCATCTCTGAATCGACCATAGTCGGGCAATTTTGGCTTCAAATCATCTGAGTGGGTAACCACAGTGGTCCTCATTTTCCGACCCATCAAGAGCTCTGCTGGTGAATACAATCCAAGCTGTGGTGATGCACGGTAAGCAAGCAATCCCAGATATGGATCGCTCTCTTTCATCAGCATCCTTTTCACCGTTTGCTCACCCTTCTCAGCTGCTCCATTTGCTCTGTGGTAGTGAGGGCTGCTGGTGAAGCCATACTCAGCTGCAAACCTCCGGAACTCCTCACTGGCATATTGTGGTCCATTGTCTGAGAGGACCAGCTCTGGAATACCGTGGCGGGCAAACATGGGCTTCATGTGTGTGATAACTTTTCTCGAGGAGAAATCAGCCCTTCCCAGCAGGGCTAGTTCGGGATAGCGTGAGTAGTAGTCAACTACTAAAAGGTAGGTCTCACCTTTCAACTGTAGTAAATCCGTGCCCAACATCTGCCATGGTCAGTCAGGGGTTGCAGTGGGTCTCATGGGCTCAGACATTCTGTTTGTGTGTGAAGCACATTCTCTACATTGACTGACCATCGTTCAATATCCTTTGGCATGCTTGGCCACCAGATACAGCTTCTAGCCCTGCCCTGACATTTCAAGATACCAAGGTGTCCTCTGTGCAGGTCTTGCGGAACTTTCTCCCTCTGGCTAGCAGGTATCACAAGGCAGTTCCCCAGCATTAGAAACTCCTTGTTCATGGTGAGAAGCTCCCGTCTCACAAAGTAAGGCTTTAGCGCTGCATCCTCAGAACTAAGGTAGCTAGGCCAGCCCTCTGTCACAAAGTTGATGACTTTGGTGAGTATGTCATCACTCCGCTGATCTTTTCTCAATGACTGGAGCCTAGAATCCGTGCCCTGTGGCTGAACAATTTCATCAACATAGCTCTCAATCTCACATACTCGAGCCTCGTCAGAGCTATCAGGACTTGCTCTGTTATATCTTGAGAGAGCATCAGCTGTCCAATTTTTCGATACACTAACATGTTTCATTCTGTACTGAAACCTTTGCAGACGGATCTTGAAGCCTTGAATTCTAGGTGGGAGCCGATCCAGAAATTTGTTACCAAATAAAGATACCAAAGGCTTATGATCTGTCTCAACTGTGACACATTCCATACCAAGAATGTACTGAGCAAACTTCTCCATTGACCAGCAGACAGCCAGGCTTTCTTTCTCGATAGCCGCATACCGCTCCTCTGTCTCAGTCAGTGAACGGCTCGCAGCTGCTATCAGGCGTCTAGAGCCATCATTCTGAATTTGGGTTAGTGTTGCTCCAAGACCTGCATTACTTGCATCACTGGTTATGATAGTTTCACTCTCAGGTGAGTAAACCGCCAGCACAGGGGTCTTCATGAACAGATTCTTGACACCCTGAAATGAATCCTCTTGGGCTTTGGTCCAGACCCATGGTACACCATGTTTCATAAGACCCCTCAGCGCTGCAGAAGTTTCGGCTAACTTGTCAGAGAATTTAGCATATTGGTTTGCCATACCAATGAAACTTCTGATAGCTGTAACATCTTTGGGTTGTGGGAAATCCATAATACCTTGCAGTCTCGGTCCGGCATGAATTCCATCCTTGTGAATTATACGACCAAGGAACTCAACAGTGGGCACTCCAAACTTGCATTTTGCTTTGTTGAGGGTCATACCTGCAGACATCAGTTTGTCCAGTACAATCTGCGACTGCTCATCATGTTGCTCTAGCGTTTCTCCGTATACCAGAAGATCATCCATGTGGATTACAACCACCTCAACTCCATCCAGTATTCTGTTCATCTCACAAACAAAGATCTCTGGGCTGCTACACAGACCTTGGGGTAAGCGAAGGTATCTGTATCTTCCGGAGTGTGTTAGGAAGGTTGTCAGCTTGCTTGAATCCTCAGTCAATGGGATTTGCCAAAACCCACTGTTTGCATCAATTTTAGAAAACACCACTCCTTTACCCAACATAGCCAAGCTGCTGTCTACAGTAGACATTGGGTGTATCTCCCGTAATATGTGTTTGTTAAGCTCTGTGTAATCTGTGCAGATCCGAACTTTGTTCTGATTGGGTTTTGGTACAACCACCATGGGAGCCACCCATTGTGTTGGTTCCTCTACTTTTGTTATGACTCCATTCTGGAGCATCTCCTGTATGGCCTCATCAGCCGAGGTACATGGATTGCAAATGGTCTGGCATATGACTTCAGGGTGATAGAATGAGGGTTACTCAGCTTTCCCAAGCCGGAGAACAGCTGATCGTGCACATTAACACTACCCACGTAGCATTGCGTGTCATCTACTGTAATGAGCTTTAACCCCTCACAGGCTCTTTTGCTCAGTAGTGGGGTTTTCTGACCATGTACTACATATATCTCCTCCTCAATCACTTCCTTCCTGGCTTTCATTTTTGATGATATCACTCCATAGCATTTCCAGACCCATACAGCTTCTTTGTTGTAGGTTTAAGTTCACCTGTGCAGTGATGTGGACCACATATGCTCAAAGTGGCTCCAGTGTCCAGCTTAAACCTTATCTTCTGGCCCTTAGCTTTCCTTGTACTAACAGTCAGGTTAGTATACCATGAGTTCCACTCGACAGACTCTATTGGTATGACTTCTCCGAGGAAAACATTCTCCTCATCACCAGTCCTGTCTTCATCCACATGATCAACCTGCCTAGCACTTTTACAAACTTTGGCCCAATGATCCATTTTGCCACATTTTCCACACTTGGTACCAAGTGCTGGACATATCTGTGACTTTTGATGGCCTTTTCCACAATATCCACACTTTGTGCGACTTACGGGCTTCCCATCTCTCCGTTTTCTATCATCGGTCTCACTACTCAGAGCATCAACTTCTTGTGTTTTGGCTTCAGCATCTTTCCCAGCTTTCAACTTTCCTGACTTCTCAGCAATTCTCAATGACTTAAAAACATAGTCCAATGAGAGTTTTTCATCAGGTTGCGATCTCTCTATCCATCTAACAGCAATCTAGCTGAGGTGAAACAGGAACTCAAACATAAAGGTAGGAATATTACTACGTGAATTTTCATTGTCATTGATCAAGCACCACAATGAAACCAACAATCCGAATTCTAACTGGGTTAAACTTTGATATCTGAGATTTGTGACAGAACTTTGGATAATTACTTGTTGGTAGTCCTAAGTCTAAACGTTCGGAATTATATCAAGCGTCCTAAACCATCAGACAACGAAAAAAAGGATATAACTCACTGAATGTGTCCAATCGGTTTTATCATCAAGCCAGCTAAGAATTCCACATATTAATTACTAGAGAGGCAATTTGCCTATTTTTATTCCAGGCAATCTAAATTAATCTTTTTAGCTTCAGATTTCATAAGATTCCATCCATTGTTTCTTTTTAGGTATCTGAACTACAGCTGGAAGCGTCAATGAAATAAACACACTAATCACTTCCTTGGCCTGGTGTCTTTAGTATATGATCCACTGGTTTATCTCACAGAACAGGAATACACAGGGTGAGCGGAGAGAATTAACAGTCAATTGGAGGCGGTACCTTTATTGCAACAGGTTTTGTTTTGGCTTCAGTGAGACTAAAGATCTTGTAAACTGAAATGACATATACAGCTTCCTCGAGGAATCTTGAGTTGTCGTTGGTTTAAATAAATGACCTTGTTGAAGATTCAACTTGACAGATTTCATGCTAAGATGAAGTAACTTGGAGTTGGGCCTTGGAATAACTTACTACTATTCCTTCTGTTTAATCTAATAAAAATTTAAAGAAATTGTATTATTGATGTTTGCCGGTCAAACAATGCAATTCTTGCCTGAATTGAATCTTAACGAGCCTGATGCTTGTTTGGTGTTCAGAATGAAAATTATTTTATCCTGGTTCCTATCTGTCTTGAGAAACTGTAAGCTCAGTTAATCAGGGAACCACTGGTGGATAGTTTTAACCCGTATGCAAATACCGGTCAAAATTTCATTTGCAGCAATTTACGAAAAACCTTTTTTAGACCAATCACGGACATAGAGAGTCTGAATGGAGGGACATTATTTTGGATGACGTTTGAAACTTTTTAATTCTATGAATTGTAAATGCTCAATATTTTTGCACAATGAATATTTTTTACAACTGATTATCGGATTAGTTGTTGGGGTTATATTTGAAAAAAAATATGCGGTGTGGAAAGTTTTTACACAAAACATCGGCCTTCTTTGTAATTCAGCATAAGTTGGTAATCATCAGATTAAGCAAGGCGGTTAAGTCAACCTTTGTAGGCCTACCAGTAAAAGCTTATTGACAACTGCGCTTCACGTTGTTGAAAGATTTTGCATGTCTGAACGTGACATTGTTATTAATGACTTTAACGCCTGGAATGCAACAGAAAAGTACATAAATGCTGCCGTTTTTTCTGGCTTTTTCTCAATGCCACTGTCGCCTCACCTGAGTACCAGTTGTGAAAATAAACTTGATGGACGGTAGTCTGAGCTCCCCAGACTCCTGCCTCCCATCTGCAATCCCCGGTCGCAGAAGATCAACAAATATCACACCTGCATTACATATACTCAGATGGTTCCATACACCAATTACAAATTAGAGATTCCATACCCAAATTTTACTGCCACTTTACTAAAGACTAAACAGGTCTTCTTTAGCAATTTCTCAAAGACATCACTTCGTCCCACCTTAGGTGCAATCAAGCAGCTGAGTAGAGAAGGGATACACTTAACAGTCTCATATTAGAATATCTTGATAGGATTTCCACTGAGCACATCTGAAATGATCAGACAAGTAAATGAGCTAACAGAATTGATCAAGACAATCAACCCTTTAGGAGTAAAGTATTCACAGGAGGAAATATTTGACTATTTCGTGCGGACTTGAAACATTGCAATTTATTGCCAGCTAATATTAATCAACCTCATGTTGCCTTCCTTTAACCATTTATCGACTGAAAAGTGCTTGCTCAGATTGATTACACCTTAACTAGCTCAAATCAGTCCTAGTTAATGTTTCTTAATCACGGCTCATGGCACTTATTCTTGCTTGTTTGCCATTGATAACATTGGGGTTATGTGATCCTAAGTCATGCGGTGACAACTCCCAAATAAATCACTTGTTTTAGCAGGTATAAAATATGCTGCAAAATGTTACTGAAACCCACAGCCAAGTGGGACAATCCCTAATTGCCAGGATCATCCTCCTCAACTGTCATATGGCCGAGTTCTCGCAGTGGGCACAATCATTAACGGTCAGATCTGGCGAGCTGTCAGAACACAGTCGGCAGCATATATGTCTCTTCGGTATACGGCCAATCAGGCTAGTTGTGAGACGCTTGTGTTGGAGAACACTCCAATTACACAATTTGGTATTGCGCCTAGGTGCCACTTAAAGCCACTCAATAATGTAGTAGTTAAAAACCCTAGAATTGGAGTAGAAGGTGCAACCCGCAACTTTATTATTTTGAAAACAAAAATATAATAAAAAAATGGTAAAAAGCGGTACAGTTAACAAATTTGATATAAAATACTAGGGTAAGAAAACTTTAGATTTAGGGAAAAGCAAACAGATAATATCAAAACAAAAATAAAAAGAGATGAGCTATAAAATTGATTCAATGGTATTCGCGACAACAAAACATGTTTCTCAAATTGAGATGTTGCAATCAAGTTGATCTAATTTTATTCAAATCAGACTTAGTCATAGTTTGGAATGTTTGTGATGAGGTACCTGTGAAATATCATAATATCAGTAGGTGAGAATAACAAAAGGTTACGGATTAATAAGATCAAATGTTGCAAACAGTTATGTGATAAAAACTCAATTTCTCTCAAAACAAAAGTATCTAAGCCAGTAGATAATGTTTATTATGATGATTTATGATAACATATCGTTTATATTTGTTATGCTTAGTTTTGTCTGTTACAAATAACAAAAAAGGTGTGCATGAAAATTAAAAAAAATATATATATATGAGCATTATGGCACAAAAATCTTTGCAAAGGGCAATTATTTTCTTAGGCTACGATGAAACAGATAAAGCTGTGAAGTCATTACCACGGTAACAAATTAACGTTGATTGAATCAGAAGATTGATATTCCAAAACTAAAAGATTAAACTTAGACAATCAGGGAATACATAAAGCTGCGTTTACGTTAGGCCGTCTTTTGGCCCAGTCTTGAGTCTGATCGACAAATTACTAACACGGAGGCTTAGACTGTGCAGTGTGAATAACAAAAACGGTTGACTGACCTTGTCTGACCGGCTTTTAAGACGATGTCTGGCAATTCGAGCACAGCTCGTTTTGCAGTCTCTAGACTCAAGACTCAAGACTTAACACAAATTCCTAATTTAGCGATCACAATACTGCCCTTTGTTCTATCACTTACATTTAATTTCTCTGACATTGGCTAAGCCGGTGCTATGTAAACACATGTCAGTCTCAGACTCTGGCTCAGACTTGGGGTTAAAGACTGCGCAGACGCAGCTTTATAGTAACAAATGTCCTTCCTTTAACCTGATGTTATGGTGTGGAGATATCAAGATCATCACACTCCAAAGTTTGCGTAGTCTGAGAATTGATCTGCGTAGCTTTTCAATACATCATAAAGGAATGCATACTCATCCTACAAAAACCGGTTAAGATTATCTTAATCATTAGTAAGAAAGAACAAAGCTGCTACAGCACCAATCTATGTAATAACATAGTCTAAGTGCTCAGACGGCTGCAATGCGAGTTGGGGCATTACATTTTCAAACACCAAAACTGAGTCTTTGATAATGTAGTGCCACTAACTCGCATTGCAGCCGTCTAAGCAATAGGACTAGTAATTGTTTTATGAATGATAAAGAATGTAATGGGGTAGCTGTACATGCAGATCTGAAGCACGAGTAAAACTCAAATTTGATCGTAATGGTTGTTGAATGTTATCTAAATTTTTTTGTATCCGGTTAGCTTCACAAGTATTTTCACACTTACCATGGAATTTATGAATTGTGGCCGTCTGTATTTTGCCATGAGGGCAGAGTTATAGACATCAACCTCCTGCTCTGCTTTCATCTTCTCAACAGCATTGTAAGCACAAATCATCAGTCCACATTACATCCCGCCATCACTACAAAAATAACATTGTGGGTTTTAAAAAGCAACTGCATTAAAATTTAATAGTATTAAGAAATGCACACATAAAAGCTATGGCCTTAGCAGATGAAAGACGCATAAGACATAAGTAGCCAATGTGTTGGCTAAGATTGGCTATGGGGTCTCTCAAAAAACCCCATCTGTCACCCCATGATCTAGTATTAATATTATGATAATCTTAATAAATTGAGGCAATAAATAGTCAGAAAAAGCAAAGAAATAAATATCTATTTTCTTGATTCCTGTCTTACTTGCTAACTATGCAGATTCTATTATCCCCTGTCTGCTGCTGACAATTCTCCAGACTCTCCAGATAGTGTAACATATCTGTTACTGCGGGGATACTGACAGTGTGCCAGCTATCATTGCTCATCACCATTACCTCGCAATCCTACAGATACAGTCAGATAATAATCATAATTGTCATTGATAATACTACTATCCGGAGGAGGGGTACATATCTGACCAGCTGCCAGATCTTAGGTTTTATTCAGTTTGAAAGGTAAAGTTTATACTCATGGCATATCTTCACAAATACCCATGCTATGTATTTTACCAATGCTCCATAAATTCCTGTCAATGTTATTATAGATGCAATAAATTTGTTGTATATGCTGACGTTCTTTGTGAATAAAAAATTGTCCTTTTTGGAGTCTAGATTTATCTGTTTTCAGGTTTCAATGTTTGAGCGAAATTAAGTTCTAAAATTCAAAATTGACCCCACATAAAACCTAAAATAACAATGGCCAAATGTGACTATGCCATTAAACCTTTATTGTTGATTGGAATGTAAAAAATTAATTTGGGACAGAAATGTTGGTTATGGTTCTCAGCTCTCACCTCATAAAAAGTGCTGAACTGAAGTTTGATGAATGATATACCATTGTCCTGTGTAGTTTGCACTCTCCTGACTACCTTTTTCTGATCATCAATAGCAGTTTCACCACCATCAAATGCTGGATAGAATTCCTCTCCTTTCTATAAACAAAATGGGCAGGGAAAAATTACTTTCTGCATATTCATGGGTTTCTTTAATTGTTTCAAACTTCTAGGATGTACTCTAGTAGGAAGAATAAGTGCGCCTTGCTACCCTCTTTTGTGCCAATGGTGCAATAGGGAAAGCCATTGACTGCCAGGTGATTTGTCTCCATAGACTTAATATACTAAGTCTATGTCTGTCTCTAATATTTCTGGCTGGTTTAGCCCACCTCTTACCAACGTTGTGCAAATATTATGTTCTTGCTGTATTTATTTTTTTGTGCGTTTGGGGCATCAGCAGCCTATGTGCCAATGGATGAACCTATGATCAATTTGGTGCTGATACTGTTGCAAGATAATGCATCAAGATGACTGACTAAACTTACCAATAACGAATTCAGATGAACAATCACTTTGATCTTCTGATCACAAATAACATTCCAGAAATCTGCAACTGTGGATGGAAGAGGAGCCTGAGTAGCTATCAAATGCGTCTGCTTCCTGTATGCCTGTAATTGAGCAGTTTAATTGCTTATTGTATTATCATTATTATCAATATGGCCTGGATGTTCAGCAAACCAGCGGAGCAGACAGCCGGTCCCAAGCCCGGGTAAACACAGAGGGTGGACGTCAGGAAGAGCATCCAGTCCTTAATAAAGCATGCCACAAAATAATCATGCCGGAGACAATCAGAATGACAGATAATGCTAGGGCATACCCAGGAAGCGATGCGCAGCGGCATATATGCCTAGACGCTGTGGAAAGAAAACGAGAGAGGCAAACAAAATTGAGAGTGGCATCCCTTAACAACGGGACACTCACAGGGAAAAGCAGAGAACTAGCAGACATGATGAAAAGGAGAAAGATGCAAATACTATGCTTGCAAGAGACACGATGAACTGGTGGCAAATCAGGAGGAAAAGCGAGAACAATTGGAGATGGGTACAAGTTATCTTATAGTGGAGGCGGGTGACCGAGAAATGGAGTGGCGATATGCCTTAGTGAAGAGTGGCAGGATAGAGTGATACCGACTGAGAGAGCGTCGGAAAGAATCATGACAATGAAACTGGTAACACCCGAAAAGACGTAAAACATTGTGACAGCATATGCGCCCCAACAAGGATTTGCAGAGGAGGAAAAACAGAGATTCTGGAACCAACTGGAAGGAGTTACTACGAGGATTTCGGTCTCAGAACAACTGATATTATCAGGTGACTTGAATGGACATGTAGGAGCAGACAGATTAGAAGGCTTTGAGAGATGGCATGAAGGAAATTCAGCAGGTAGGAGGAATGACGAGGGAGAAAAGATTATGGGTTACGCAAGAAGTACAGATTTGGCGCTGGCAAATACTTTCTTTGCCAAAACTGATGAGAAGACCTACACATACAAAAGCGGCCTTAACCAGACAGCGATTAATTACATCATGATACGACGAGAAGACTTTGGCAATGTGAAAGACTGTAAAGTGATCCCAGGTGAACCAATAGCACCACAGCACATGCTCTTAGTGATGGATTACAAGATCAGAAAGAGGAAAAAGATAGTGAGAGAGAGACCGATGAAAATCTGGTGGAAAATCAAAGAGGAAGAGGGAGACGAGCTGGATTGCAAGGTTACAGAGATGTTGGTAGAACAAAATGAAGTGAGAGATTTGACATGGAATGAGACATACCCGAAAATAATTGAAGCAGCAAAGGAATCATCTGGAGTCAGTAAAGGAGGAATGTACATAGAGAAGGAATCATGGTGGTGGAACGAAGAAGTCCAACAGGCTGTGAAAAATAAGAAAGAAGCTTTCAAAGACTGGAAAATGACGAGATCAGATGAAGATAAGGAGACAATGAAACGACTGAATAAGATCAGCAAAGAGAAGTGTGCAATAGCAAAAGAGACAGGTTATGAAGATTTGTATAAAGATCTAGAAGAAAATTTATAAGTTAGCAAGAACAAGGCAGAGGAGTTCAAAGGACATAGATATGATAGTATTTATCAAAGATGAACAAGGAAGGATCATAAGTGAAGATAAGGACAGCAAAGAAAGATGGAAGGATTATTTCAACAAACTACTAAACACCAAAAACAGAACGCCAGAAATAGGAGCAATGGAGAAGGTACAGGGGCCAGTTGAGGACATCTCGGAGGAGGAAGTAGGAAATCAGATAGGAAGGATGAAATTGAATAAAACGAAGGGACTTGATGAGCTCCCCATAGAAATGATAAAGAAACTTAAGGACACGGGAACAACATGGATAACATCATGTTTTAGGGAAGCTATGAGACGAGGGATACCAAATGAGTGGCGGAAAAGCAAAATTGTCCCACTTTACAAGCAGAAGGGTGACCCCCTTAGTTGTGGTAATTACAGAGGTATAAAGATCCTCAGCCACTCCCTCAAACTTTATGAGAGAGTTATTGAGTCGAGGTTAAGAGAGTTAGTCAAGATTAAAGACAATCAATATGGGTTTTAGAGAGAGGCAAATCAACCATAGAGCCCATGTTTTGCCTACATATGCTACAGGAGAAGTATAGGGAATTCAACAAGGAGCTGCATATGGTATTTGTTGACCTGGAAAAGGTGTATGACACCATCCCAAGAGAGCTAATTTGGCATTGTCTGAGGAAGCGTCATGTGCCTGGAATATACATTGACATCATCAAGGATATGTACAAGGACTCAACAACAAGAGTGGTAACAAATGCAGGAGAGACAGAAGAAATAAGAGTGGAAGTTGGACTACACCAATGATCAGCCCTTAGCCCATTACTTTTTATAATTATAATGGATGTTATCTCGGATGACAATGGAGAAGACACACCGTGGAGTATGCTATTTGCAGATGATTTGGTTTTTGTGATGAGAGTCGACACGATATGCAAGAGAGATTAGAGGACTGGAGTAGAAGATTAGAGGATGTGGGCCTAAAAGTCAGCAGGTCTAAAACTGAGTACCTACCCCCCAAAAGACAGCAGTGACAACATCAGATTAAAGGAGTGTGATGGCCCTGCACATGCCACTTTGCCTCAAAGAACCACATTCAAATACCCGCTACAGGAAAATACCTCAAAAGTTGAAGGCGCTCATCTATAAGACAGTGGCAAATTGGCTATTGACAGATTATCTTGCTGAAAGATTCAGTGTATGTGAGATGAGAATGTTGCGATACTGTCTTGAAATTAGTCTTGAGGAGCACAAAACCAACGAAAGTATAAGACGAGAAGCGAATATCATGAGTGTGTTAGACTTGATGAGAAGATGAAGGTTGCAGTGGTTTGAGCATGTGTGCAGAAGAGAGGGAGATGATGACATCAGAAGAGTACATGAGGTGAGAGTGGAAGGAAGGAGAAATCGGGGACGCCCAAAGCATAGATGGAAGGATATCCTGTTCCTCAGTGAAGAGTATGCACAGGACAGGATTAGATGGAGAATTTCGATAGAACTAGGCCTCCGGCAGGCACCCGCTACCCGAACAGGACAGAGCGGAGATAGGTGAGGATAGGAGAGGATTATCATTATTATCATTCAGTTGTACGCCATTCAAGTACAGGGGGTGGCTTCTGGAATCTGGTCCATTAGTTTTCCTTCAGAGCTTTATGTGACAGAAGGACGGAGATGTATCTTAAACCCCCATTCCAAGACACTGTTAGGGTGAAAGCAGCCAATCTGGGATAATCTATCTTTGGGATTAGACACTTTAAAGTACTTGGTATCTGTTTTTACCAAGAAATCTTCATAAATTATAATTCATATTTCATAAGAGTAAGTAACAAGTTGAGTACAGCGTACCCTATATAAGTCTCGAACTGCGCTATTGCTTATGCGCAGAAATGGCATGAAGCCGTAACATAACCAAGTTAAAAAACTCACTGGCCTACCAATAGATACAATTCAGGGTCTGTCACTACGCTGTGAGAAGGGGCATGGATCTATTTATTGTTTAGTGCTGTGAAATGCCTTGAATCATGCTTGTTACGTGACCCAAAGACTTGCAGGAACAATTGCGGTCGGATGCTCCTGATATCACCACTGCATGCACTGGAATCAAGCTAAGGCTTCTTCCTTTTAAGTTTCAGTCAAGTTATGCAGCTAAACAAACATTCATCTGATTCTACTTACATCAATAAGAACAGCATTGATATAGTCTCCTTCTGCAGAGATCATGACCTTCGGCCTCAGAAGTCTTTCCTTATCAGCTTTTTGATAAAAGAAAATTACATCACGTTAGGATATATAAATATGATAAAGTCATTGTTTACAACCCCCATTAAGCTTTCTAGCTTGCCATCTAAGAGCGAGCTATGTCATTTCAGCACTTTTAACTTACGGACTATATAGCTTTTTAAGGTCTCCATAATCAGTATAAGTTTTAGGCTTTGAAAGAATGTATTTTGACTGACACGAATGAACATCAATATATATAGAAGGGGCTGCATAATCCTTTTCTGAGGCTAATCTATTAAAATAAGCTTGAATGAAAGAAGTTGTTGCATCTTTTCAAATTTAAAATGTTTTTCCTTACTTTTCGGTTTGCTTGGAGGCAGGATATCTTGGTTTCTGTTCTTTCGCTGATTTTCCAGACTCTTCCCTTCAGAGACATCAAGGTCATGCAGTCCAATCATCATCTGTAGATGCTGAATGTAAAAAAATGTAACATTAAGATCACAACACTCACTCTGTTCCAATGGGGTCAAAGCCTCCATTCTACGGCAGCAACGCAAACACATGTGGTACATGGTGTTGATATGAGAGGTTTCACTGCACCCACTTAGGTTAAAGAATAAAAGAAACAATTTTTAGATCAAGCTAAGTTTGTCGCAGAGTTCTTAACCGCAGATAAAGTTATATACGTAGGCTCGGATACAGAACTGTTTGTTTTTTGCGGTTCAAAACTCTTCAACCTTTGTTCCTATATACCAGTTTACATTGCGCTGTATGATTAAAGTTTCCTAATATCTAATTAAAGAGAAATATTTAGCAAGGGGGCGATAGGATAGCCCACTACCCTTTTCCCACTACAATAATGCTATATAAAAATTGATTTACTTCAAACTCGTCAGTAAGGGGACTCTCGGTGTTGGAGTATATCTGGCCAGAAGATAATCGGCTTTCAATCTCGTTTGCTGGCACCACGTAGCTTGATGTAGTGTAAGCCTCATAAATCACTTTGTGAAGGAATATGTACTGCTTCTGTTAACAAAAAATATAAGTACGTATCATTGTGTTATATACTGTTTCGGCTGAAAGAGCCAATCAAGAAACAATAAGTAGATGAAATAATATATTGAATCCATGATTGTTCTGTAAAAACACTCATTATATTATCTAGATTTGTCATTGTACATACTTACAGAGCATGTAAATTATCCCCAATATCAGTAAGTATAGCTAGCTCTGGTGATAAAAAAGGTGTAGCTTAGACCACCAAGTAAACGCCACGCTTGGAGGAAGCGCTTTTTACCAGCCGCTAACTGCATACTACTTTACCGTTATTTTGAACTATTGCGTTGTCTCAAATATGGCTTTTGCAAACTTTTTTTTACAAAAGAAAGCGGTTCAAAACTACGTTGTAGCTTATGGAATCTGTACTTACACCGCTGCACCTGTGATATGATTATCGAATGGAAATAAAGTATGCTAGCACATTTAAATCTTAGAAATGGCACCACATGAAATGTGCTGGACAGATCGGAATATTTGATCAATCAGTTGTGGATGCCTTGATTCTATAGAGAACAATGAACCCTGTCACTAGCCAATGATGATCTTCGTCATGAGAAACATAAAACGCAGGATTTGACACCATCACAAATTTTCAATGTTGCCACACCTCAGTTTGGACCATGCTTGGTCGCCTCTCTCTCATCAGTCGTATGCAGTCAAATAGATCAACTTGTGGGTTTTTCTCCGCTCGGTTCATCAGTGTGTCCAGTCCTAGGAATGTACCCGTCCGCCCAACACCGGCACTGTTATAGAGATACAAATTCTTAACATGATCAAAGCAAAATAGGAAAAATATTGCTTTTATTTTACTTTTGATCTTAAAAAAGGAACAGTGTGCAATGTATACAGTGTACAACTACCATAAAACCAGAGCCTTAGTTTAGTAAACATTGTAGGGGAGGTTAGTCTGAAGCATCATTAGGAGGGGGTGCTGTGAGCTCCTCCCAAAGCAATTAGGGAAATGTTAATCCCAGTGAAGCCTATTCTGGCATAGATTTCTCAATCTCAGTCTTTTTAGGCAACTATATTTATATTTCCAGAGGAGGCATTGCCTCCTCTAGAACTATGGGCCTAAAAAGGTACCTAAAACAGTCCAAAATAACTAGAATTTCATGATTACTGATTTACCTGCAGTGCACAAGAAGAGGACCAGTAAGTCTGAATGTTTCAGAGTGAACTCTTCTGTAGAAAGTAATGAAAGGACTCATTTCGTTCGGCACGTCATGATCCGGCCAAGACGTGAAGTGGAATTGTTTAATCTTCCTAGTTTGACCATCCTAGTGAAATAGAGTAGATCACATTCAAACATTCAAACAATGCAGATATAAGATATGTCTTATAGCCAAGCTAGCTATAATTAAGTCCATAACAAAATGTTCAGCTGATAGAGTATACAGACTAAGGCTATCACTAAGGCCCATCACAATCCTAGGAAAATTTTGATGATAAACATTATGCACATACCTTTGATACCTCCAGCTCTCGTATGACAAAGTCGGCCCACATAACATAAGAAGTCATGCTGACAGTTATATCTCGGAAGGATATTGGGCTTGTCTCATCCATGGGCCAGTACATCTCACATTTCGGCTTTAATAAAGAGACATGATCGACAGGAATATTGTCATATGTATAAAGTAGGATATAATATACTATGATATTATATGTGAGTCGGACAGCATTGGGACTGAATTCTATGAAATCAGAATATTATAATAAGAAATTACTTTATAGGGCTTGGTGATCATTGCAATGCTAAATACACAAACAAACAATTTAGCGGGATCATTAAATAGTATTATAGTGACTTACATGGCCGTTTTCAACTAGATTTGTAACCATTACTACAGCCTTGACCTTCTGCTGCCATATCATCAACCAAAAGTCATCAATGGTTGCTTTCTGGGGACCTACAAGAGCACAGTCATACAATGGTATAAATAATACCATATTCTATAGAAACCACCGCCGTATGCGTTACTAGCAGGTTTGCGTATTATATGGTTTTGATCCTAACTTTTTAACGCTCATAGTCTGACTCATATTGTAGTGTGCTTAGATTAAGAGGCTGGGCAAAGTTTGAGGCTAGAATGAGGAAGTTGATTCAAGCTATGATTATAACTATACCTTGTGAAGCAATGTACTCATTTTTCCCTGTATAGCCCTGTAAAATATGAATGCGATGTCTTATGTAAACAGTTTAAAGCAAACATCATGAAACTTGTGTTTCTAATAACACAAAACGAACCGGGAACTTCCCTGTTCATGACTTTCAACTGGGTGTATTTAATTTGATTAAATGGAGAACCAATGATTTTAAAATATTCAAACAGTCTTAAATTATTTTGTTAAAAACCAATTGAGATGATTATGTCTAATGTTCTCTGAACAAAGAGCTTGACTGCAAACAGTCCCACTTTTCATAATCAGTTAAATTTAGGATGATCATGACTTATTCTGGTTGATGAAATTTGCTGCTGATGTCACATACACTGTGAGTGACACGCCTAGGTGCATGACTCTACATGAAGTTAGGCGTTGTATATTGCACTGTCATGGTTGCCATGGTCCTAAACTGATTAATTGTTATACTCTTCAGCATTTACTTCCATTTTTTGCACATTTAACTACCATTTAAATGCAGAGGTTGGCCATCAAAATAATGACATATCATCCCACCCATTTCTATTTTTACGACCTATTTATACAGGTCAGTATAAAGACCAGTGGTTTTTGCTCTGAAAGATCAGTTACAATTGCGAGTTACGATCGGGAGTTACGTGTGACAGTTACAACTTGGCGTTGCAATTTATCAGTTGCCTGGGGCATTTGCCCCAGGGTGTAGTTCAGTAATAAAATCATCAAACTGCCAAAAAACTGCATTTAGTATTACAAAGTAATCTCATATGAACTCTGCCAGCATTGAACTGACGTGATCTTTCTCGATCCGACACTGGTTTGTGTACTCTGTAGACAGAAATAATTTAACTTGTCATGGCAGCATAAACGATTTAGTTGAGTTTGAGTTTGAAGGTTGGCCAACTTTTGCATGCAAAATAGCCTCCCTATATATATGATATATATATAATAAATGGCTCTTCAAACCTGAATATGAGAGGCGTTGATGAAATCACTGTGATCAGGGCTCTCAGTATTGAGAACCACTCTGTGAGCATCACCTAAAGAAAACAGATAAAAATGTAAAATACCGTGGGATGACAAAGGTTTTGCAGAAGTTGCTACACTACATACCTCATCTCAGACTAGAGCTGCACATGGGCTGGTGAAGTAGCCTTTGCGAGAGCGAGTTGTTTCTCTGTGTTAAAAGCCCGCCGTTTTTATCGCAGGGGGGGGGAGCTCGAAATAGTCTCTCAACAGCTGATTCAAAATCTTCAATCTTGAACTTGAATATCTTGCTTTGTTCCAGCCTGTTTGTGTGTGCAATGACATTTCAAGACATAATGATGTAAGCAAGTTTGATCAGCTACTGTCAGTGCAAGGTTACTAGCTGGTCTGCAGTAGCGTTTACTGAGAACAATCATTAATGGGGGTTGCCAACCAAATGGTTAAATGCATCCCTATATCACTATAATTGACTTATCATTCTCTAACTAACCAACTAACTAAATAACATGGTTGAACCTTTCAAACAATGGCTCATAAATGAACTAAAAATGAAAAATTATTTCCTCGAACCTTGCAATAATGAAGGCAATAAAAGTAGTCTAGCATTTGCGACATCTGTGCAGGAGGCTTGTAATTAGATTGTTGTCTGCTCACCTGGATAGAGGCCTTTGTATTTGCACTTTCCTTTGTTCTCTGGGCGACTAGCCATCTCCATAATAGGCTTTGGTAAGGCTCCAAGTTTCTGAAAAGATAAATTGTATTGACTGATTAATCTGATGAAGCTTGTTTATGAAATTGCGGTTTATCAATGAGAGCATCCAGATGGATTATCATTGCTGTTCCACACCAAGCTGGATATGTTTGTAGAAGTTTACAGACCAAACCTATTTTGAGTCAGGGCTAGAAGGCCCATTTCTGATGATAGAAGGGTTGTACCCGATTAAATGTGTCAAAGAGAATCTAGTTGCGACGCTCACAACAAGATATGCTTGTAACAATCAAAGGCTGTTTCAAACCGACCTGGATATGTTTGACATATGTGTTAAGTGGTAGTAGACTTCGGAAGGACCACAGCAATATATAGTCTGGCAGCTAGTTCTGCAGTAATTATGCAATATTTTATCATTTAGAAAATTCAGAGCATTTCTGGGTAAAAATTATGTGTAGAGTTAGGGATTGTCCTCCCTTCTCATCTACGAGCTTTGAGGTATTTATGCGCCCTAGTGCTGTGCCAACCTAACACTTCTATCTACTTGAGACAACTGTAAAAATTATTAAATGAAGTTATCTACTGTTGTAAAATGTCTCCTGACAATGGAACTATATTTATTTTGAACTAATGTGGGAAAGAATGGCAATTAAATATAATTTGAAGTGTAAGCTTATTATGTTGGCACAGCACTAGGCCGCATAAATACCTCATAGCTCGTAGATGAGAAGGGAGGACAATTCTTAACACTACAGATCACTTTTTACCCACAAGTGTTCTGGATTTTCTAAATGTGAAAATTTTGCATAATTACTGCAGAACTAGCTGCCAGACTATTTATTGCTGTGGTCCTTCCGAAGTCTTTAACAGTGCTTGACTTGTGTCTTGTCTTTGAGATGGGGGATGGCCGAGGCAATCTGAACTGGCCTTAGTTCACAACTCAGGGACACATCGAACTAGTGGTGCTGGAATAATCTTTCAATATGTCGATGGCCCAAAGATGTGTCTTCGACTACACCAACGCAACAAAAGATGAAGTAAGTTCTATGTGTATATTATACTATACCTTGTAATCCTCTTTAAGTGATTCCTCTTGTGTAGTTGCTAAATCAAGCAGCTTTGTGATGTGAGTCACTCTTACTTCATCATATATCTGGACAAGATTACGGTCTACAAAGAGACAAGCGTGTTTTGAGAGGTGCTAGATGGTATGGCAGGGTAGAATGGAAGCGGACAATAAATTCACCCGAGGGTGCTGGAACAATCAAACTTGAAAGCTCCCCCAATGGGATTCGAACCCACAACTCTTGCGGCACTAATCGCCTGGCAGTGAATAACAAGCGCGCTAACCGATTGCGCCATCTCCCCATCCCCAAAAAAGAATGGGTTGATGGCGCTAATTAGCATGCCCGTTATTCACTACTCAGTGTTGTGTTCTCTCGTCCCATAGCACATTCCAATCCACCATTGTCACCCCATGCAACACAGCGTAAGTGTTGGGGTTGTTGGCCTTACATGACCAATTGCTGGGACCCCTCGTAGTGAGTTTTAGCTGACTTTCAAGCTTGTCAGCATGTCTTTGCATGAGTCAGTCAGAAGACAAGTACACAGAAGAGGTATACACCTGAGGATGCTGGGGTCTGGAACAATCAAACTTGAAAGCTCCCCCAATGGGATTCGAAACCACAATAAATTCACAATTATTTTATAGATTTCACAATTTTAATGGTAAGTCATACAAAATGAAAGACGCACCATTGCCATTTTTCTGAGTGGCCACCTGATGAATAAAATCTTAATTAAAGGTTTTTGAATGGATACTATGCAACTAGGTCTAGGTATTTTAGCCTGGCATCATAGCCTTATGTAAGCAAAGCAGGTGAAGATTATATATGATAACATGTTTTGTTTTTTTGTTCATTTAGATCAGTAAATAAATAGGTATCTTTGTATAATTCTGTGCAATAAAAAAGCCTGAATTTTGTACTAATATATCTGAGGAGTAAGATGATTTCTGGGTTGAAAGGGTTAGGGTGTATACAATTTTAATTTTTTGGAGTTTTACATGCTCAGTAGTAAGCAGAGATGTGATAGTTAATCAGCAACTAAATAAACTTACCATCAGAGCTTGTCTTTGGATTTGGCTTTATTGTGGGTTTTGGCTTCAGATCGGGTTTTTGTAGAGGTGTGAACTCAATCTGTTGGTCTTTATCATCAAGAGGTTTGTTTCTAAATCTGAAATGTAACAACAATGTTTTGTATGGGATTGTAGTTTTGCGAGTAATGCTGTTAAGGCTGGAAGGGGAAGAGCCCAAATAGATGCACATATACAGCTATAATTTAATTTTTCCTATTTTTGGTCATTGTGACTGCTGATTATGTCACGTAAAGCAATCACTTCAATCTTCTGTTGTTTATCTTTGATATATTTTGCTATTGTCAAGTAATTTCTTCGGGATCTATGATTCAAGCAACTGGAAACCACCAGAATGCTTCTTGACTAGACTAATGAAATTGAAACTCATATTGTAAAAATTATACTATAGCACAAACTGAGATGCCTGGGTTGAGGAATGCTGTTTCTTCGCTGCAATAAAAACTGTGCTGAAAAATGCCCTAATGCTCAGCCTCAATAGGTGACAATGAGGTCAATATTTTGAGATAAGTAAGACAGCAAATTTTGAAAAAGGAAAAGACTAGGCAATGGGAAAGCTACTACCAAACACAATATTTCCCTTTTCCATGTGGCCAAATGCAAATAAGATAAGACGCTCATGTGCTGAAAAAATGCAGCAAGGAAAATTAATTGTATCTGCTTTGATAGGGTTAGTTGCTTACCTTTTGATATATACAAACACAGCAACTATAACCATGGCTGTTATCACAACAGGAACAACAGTTCCGGCTACTATGGCAGCTATAGGTGGTGCTGTTGTTGTAGGCCGTTTTACTGTTACTAGAAAAAATGTTGTTATATATTTTAACTCATTATCCTTGCCCCAGAGGCATTATAGAGTACTGGTATAGCAAGTTATATGATATTTTTGCAGGCTATATTAAAACTGAGTCTCGCTGTAAAGTTTATTGTGCCGTCTAGATCAATGCTTTGCATCGAAACTGAGTGAGAAGGCTGGTAATTTTAGAAAGCAATTTGAAACACACTGACATATTTATCAGCTCTTCAAGTCACAATAGGTATCAAAATGTTGTTTGATACAATTGTGTTTGTGTTGTTAAAATTTAGATATGAGATCTCAATGCTGCTGAAAAAATATTTATCGAAATAATTGTCAAAATGATTAAGGTCATCACAATCAATGCATTCTATTTCAACACTTTGCAGCACCGTATTGGATAGATTTCT
The DNA here is from genome assembly GCA_914767715.1 of Membranipora membranacea. Lineage (NCBI taxonomy): Eukaryota > Metazoa > Bryozoa > Gymnolaemata > Cheilostomatida > Membraniporidae > Membranipora > Membranipora membranacea. The sequence continues at coordinate 12,035,491 of OU612067.1, read as the reverse complement.
GTCAATTACAGGAGAATTCATAATGACTAACCTTGAAATGATTGTGATACTGTGAATTGCTTGAATGTTGTATTCGTACCCTGAAGAAGGATGATAAATGATTCCAATAAATGAATTCTAAAAATGCAAATGAGTTCTGGAACTCCTATTATGAATCAAGGCAATAAGCATTGAAGGAAAGCAGCTTCGGTAATCTTACAACTTTAACACATACCTGGATAATACAATAAATTCGAATATGGACAGTGTTTGATAATTCATTAGCTTTTCACTTACATTGATAGTGCCTTTGAATTCGATGTGGAATGTGTATGATTGATCTTTCTTCAATGGCTGGTTATAGTACCCCTCTCTTGTCTTGCCGTCGCCGACTTTGAACTCCAGCCCTTCTTTAATCATCTCTCCAGAATCAATAACAGCTGTTACATAGCATGTTTGGTTGTTTTCAACAGCATGAGTTGAGTTGTACAACTGCTCGATGCTGCATTCTGGTGGCAGTGATCGCTTTTTTCTACTCTTTTCTTTACCTCCATTCTCATGCATAACAATAATGTATTGGCTGAAGAATATCAAAACTTGATATAAGGGAGATTCAAAAGTGAAGGTCATCTTTTGAAAATGTGACAATGAGTAGTAAGTTCAGATATCGATATTAATCCTGAGCACAGTTTTTGATATCATAGTCAATACCATTCAACACTATCACTATGGTTCCATGGGTCGATTTTGTGGTTCACTCCAATTTCGAATGGTTAGAATCCAATGGATTCTTACCATTCCCATGATGGGAAAAACATGAAAAGAATCTGCCACGGCTGGGGGACTTGAACACCGGCCTCCCACATGTAATCCCATTAAGGCATTGTGTGCAAGCGCGCTAACCATTCAGCCACGACGCCAATTAGGAAATGGGTAGAATAAACACGGTATGGATATTTGCGTCCAAAAAGTCATTAGTCACAATCGGAATTTGACTTTAATGCCATTTCCATGGGGCGATTACTCCCGATATCCTTACATAATCGACCCATGGAACCATAGTGTATGTGATTGCAATTTAACTATTAACATGTAGCCATTGAATGTAAATTTAAAAAGATCTGTTTCAATTTCACTCACAACAATATTGAACGTAAGAGATTGGAAATTTTTTATAAGGTACTATTTTTCAAAATTGAGTGATAGGAATTTTGTCGATTGGTTGCAACATCAGAAACATGGTTGTTTCAAAATGGTTGACCCTGATAAATGGACGGCAAGATACTGGATGCCTAAGGGCAAGGCTGCAATTGCCAATTGCTCTCTGTTTGTAGGCAGCTTAAAGTACACCTGGGGGCAAACCCAAACCCAGTAATAAATTAACTGTAGATGGATTGAAACCCATGACTTTCAATGTTTGCTCGATGGAAGACCCGCGCTCTAACCAACTGTGCCACCTCTTAATGAGAAATAACCACCCCATACTTCATTGTTGGTACAATTATCACTTAGAGCCATGGGCTATCGTTTTCGAATGGACTATCTGGAAATCTTTCCTCAAACCTCAACTTAAATATGACCTCTCTCTTGAACTTTCCTTTTGACCATAAGGTTAATATTTGGATGCACTGAAGCTTTCTTCATTCGATCTGGAGGAAATGCAGCACTTTCCATGATGTCTAATTCAAATGATGAATGAAATTTCGGTGTGTATCATAATTTCAAAGTTTAACAGTATCACTTAAGAATGACATCATGTTCTCATTGCAAAAGAGACCTGAGCCCTCAGCTTTAATTTATCTTACCTTATTGTGACCTGATCATTCTCTGGCGTGACGGGGAATATCTTGATAACTACAGTTCCAGATGTCTCATTGATTGTTCCAACCTCTGGCACCTCACTTATCACTGCAATTTGTGATTGACATCATGACAAAACGACCAAGGATCAGTCACCAGAGGATAACATCATTAACTCTGCTTTCAGCTTTGCAAAAACCACAGCTGTATATATCAACTACATAAGGCACGATGCACCCTGTTAAGATCCGTACAGCGTGTCAGTGAATCGTCTCACTAACTAATGGGTACAGCTGCGGATCAAGATTGACATCATGATATTAAAAAAATATATACTTTTTCTCTGCCCCTATATGGGAAATGGGTTGTTAGTGTTCAATGCTCTTTCGCTGTGCCAAAAAGTGTCATCTAGGCTAGCTTATATGTTATTATAACCAACCTGCAACAACTGTATATCCGTTGCCCTCATTTTTTGGGCTTGAGCCAATGCTGTTAACAGCGAAAGCTCTGCATTGGATACGAACGGCAGATCCAAACCCACAAATCTCCATCGTGTTCCCATTCTCAAAAAGATGTGAGGAATTCACTGTGTTATTCAGATCTTGAATGCTGCTCATATCTTTACTGCTGCCATATTCCCAACAACCATACTGAAATAAAAAATGAATTGTTAGGCATTTAAATTGTTTCAGTTTTTCAGCTGGAGCACTGACATCTCTTTGATATTGTACAACAAAAAGAGATTGGTTGAGATTCTGCATTTGATTCAAAATCGATATTGTGCATAAAACTGCCTTTCAAGTTTGGTTCTTTTGCAGGTTTAAAGCGATCAACTTGACATTAAAATACGAATGAGTTCTATCTAGGCATACCTCATAGTGGGTGATATCCCCATTAGGTTCGTCTGGAATATCTAAGTGTAGTATGGCACAAGAGCTTGTAAAGGAAAGATTCAACTTTGGTCCTGTATAGGGAGCTGTAACATCAAAATTAGTAGAAATGGAGGATGTGTCAAGATTCTCAAACATAACCTCAAATAAATTGAGCGCACTCTGATCTTAATTTGTAAGCTTCCGGTTGTCAAGTAACTCAGGTCTCTCTCTCGGTCATCGCTTTATCTCATTATAAATATCCATATGATATCATATCCATATGGTACGCAAGATAGAGGCGGTGGTAACACTCTGTTAGGTTACCTTAAGTAGAGAGTATCAGAAATATCATGCATGAGACAACCGCACTTTGGTTACTATGGCTTGAACTTACCTAGTTCCCCAGTGGTGTATGTGATGGTTTTGTTTGTCTGGTATCCACGATCATTTCTCACCATGATTTGTACCGAATAGTCTGTCACAGCGTTTAAATCACTGATAGACTGCATGCTACCAGCATTTGTCACATCTCCATTGACCCTGATTGATATTCCATCATCTTTCACCTCTTTGCATTTTGGGTTTATTTCCTGAGGTGTAAGGAATTGAGAGCATTAGAACAAAAAGGGTATGAAACTGACAATATCACAGCCATGTTACCACAACTACATCTGAAAGCTCTACAGAAAATATCTTGGATTAATCGAGTGTATTTTACTCACCGTCGGTTGTAGACTCAATTTTATTTTTCTCCTTGGTCTGCTTGAAGAGTTGTCTATGTCATCACTGACGAAATTTGAAAGGTTACTCGGCAAGACTGGAACTAAAAGCAGTATATACAAACAAGATAAAATTCAGTTATTGTGACTAACCAAAAGTTATATCAACCCAATAATCTAAAATATTCAGAGATTTTTTTATATGTGGTGTGGATGGGTTCTAGACACAATACTGAATTTGATTAAAATTCTGAATTTAATCAACTTTGTTGTCTGAACAAAAATTTGTTGACTGTTGAATATTTGTGAGCCCTTGAGCGAACACTCCAATTCAAACCTTTTCCTTGACATACCCAAATGAGTATGGGTATTTTAAAACAAAAATGTTGTCAAAGAGCTGGTTGTGATAAAGCAAAACTATCAACTTACATGTACAGAGTGTTCTTATGTTTTGAGAAGCTTCATCACTGTCTCCTATCTGATTTGTTGCTTTTAGATGGCATTCTACATCTGTGTATGCATCATAACCACATTGGTCTTGTTTGAGGATGTTTCCGCTCGTGTTTGACCAGGAATTGTTTCCTTTGCATTTGTACTGTGAAATTATAAAGCAAAAATTCAAAGAAAACTCGGGATTTCAACTATAATGAGGTTTATCATGTTTGCAAACAAAAGATCACCTTACTGTTGAAACGAGAAGTATGAGACATCCAAAACTCCCTTGTAAAGGAGGCAAGAAAACAATAAATATCTCTAAGTTTCATGTTCCTGGTGTTTTAAGCTTCTGATATAATTAGTTACAATATTTGAATTTTCAGTAATTAAAATCTTTGCCATGATAATATTCAAAAACCTGGTAATGAGAAATATCCCCATTAGGATACAGCGGTGCTTTCCATGTCAGTGTAACACATTGATATGTCTTTCCCTCCATTCTAAATTCTTCTGGTATAGTCTGAGGTCCTGCAATATTGAGAATCAACACATTAGATAATTTGATTTGCTACACAGAGCAGTATATTGAGTAAATTATTCTGAATGATAGCTTTAAACAAGGAGTAGCGATGAGTTATTCTGTGCTTTAAATATAGATAGTATCACACAGTTTAAAAGGTTTAGCATTTGTATTTGAACTGCGATTGGTCAATTCACTTACTTATCGCTTGAGTTATAATGGTTTTTGTCTCTGCCTCTGATTTGTTGCCCTGATTATTAAAAGCCTCAACAGTTGCCGTAACAAGTTCAGCACCATCTGTATAGACATAGACGTTTTGTAGGTTGCCATTTCTATTTCTATACTTGAATCCATTCAGCTTTGTTGATGAAATTCGATAGGCATTTGTATATCTAAAGTTGATGCAATGATGTGATGTAGGAATCTGTATAAAATATGCATAAAATATACAAAGTATGAAGTTACCATGTTGTCATTGTGTATTGAATACAGGTGTTACATGATCAAAATTTGGTTTATGTTGATCAGTTCTAGCTCTCAAGCCTTTGTGATCGAGAAGTAGCATGACAGTTGGTCAAAGAAACCAGAAACACAATCAAAAAAAATATAAACTTATCGCATGCACCACAACGGGATCGGTTCTCTATATTAAATAATGGATAATTTTAATACATAATATGGAGGCACAACGAATTCATCGATTCATTTGGATTGATCATTTAATACAGCTCATGCTGTCATGCAATTTCGTATAAAGGAATATCTTTTATTTGTCGGGGAGGACAATGTTTATTTGGAGTTGTTTATAAATTTGATGTTTGTCTAGATGCTGATGAACTTATTGATCAGTGTTGCATCATCAAGTTAATAGCCTGACCATGTTGATGATCTAACATTTGATTATCTCCTCCCAAAAATAGTGCATTGATCATGATGGGCTACGGGTGAAGTATTACTAGGGATACTTTATTCTTTCTCATATAACATAGATTCTAGAGGTTGTAATGAATGATTTACTTTGGTGTTGTGGAACTGGAACAGAGCATAACGATGTAGTTTAGTGCCGAATTCACATGTTATTCATGTGTTTTGAACCTTTACCTGCCAGCTGATTCTGTATTTCAATCGCCTTCTTCCTTCATTAGTTTCTTCGCCTTGGGGAAGTATCTGTACACTTCTAGGGCTTGTAGGATCTTAGTTATTGATAAAAATAGTGACACGGAAGTAAAGATCATACATGTAAAGACATGGATAACATGTACAAGAACTAATAATATTGTGCTGCTTCTGATACTCTTTTTTTTTTGCTAATCAATTTCAACAACTTCAGAATGGATACCTAAAAAAATATCTTGGCATTCTGTATGTGTTGTATGCTGTTAAGGAGGAGGGAGTGGGGGGTGGGAGTAGACAAACCTTGCAAACTCTCACAACAAGAGACAAAGATTGAGCTGTCCCTTTTCAATCCTGATAAATGCTTTGTAACAAAGCATTTTCCCAGCTACAAAACTTATCTAAACCACAAGCTAGAAGGTGATATTTAATATTCTGTTTTTATTCCAATTACCTGTCTGTGGGAAAAAGACCTTCAGTAATAAGATATCTTAATTGTTATTACTCACTATCACATAATGTCCTTGTTTGGCTTGTGGAAGCATCACTCCATCCTTGGCTGTTTCGGGCCCTGATATGACAGGAGACTTGAGAGTACGGGTCGTAACTGCATGCAGTTACTGTTCGTGCCATTCCATCACCTGAAATTCTAATCCAGTCACTGTGTCCGTTACAGTGATGCTGAAATAGAGTGTTTATTCCACACAGTTCAATTTTTCATTCTAGTTATATGATATCATTACTTCAGGGATAACACTGAATCACATCACTGCCGAGATCCAGTTAAGGGCATCTAATTTTCAGCGCATTTAAGGGAATGATCTTAGGTTAATGTAACATTTAAATTGTGACCCTCATGAATATGAGGTGATAACCCTCTGAGAGGTGATTCAAGTGGCGTTCCTCAAGAATTTGAGGTGAAATAACTTTATGATGCTGAGGTGAGTTAATTTGTGCTTACGCTTTGCTATGTTGGTGTTGGCTTTGGCTCAAGTAATATATGTGATCATATTAACTAATTGTTGGCTGAATTGATACGGGCTTGCTAGTAACGCTTTGCTATGTGTTGACTAACCCTAGTTGTTGCACTATATTCCCAACAATGTGTGACCCTCATGTACTTGAGGTGATGACCCTCCATGCGGATATATATACGTTGCTACAGCCTGAAGTCCAAAAGGTCAAAATCGACTGGTTTTTTTTTGCTAGTTTGGCTTTGCATGTAAAACTATTGGGTGTGGACTAAGTTTTGAGTTGTGTTTATCAAGCTATCTGCATAATAAATACGCAACCCCGAAGGGATCTGGAGTTATACAACACAGGGAAGCACTTCTTTAAGAGTTGAGCAACGGCTTTGAGGTGACCATTACCTGTGGTATAATCGGCTTACTATAAACGCCCCACTTCATCCTGCTGGGGAACCAGAGTTAAGGCTTTTTTAGATTATCTGGCTGAGGGGAGGGAAATCAGGGTAGTTTAGATACACTTTAAATAATGTAATAATTTCATAATTTAACGCATAAGTGATTGCTTTTATTCTCGCTCATGCACTTATGGATTTATCGCTTTTCTCGCTTTATGTTAACGCTATATATATAACAGCTGGGTAGGTACAAGAATTAACATTTAAATAATGGTGGTGCCTATTTGCTTACAATTGTTCTTTCTATTTCCAGAATTGGTCTGTCCTCATAATGGGGGATTCCCATGTGTCAAGACTGGTTAGATACCAGCAAGAGCTCCTACACCACCTGAGTGGGGTTTCACTTAGATTTGCGGAGAGAAGAGGGGCCGGCATAAGATGGGGAGAGAGGAATGCCCACTCAGCAACAGATGTGGATGTGGTCATCTTGATGCTTGGAGGCAACGATCTCGACTGGCTGACAGGATTGGTCATCTAGGACGGCAGATGGTGGACCAGTACAGGGTCCAGACTGTCGTCATAACTTCTCAGTGGCCAAGGACCAACCTACATTCTGAGAGCCAGGGAGTTTGCATCCATAATGGAGCAGAGACCCTTGGGGGATGAGGCGGTAACCTTCTGGCTCTGGGATAGAAGGCAACCGTGGAGAAACAGAGACGGCAACCACCTAACTGACCGCGGTTACCGAACAGCTGTTCGAAATCTCCAGACGATCATTGTATGGGCAGCCCACCAAAACCTCTGGTGATAACAGCAGACCAGCAGATCTAAATTCCATATTAGTCGGACCTCACTGAACCATCATTTTATATGCTGTATAGTTATATTGTCCTTGTTAATACCAATAAAACAATTCTCAAGACAAAAGGTTTATTTGAAATAAATGAACATGAATTGTCGCAAATGAAGTGTTGTTATGATATACAAAACAGTGGTAAAATACACAGCGTAGTAATAGTGATGTGTTATCAATAACCGTGTCACAAGATGACCGTTGCCTTAAGTTCAAATTGTCGGCATTAACTCATGCTTGGTTCGCAACATTCAAAAAATTTAATATCCCTGGGCGTCATTAATTTATGGAAAGGGAGTGCCCTGTTTTTTCAAAGTATTGTGTATGTAACAATAAAATGATATCCCGCCATTTGCTGTAAAAGGAGGAGAACAGTTTTCATTCTTATTATGATTCACAGGATACAACTCGTAAGGCAACGCTGGATTCCAGCAAGAAAGGGAATGCCCCGGTTCGCGGCTCTTCCAAGAGAAAGGCTTCTGAGCCTGAAGTTCCTGTACCTTTTACATCCAGGGTTACAACCTCGGAGATCAACTCGAGCTGCTTTGAGGATTCAGAAGCGGAGAACATGGTTCCGGTGCAGGTGCTGGTGAGTAACAAGAGGGTCAGGCCTCTGGGCTCCATGCCCATCGTCCCTACAACATCGGACGATGATAAAGTCCGTGAAAAGGTCCGACTGGGTAATTTTGTAGACTTTAAAAGCCTTCTTCCTCATCCTCGTGGGCAAAAACCAAGGAAGAAATTCACCCTAAATGACGGCTACTTCAAGGAATTGGAAGACAACGAGAGTCTGGTCTTTTACAAATGGTTAGATGCATATATCATTTATATATGAGCTTAACTCTGGAATTTTTTACTGGTGAGGCTCAAGGCATGCTACGCCATCTTCAAATTGTAAAAAGAATGCACGCGGCAGAGAGAGAGAGGCAGTCGAGTACGACTTCCAGTTTAGGAAACTGAAAGCCCAATGTGCAGATATAGTCTGGGGCGAATACCTTACAGAGCTGGCAAACACCATCCAGCAGCCAGTAAAGACCAGCGACCAGGATAGATCGGGGGCCAAGCTCTCCCATAAAAGGAAGCTTTGTCACAGGTTTTACTCGCACGAGGGGTGTATGTTTGGACTGAGCTGCCGCTTCGCCCATAACTGCAAGGTGTGCTATAGCGCCCAACACCCAGACTTCATATGCTCTAAACAAAAGGCTTCTTAACTGTGCATGGTGACGTCAATGATGCCGTATTAGTCGGCCTCCTCAGGATGGGGGGAGGGGGGGGGGGTTTGGTCACATTTATGATTGGCGCAGAAATAATTGTGTCTAGCAAGTTGCATAATAACAACCTTTATTTTCAGATTTTGAGAGCCATAAGATACAAACTCCAGTCAGCCCATCCAAACTGGCAACTGAACTAGAGGGTTGTGTGGACAAAGAATTTATGGTAGAAGGGTTCTCGAACGGGTTTTCACTAGGCGTTCAAGAGAACTGCTCAATATCAAAAACGGAAGTGAGGCTCAAACCAGCAAATGCTGCAATATTGGCTAAGCTAAAAGAAGAACAAAAACACAATAGAATAATAGGGCCTTTCGCAATCCCTCCGCTACATGATATGATAATATTTCCTCTTTATGTGATACCAAAACCATGTAGAACAAAGCACCGATTGATTTTCAATCTTTCATCCCCACAAGGTAACTCTGTGAATGACTTCATCAAAGAGGAAAATAAATCAGTCCATTATTGTTGAGTTGAGGATGTTGCAAAGACCATGGTAACCAGACAGCCTCTTGGTAACGTGTGGCTAGCCAAAGTGGATTTAGCGGATGCATATAGAATAGTCCCGATTCGGACCCAGGACTGGAAATACTTAGGAATTTGTGTTCAGGGAGAGTTTTACATCGACAGGATTCTTCCAATGGGCGCTTGATCATCTTGTAACATTTTCCAGAGAATTAGTGATCGCATAAAGTCAATGTTCCACAATGTTTACAGGGAAGATGCTGATGTGTTTAACAATCTAGATGACTTTCTGTTTATGGCGAGTTTCAGAGAAGCTTGTGATGCAGCCCTTAGTGCTTTCGAGGACCTTTGTCTTTGGGTAGGAATCCCCATAGCTGCTCATAAAACCGTCCGGGCAACTCAACGGCTAGTTTTCTTAGGTCTAGGGATAGACTTACAAAGAAGGAAACTCTTTGGCACAAGTGGTGCGAGCAGGACGCACCTACCTTAGTAGTGTGTATGGTGGATTAGCAGGTGTTCTGTCTTAGAGTAAGAACAAGAGAAGGCGAGTGAGTGAGGAAGTGAAAGAGGATCTAAGGGTGTGGTGTGCTATACTTGAGGCCCCTCCTGAAAAACCATAAGACATTGTCCTGGCGGATTTTACTTCATTCCCACCGTTAATCACAGACGCATCAACTTCTGAGGGTTTTGGAGGCGTCTGGGGAGACCAGTGGTTTTACGGATCCTGGCCTCAGGTTGCAGTGCCTAATATAGCAGTGCTGGAACTGTTCCCCATAGTGATTGCTCTCCTGATGCTTCAGGAGGGTGTGGCCAACTGTTCCTTTCGAGTGTTCACCGACAACATGGCCCTAGTCGCCGTTATCAACAAGCTATACAGTAAGGAACCTGTTCTACGTAGGATGCTTCGCCACATTGCAAAGCTCTGCCTGAACAGGAATATTCACATCACCGCATTCCATGTGAAAGGTGTGGATAATATCGGTCCAGATCTTTTATCAAGAGGCAAAATAGAGAAATTTCGGCTTACATTTCCTGCTATGAGATCAGATCCAATAGTCATCCCCCACCATCTTGACCCAATCAACTCGGGTTTCATTACCTGGATACGGAATTCACAAGGCGGTGTGAATGGGATCCAGGTTGCGAATAACCAGATACTACCGCCCATGAGGGCCTTTATGGACGATATTACAATAATATCACCAGATAAGGCCCAGGTTGTAGCTTCAATCGATAGACTGCATGAGTTGATAGAGAGATGTGCGATGCGATTCAAACCTAGCAAAAGCGCCGGTCCCTGTCTTTGTGTAAAGGCAAACTTGTACCAAATACCTACTTCATAGGAACAGAGCGTATTCCTACGCTTGCAGAGCAGCCTGTGAAGAGCTTAGGAAGATGGTATAGTTCACAGACAGGTTTCGCGGAAACGAGGTGTAAAAAAACTCATTACAGGGCTGGACGCGATTGACAAGATACGAAGATCTGGTCACACAATGCCAAGACAAAGGTTGGAATTGCGAATTATTCGCAGTGGAAGTTGGCTGCCGTGGATTCATGGCTAGATCAGCTACCAAATTTCTGACTAGAGTTGGGCTTTCAGGAAGAGCACTCAAACAAGCCACAAAAAGCATAGTACATGAGGCAGAAAGCGCATCTGCATGGATTTGGCAACAGCACTGTGTGAAGACAAAAGCTAAGTAATCCTATTACTTGTAAGCTGGGGTTTAACACAATCACTTTGTTTTGTGGAGTTGGCCAGCATTTAATTCCTTTTGTTATATTCCTTGTAAGGATTAGAATGAGGGGATTTAGTGATGATAAGCAAACTGCTTGGGGTAGAAGGCTAAGCAGGATTATGCCTTTAATACTCAAATTAAAGTAGTTTAATCTCTGCAGGGTGAAAAATCAAAGTGAGTCTGAGTTAGATCTAAGGTATTACAAACATAGGATTAAAAGCTTGGCCCTCGCATAAAATGCAGGCAGAGCGAGACAGGAAAGCACAGTCAGCCCACTGAAACAATGAAGAGTTGGTAGTCTACCTGGTTGCGCAACAGCGTAAACACACCAATTATGTCAAACCACCAAAACTTACAAAATGCACTGAGGGATTGATGAGATTGATTAAGATGCTCAGCAACGCAAAGGGGTGGCTTCATGCTGCTGGGGCCGGCCATGAGGAGGTTGTTCTAGATAAGGCCTCTAAACAGCGCTTGCTTCATGGTTTCTAGCTGAAGACCTGTGTGTTGTACAGTGGTACCTGCACCACTGTATGTTGTATCTACATGGATCTAACAATCAGTTATCGCAATGATGTATTAGTCGTCCCTTGTCAGCAGGGCAGTTCTTCACCCGTGGGTTAAATTAGTTTCTTCTTGACCTTATAAATTAGGTATCTTTACATTTAATGATACATTCAATTATTTCCTATTCTTTTGTAGAACTTGAAGAAGAAGTGGACAGACTGATCGGTGCGTCAGTATGCCCGGCGTCTGCAAAGATTTATGACAAATATTTTAACAAATTCAAAAAGTTCTATGATAGCATGGACCTTTCTTACCAGACAGAAGCCTGTAAATCTTCTGTGGAGTTGTAGACTGCACATCTGAAGAAAGAGGGCCTTGCTTACAGTACAGTACTGACCCACGTCTCCGCCCTACGCCATTCTTTTCGCAAGTTAGACCTAAAAGTATCCCTGGACTCAGAAAGACTCAAGATGCTGCCAAAAGGGTATAGGAATGAGTCTAAAGCAGGCAAGAAAACTGCAGTGTCTTCCAGTCATCTGCTCAGACTTGACAGGGCAGCTGAAATACTTGCTCCTAGAGTTGCGTGCCAATTCCAATGCATGATGGCAGAAGCTTTTTACGGGTTTCTTCGACCATCAGAGTTTTGCACCACAGCTAGCTCCGATGCCCTTCTGTTCGGAGATGTGCATTGGTCAAAGGATAAAACCTTTTGTCATTTAGCTCTTAGGTCGTTCAAACACTCTAAGACAGAAGCTAGGGTCAAACTTGTTGGCAACTCCGGCAAACCCTTGAAACCAGTGCTGTTGCTACAGCAATACCTGGATTTGTTTGGGCATAAACTCCCTGAGTCGCCACTCTTTGATGTTTCCGCCCAGGAGTTTGGGAAAATATTACAGTATGTAGCTGGTCGAGCGGGGATAAAATCGAAGCTCACACCGCACTGTTTCCGTCATGGATGGAGGGGCTACTTGGGCTAGAAAGAGAGGATGGACCGCAGTTCAGATACAGGTTCATGACAGGTGGAAATAGATGCCTACTTAAGTTATATTAAACATAACTGATACTTTATTGGGCTTTGTATTTGGCATAAGGGAGTTCCGTTATAAACTCCTCTCCTTTGGTGCTAAATTTTCCGCCTTTTCTAAAGTATCGAGGCCGAATTTCCTCCTATAAATTTCTTGCCCTGCCCATGCTGTTCTCCAGCAACTTACTGCACTTACTTAAATTTTTATTTCTAACTTATTGGGGGTTAACCAGGAAATGGCGTATTAGTCGCCCTCCTCCTATAGGGAAATCCGAACTGTCTTGTAAATCATTGAGGTAAGAAAAAATACAGAGTTTTTTACAACTAAAGAACTCATTTTTTCTTGAGCAATGTGACAAGGCTCAGTTATTTAATAACACAGTACTGTGTTATAACTGGTAAAACTTACTAAGCTTTAATCTGGCCTCAGAGTCATATTTTGTAGTTATCTTACCTTAAGCATCATCCTGTACCACGGCGCACCTTATAGCGACTTTTTGCAAATTTACTTATCTCGTCAGTTAGCGGGTTTTTCTCATCCCATTCATTCTAGACAACTGAAGTGACAAGTCGTCTTTTCACAATTCCCACCCTCCCGCCCTAAAATACTACCTTATGTTACTATATTTCTCAGTGTGTGAAAGGTGACTTGGGTGCATGTGTGATTGGTGCTAAATTTTCCGCCTTTTCTAAAGTATCGAGGCCAAATTTCCGCCTATAAAGTTCTTGCCCTGCCCATGCTGTTCTCCAGCAACTTACTGTACTTACTTAAATGTTTATTTCTAACTTATTGGGGGTTAACCAGGAAATGGCGTATTAGTCGCCCCCCTCCTATAGGGACCCCCAGCTATCTTGTTAATCATTGAGGTAAGAAAAGTGGTAATGATTTCTGCACCTGCGTGCTAACTAAAATCTCATTGAGTTGGTTTGGAATTAAATCAAATCACCTCATATGAAAATCAAAACCAAGTATTAAAGTGCCAATTAAATGACAAGTATTAGAAAAAAACAAATCATGTCCAATCGCCAATCATTATCTCAAATGCTTTAAATGTATTTTCAATATTAATATACTAACTGTTGACTGTTTGTGTTAACATGGTATGTATAAGTTGCTCCCAATCACTTTTTATTCTATGATTTACTGCGAGGTGTGGCATTGATCTGGAGTTTTTCCGGAATTCGTTGCAGTTATAATCATTATGATCAGTCGATTCTGTGAAAGGCATATTGCGGAAAGTGTGTATGAGCTGTGCTGATGTTCGCGGTGTCTGAGGAAACACGGGTTCTGGAAAACGCAGAAAGGCGGAAAATCAGTTTTACAAGGAAAAATTGTTTTCGCGTTTTCCAGAACCCGGAAAAAACTTGCTCCTAAAGCACCTCTCGCAATACATAGTTCCAATAATCGCTTTGTTATTAGACCAGTTCGTAAAAAATTCATGAATGTTGCAATCTGCAGCTCGGGCATTATACTGATCGGAATCATGCTGACCGAAAGGCCTTTAGCACACTTTCAGTTGAAAACATAGCTTTTTCGCAGATGTTCGTGATTTTTAAGTCCTTTGGCATTTAGACAGACTTGTTCATGGAACATGCCTAAAGCCATGGCTACATGAGCCGATTTTTACATCGATTTGGGGTCACGAGTGGTTAATCGGGGGATCTGCACGAGTGATTACTCGTGTAAAGTGGACATCAAACTTGTTGGTCTTTTGCCAGAGTGATCTGGACGATCCTCTATGCTGATTGGTTGTTGATTGCTTGCTTCAATAATTACGCGGTTAAACACGTCATCTATCAAATCGTGACAGGCTATCAAAAATGGAGGAGTTGATAATATCTGTAGTAAAATCACATCCTCCTATTTATGATAAAAAAGACCATAACTACAAAGATAGGAGTGGTGCTGTAGTGAAAATATGGAAGGTAATAGCTGTATCACTTGGAAATGGAAGATGTCCTGACATGACATCTATAGTATAGCATAGGAAAATCAATTTTACAGAAGACTGAAATTTTATTTGGTACAGATTCAAAGTGACAAAGACCCGGATTTAATATGACATCCATATCCGGTCATTTGTTAACACGCCCATTAAATATCATTGGTCAACCGATTGAGCTGAGGGAGTTCATTGGTCAATCTAGGCACCTGATTTATTACCCCACTATGACTCACTAGACCATCGTATACTAACTCATAGGCCTGTGTAGCAGTGTGAGATCGGCTGAGCATGTCAAGACATGCCATCGGCCTGTGATTACATCGTCTCGTGGAGCTACAGCTTAACTTGAATGTAGAAACAAGACTAAGGTTGAGATGCATTGGTAAGGTAAACCAAACCTCGGAGTCAGGAAAATCCTTTCTATAGACTTGATCATACCTGATAATATTCTATGTATCCATTGACGTATTGTGGTGGGTCCCAAGAGAGAGTAACACAATGAGGTGTTTGTGAGAATATTTGTACTGCAGTTGGTGCTTTCTGTGGTCCTACAAAAACATATATATTCAGGTCATTGAATGAACATGTGAACCTGGATGCTGAATTGATTGTTACAATAAGCCTATCTGGGAGCTATATGCAGTGCATTACTTTTTTTCCGGGGGGAGGGGGGGACACTAGACCAAATAATGACATGACAGTGGTAGAATTTGAATATTTCATAGCTTAGTACCAGGCTTTGTTCTGGGTTAAGCAGTCATTCATGCATGACCACCAAATCTCCAGTTAAAAGAACTCACAACCTATTACCCGAAAGGAATTGTATATGTCGACAAATTCCAACAACATTCATGTGTTGCTTCCCTGCATTTTTTCAGAAAAAAAACTTACGTAATGAATGAGTTGCGTACGATCTGCTTTGCACAGGCGACACAAAATCTTCGTTGTTTCTGGCTCTCACTCCCACTGTGACTGTGATATTTCCCTCAGTGAAGACTATGTAAAACTTATCATTAGTGTCATGCCAGGTGCCGGCAGGATCTTTGAATGAATATTTATTGGTAGATCGCAGAGAATGACAGTTGATTGTCTCTGGTTCCTGTTAAAAAATGAGTAATGTAGTAATAATTATGAATCACATTTTTTCGCCAGGAACAAAAGTACAAATATTTCATAGGCTTGGAAAAAAATGGTTTAAATAGTTTATTGAATCTGGAAGGTAAATGAGGTTGACAGAATCACACTCACAGTCCAGCTCACTCTGTATTTTCGTCTAAGACGTCCAGAATCTGTCCCTGTGTCCTGATCAGTGAATATAATACTTCTTGGAGAAGATGGTTCTATTGTAATGAAACATAATCATATAATAAACGAATCATATAATAATCATATAATAAACGAATCTAGCCAGTAAACTAACAATTTTTGCAATACATCATGTGAAGTTTGTATCTGTTCTGAAGTTTTAAAATGTAGGCATGACAAGTGAAATTCTTCTTTGGGTTTTCCCACAGTGGTTTTTGAGCTGTTTGCAAGTGCACAGCTCTGATACTGCAGACCTGTGCCGGCAATTAACAATGCAAATTTGACCTCCCTTCCTACCACATTTATGCCAGCTTAGCCTAATCATCACAATTCAATTTAATGAGAAAGATTTTTCAATTGCACATGGATCAGAAGTGCTTGAAGACAAAATGATCATGTTGCAATAGCACTAGCAAAGTATGATCATCAGTCATCACGACCATCGCAGAAAAGTATAGCTTCTGAAAAATCTTTTACTTGCAAAATTTGAAATTTACCTGCACATCTGGTGGTTGCTACTGCTGTCGCTGAAGAACTCTCACCCCAATTATTAACTGCTTTCAGTAGACAAGTTACCTCTGTGTATGCCGTGAATCCACAAGTTTGGTTAATATCGTTAATTGTCTGCCATCAATTAGAGTCACAGTTGTGCTGTTAATCAAGATTCAAAAGACAATGAAAAGTCTCCTCCAGTGAACTTTGTATACATGGCGGACCAGCCTTTTGTGCAGTCATTCATTTTTAGGTTGCATATATTTATAAAATTGATCACATCTGCTGCATTGCAATTATTTTAATTCAAATAAGCTCAGCTTTCACTCTGAAAGATGGATCTTTTGAATAAAATTGATCGGTCTCACAGATGAATATCTTGCATTACCACACATAGATTCAAGCTCAATGTGGTAAAATATTAAAATGTTCACTCAAACATAGATTTAAGGCAAACTAAAGATGGCTCCTCTTAGTGGATGTTTTTTTCCTGTTTCTTGTTACTATTAAGTCTCTGATTTACAAGCTTGAGCCATTAATGTAAAGCCCTCCAGAAGACAATTGAAACTTTTAGGAACTAACAGTATAGATAGATAGATGGATAGATTTTTTGATTCTCATGATAACAAAGGATTTTTTCGAAATTTCAAGTAGATTATAATTCTGAGTGACAGCCAAGAATTAAGCTTGTAAGCAAGTTTAAGATCGTCTCTATTCTACCAACAATTTGGCGGATAACTTGAAACAAATGAAACTTGTCAATGGCCTTGTACATGATTTCAAGTTCAATTTAAGTAATGCAATGTCATTATGAGTTTGTCGGGATTGCGCTATTTTTTCGTCTCCAAAGCAATCCTTGACAGTCTATAGTTATAAACTAGTCAACTTGATTATTAGATTACCTGGTAATGGACATCTGAAGGCTCTGAGTTGAGATGTTCTGGATGATCCCAAGAAAAGGATACACAATAAGCAGAGGAGGCCGTCAAAACAAAGTTACGAGGCTTCTTCTGTGGACCTGAAGATTATAAATGAAGGGAAATGAGCAGACTTTAGAGGCGTTCACAGGGCCTGTTATTGCGCTGTAAACAGAAACATAATTTTTAGATTTGAAATATGAAATATTGTTGACAAGTCCTTATAACTGTCAATGAAATAACTAGAACTGATAATTCTCACTCACGAAGCTTGCTTGTTGTAAAGGTTATTTCCTTTTCCGAAGAACCAATGTTAGCATTGTTGAAAACCTTGACAAGAAGGGTGATAGACTTGTATCCATCAGCATAGAATTCATAGCTTTTGGTTGCCCAATTAGTCCATCCTGTACGATCACCGCCCTTTATCTGGTATGGGTAATTCGTACGAATGCTTGCGCATCTTAGATCTCCTGGATCCTGGAATAGACGAGATCATATAAATCAGTTTCTTAACATCAAACCTGGAAATAACTCTGCGCTTCTTATTACTAGTTCTACTCATATGATTTTCATGCATGCAATATATATTGCTGTGATAAGTTTTTGATCATTATAATCAGTTATCGTATCAGTTATCATTTGAGTTCACCAACTACTCACCTGCCAAGTGACTGTGTATTTCCAGCGAAACCTCTGCTGGTCTATCTCTGGTGAATTTAATTTACTAACGTTGGTGTTTTCAACCTTTTCCGGACCTGTTACAATATAAAGAAAATATCCTTGAATTGTTGAGTTGGGATAATGTGGAAAGAAACAGCCAAAGCTGGCTGGCATAGGTTGTTTTTTCACAGCTGCCATTTTTTACTTTAATTTTCATAGCACTAAAATACATGTGGGGTAGTTTTCTCAACAGAAGCCATGTTATCCTCACTAACCAACCTCACGTCTATGAATTATGCATGACTTCCTACAAGTTTCTGACAATATTACTGCTATCTAAATTTCCCACATGGCCTTTGACGTATTTGTCCAGCTACACTTGTCAGAGTCAATGAAGTTTAGAACAAAATGAATAATGAACACAATAGTTATCAATTTTTATGTCGTGTAAAGTTGCTCAGTCGGCATGGCTTGAAAATTGGTAGCGAAATCATCAGGAAAATATTTTGAGGCTGACAATTTGCTCCCTATTATAATAAAATATGGCCTTCAATGGATGTTGGGCAATGATAAAATTTGTACATTCTCAGTGAAATGCATACTTCCACATTTTGTGTATTTGGAAGCTGACGTAGTTTGACTGAATTTATTGGCTCTGATCTCACAGGTCACATACTGATAAGCTGAGTAGCCACATCTTCTTTTGTTATCTGGTATATTCTGCCAGTTACCCATGGAGGTGCACTTGTGCTGAAACAATAACAATCGATCATCTGTCTGCTGAGTCACAAACTCTTTATTTGGCTGTTGGTCTACATAAAAGTAAATTTGGTTTTCTCAGCAGGTTGAGTACATGATACAGCAATGTTATCCAAAATGTAAAAGTAGATCTACTGCTTCCAGCCAGATTAATGTAGCATTTCTAAGTTATTGTAGTAATTGAGTATTTTTCTCCAAATCAATCATAGAAAACAATGTTTTACATTGTGATAAGGTACCTGGTAGTTGATATGTGAGGTAGGTGCATTATGGTATTCTACTCCTGTGTGTGAAATCTCAATGCAGTTGTCTACTGGAGCAGTGAGGGTTACATCCTGAGGTCGAACTTGTGGAGCTGAAAGAATACAAAGCGATCCATTTTTATTTTGACAAGACCATGTGGAATGAGTCATCATGCAAAAATCCATTGTATTTCTTGAATAATTTTTGCCATAACCAAAAATTGATTCGGTGGTTTCTCTGGATACCTGGTAATTGATGTTGCTATACACAAGCTCATAGAATATCATTCCATTATGAAACCATATGAACTACATCGGATATAAAAGATCAGTTCATTTCCGCCTAGTGCTGGTATGGTTTTTACCGTCAAAGGTTAAATGTTGAAGATTTCAACTCCATATTGAGGATATCAATATTGCCCACTGCAGAAGTTTGCCATGCTCTGCTTCTTTTAAATGAGTTGTTGATTTTGTACATAAAACTGTTCACAAAATGTGTATTGATTCTTCGTAATCATTGGGAAACAAATGAGGCTAGCAACAGATAAGATAGCTATTTGTGCAGTTCAGTCTGTAGTAGAATGTGGTCTTATTCGAACTTCATTCTGGAAATTTCGTTACTCTCTCCGAAGGTTCAACCTTCCTTAGAATTGAAGAAAATTCAGCCGATGCTATGATATTGCACATGCCTGGAGTGCTAAAAATGTTCACCCTCAACTAGTGTTAAATTTACCAAAAATGATATCCGGTAAATTTTGCTTTTATGTTTCGAATTCATCTTATTAATCTGGGCCGATTTCCGATTGCTGATGAAATAATATTGTAGATTGATTCTAGGTAAAATAATTGAACGCTTGATATATTTTGCATTTAACAACTATTGCAGTAACATCAACACGGTATCTTTGCATCGATGGATAGCAAAATCAAATAAATGGACTGGTAGTTAAGCTCTAGAGATATAATTGCAGTGGAAACTTGTGGTCTAGCTCAGGCATAAAACAGCCCTGGTTACCCCACTCTTTAAGAAGGGCGATAAAACCGACCATCGCAGCCAACAGACCAATCAATAGTGTTTGAGCTGGATATGAAAAATCAAACTATCACCTTTATCGAAACACATGGAATACTCTCAGATCGACAATTCAGTTTTGTAAGTACCATTCCAGTGAACATTTAATAATTTCCCTTGTACAAAATTGGAGAAATGCTAGACAACCCACAACTGAATTTCATGGGTGCGCTGTCTTACGTAAAGCATTTGACACTATAAATAGGTATTCAAACAATTTCCTTCAACTTAACTTATCCAAAACACAATACTGTATTTTTTTAAATATAGAAGTAAAAGATTTTACTGAATCCAAATAAGAAATTTGAAAATTGAATTCAGGAATTTGCTTAATTTTCTTGGAGTTATCCTTGCTTCAAAGCTTAGATTCACCCTTTAGGCTAATGCCACTGCCTCTAAAGCAAACAAAATGGTCTACTTCTTATCAAAACTAAAAAAATACATGGCAGTAGGAAACTCATTAAAGACATACAAATCAATGATCAGACAAATAGTAAAATGCAGTTCATTGTGTACCTTGATGGTATGCAACAAATTCAGAAAACATAGAAGAAGTACAAAATAGATCGATCAGAATCATAACTTCAGCTCTGAAACAATTTGCTTTGCTTACTCCTATATTTACATACTCTCCACAGTAGAAGGAACTTTCTTTTTCATTAGTTTGTGAAATCGCGAGTTCATAAAGGCCGTACTTCAGAGCACTTCATCCTATTTGCAAATCGAACAGACATTTTTGTTCACTTCGTAGCAACTGTTTAATAATTAAACCCTCATTCAGATAAAACCTAAGCAAATCAGCCTGTTTAAACATCTTTCATACATTTGTAATTAAATCGAACCAGCCTTATGAATAATTTTCCTTTAATCATACATAATGCTCTTATCTTGTATTTTTGTTTGCCACACTCTGCTTCTTCTTTTCTTTTTCATTTTTATTCACAAAATGTATGCCACCATGCTTTCATTATCCTTCTCACTATGTGGAATGGAAAACACTATACTTATTTCTTTTTTTTTCAATCATTTTTCTATATCTATGTTAATGTACATGAGGTCAACAATTTATTTTTAATTTACTTTATTTATTAACTTTTAGAAAACTTTAACAAACAAATAAACAAATGAATTGTAAAATGATTTAATGTTTTAATCTTGCCCTGTTCCTTTGTTTCAATGTAAGTCATTTTACAGGTTGCGATTTCAATAAAATACCATAATACCATAAGTCAAGTTGGCAGTTTTTATAGACATGAAAACCAGTTCAAATCAACTGATGTGTTTGTTATGTTCAATGCTGACTGAATAGCTGTTAGCGCACTTGCTATTCACTGCAAGGCTATTGGTGTTGAAAGACTTAATCAAATCAGGTTGATTGGATCTATTCGGCCAGCCTATCCTCAAAGACAATAAAATACTGCTCCCAAAGCCTGATAATGTTGTAAAAATGTTAAAAAATCATGCAAGTCAAGAAAAGCAATGCACCAGTGCTGTAAAAATTATATTGACTGAGATTACTATGCAGACAAGTGAGCATGTAGCATTGCTCCATTTAGATTTCTAAGCTGTGACTCGAGAAGTCTGTCTATGTTAGGGGTATCAAGAACTCACGTAGTCCAGTTGGTGTTGTCAGATCTTCATTTGCTGAATTGTAAGAAATATGATTCTGTCTGTTACGCGCCCATACTTTGACTTCTAAGTTCACATTTCCATCAGTATAATATGTGTAACTAGGGGCTGCTTGATTTGCTAGAATCATGCCATCCACTTGGACTTGGTATTTTCCGTTGATATTTGTCAGGCAATCTAGTATATAGTCTTGAGGCATCTGCAATTTAACAATTAAGCTATAACTGATCATAGTAATGTTGTACATGCCGTTTCTCTCAACATCGAATAACAAACTGAAACTGAAGCTCAGACTGGCAAGAAATTAGGTAGTTTTTCATCTCAACTGCAAACTAACATATGTATTGTGGCTTTGGGGGGAAATACAGGATAATATTATGCCTAACAATGTAAACAAGAAGAGGATTGCTTCCGTTTTTTTCAGTTTGACAATCTTTTCAAACATCTAGGAGACAATATTAAATTCCTACACTCCAAGTGATGAAATATCTCCATCTTCGTCTCCCATTTTCAGTAACTTCAGTTGGAGTCCTAGCTGATAACGACTCGGGTGTCGGGCGAGCATCAGCTTTAAAAAATTCAAATGAATGGGTTTTATTGAAGTTACAATTATTGATGGTTTGTGCCTAAAATATTAATTTGATACTAATGATGTTAGCACTGTATGAAGTTAAATTAATTAGCATTTTAATCCTGTTTAGATTATCAAATTTAATAACCAATATTTTGAAAGGGGAAAATTGCATAGATTGAGCTCACTATCCATTACGAAGCGTTCGATAAAAAATGTCTGTACATCAATAACAGTAAATGGAGCAATACTAGTACCTGAACAGAGAGTCTCTCCTTGCACAGTGACATCAGCCAGTGGTGTTTTTTCAACTCTTACAGAACATAAATGGCGTCTGCTACCGTTCAAGCCAGCTACTGTAGCTGATACATCCGAGCGATCACTTTGCTTACTCTTCCATGTTCCATCACTACATCTGTACTGTTAGAATGTAGAGATTTTGTTAAGCTCATTATTTTAGGTCTTATAGAAGGATAACAGAAATCCAGAATAAAGATTCTTTTTTTTATGGAAAGTATCTAAGTATGGCTATTAAACAGCAAATATAAAGAATCATTGACATTGATCCACCATGTATAGATACTTGATGACCTTCTGTAGTTATTTCAACTTGGAAGATTAAATCAAAATTTTGCTACTTATATTATGCTGACAATGAACTTGAAATGACACTATTTTCACAGTCAATTTTGTCAGAGCATTTCAACTGTATAAGTTTTTATTTACAACAATAACATTGTTTTCTATCACACCCAGTAAAGCTCACCTGGTACATAATATTATAGCCTGATGCTGGTAACTTCCATTCCATCTGTACAGTGCTCCCACTTATGCCTGTTACACTTACTTGTTGAGGGATCAACTGCTGTGTGTCTGAAAAGTGGAGTGTAATCAAATAGAAGACATGTTAACAAAGAGAGAAAGTGCTGAGAAATTTCAAGAGGTTTATTTGGACTAGCGTGTGCAGGATATGCCTATCTGTTTAGCAGATAATTCAAAACAAAGAGAGTGGATTGTGGTATTGGATAATGTTAATTTCGAGAGTGTTGCTTTTCATTTACAAAATGGGATTACTTTGGTAAAAATAACAATTAAAGTGACAGTCCTACTAGGCCATGTTTGGTATGGTTATAAATATCTCAGGCTGAATAGTCATTAGGGGTTATGAAATAAAACAGCCTGTGAATCTAATTGCAGTAAAACTGCAGCAAAGTCTGAAAATTGGGATCATAGTGGATCATAGTGATATATTGCCTCCCCCTGACCACTATGATCCACTATGATCTTTGCTAAAATCATTGAAAAAAAATTGCTATCTTCCACAATTTTAATTCTTTTTATTTGCCCTATGTACTCACAATATTTGATTTACTGGGGTAATATATCCACTTTTCTAATGGGACTGACACTCTGAGAGTATTCATTACACAATTTAAACCTATGCATTTTCTTCAAAGTCATTGTACAATACAGAAAGTTTGAGCCTTTATGGTCAAAACACACTTGGAGGTTGCAACCTCAGAGGTTTGCACAACGTCACCATTATTAACATATATGCTGACAGTAGCCTCAGCTGATCCTCAGAGGTTTGATCAGCGGTTGCAACCTCAGACTGCAGAGCGGTTTGCATGACGTCACATTACTAATATATAAGCCTCAGCTGATCCTCAGAGGATTGATGTATATATAAAAGCTCATTGAGGATCTGCTGAGGTTGCAACCTCTCAAGTGTGTTTAGACCATAATACTGCGTCTAGAACCAACTTACTGAAAGCATACACTTCCACCTCATCAAAGATCAATCCGTGCGTTGGCAGGGTCGTCTTCAGTCTCACATACCTAACATATCTCACATATACAAGGTCATGTCGTGTGAAGAGGTTGTTCGAATCTTTTGTGTACTGTATTACCTCATCATTACTTCCATCATTCTCAGAGACAGCAATATTCACTCCAGTTATATCACTAGAGAAATCTGTGATGATAATCAATACTTTTACTAGACGCTACTGCACTAACCCCACCTATATTATAGTTTAAACCTGAAGAATGAAGTCGTGTTATACAGTTCTGTTGAAAGAAAACAAAAGACTTGTTATTTTGCCATAACACCTTAGGTAATATTTGAAAAATTAGTCACCCTGGATCTCCAAAAAACTTTCATTGCCACTATCTAGATCATGTTTGATGCAATTTGCTTGCACTCTGGGACAACTCCAAACGCAGGCAAAGTGGCTCATATTTGATTTAGGGAGGGCCGGAGATCTAGCAATTAGCTTTGGAATATTATGCTGGTAACAGTAATAGACTGTGGATTGTCTAGGACTAAAAAAAATAAGATCAGTCGATCACATAGGTGACTCTTAAATATGTCCCACTTGGCTTGGCTCACATTTTCCTTCACAGAATACTATCAATAGCACTTTAGCAACAACTATATGATATGTTAACATAGGAGACAGGGCGTGCAGTGTTTATCATCTGCTTTCATGCCAATCAGGGAAGACCAGGTTTGATGCAACCTGTTGTAAAATTAACTTAGCCTTCTTTGACTTTCAAGTTATTTCTAGGCAGGAATAGAATTCTGAGATAAAATTATGTGTCCCTTAATATTGAACATGTGTTGTCTCAATGTAGACAGTTTTTTGCACATTATCATATTGTCTTTGATCACACTTAGTCCTATTGCTTCGGTAATGATGAGGTTTCCCTTTCTCACCTGTGACTCTCATTATCCTGATATATGGAACGAAGTATTTTTCTCCAAGGTCAACCTGCCAGTAACCCTCACTTGGCTGACTAGCAAAACACCCCAAGCATATAGTAATTTGACCTCTACTGCGTGTCAGTGATGCCGTAAGTGATCCATCCACAAGGTTATCTTTGTCTCCCCATTTCCAATAGTCGCCTGCTGAGGCACCTGTCGTCCTATTCATTGTTGATTGACCAACTGCAACATTTTGTGGTACTGCTTGTTGTGAAGAACCTGGAATTTAAGAAAGGATCTGGGCTTAAGCGCAAAATGACTATGATTTATCGATAGAATAAATACATAAGAAAATCAGCAAGGCCTAAACAATGGTCATTTATGCTAATCCATTGAGAAACTTAGGGAGGGCTAACATGGCTTGAATTCTACATCTTCAGATCCATTAACAGATATACATCCGCTGTGCCACGATATATTACTGATTCATAATGTACTACTTTCAAACAATATGGTATTAATTTTAATGTATATGACACAAGACAGTCGTCTGTGCAAATGCATGCAGTCGCTATTGGGTCAAGGAAGAAACCTTTTCAAACCCATTAACAAAGAAATTAAACACAAACATAGCAGCCCTGAGAAAAATATTGCTTCAAAAGGCAGAAACTTTTTTATCTTCCTCAAAAGTGTAAATCCATGAGAAAATATGCTTTGTACCCCCTATGTCACCCATAGCAACACACTTATCTCAGTGAGAAAGAATAGAGTTCACCATACTCCTCATTGCCTTCAACATTATTGCTGTTCCACATTATTTTGACATAATTAATATTTGTAGCTGCCGCATTGCCATCAAGTAGTATTAAATCTTTACAATTTCCAGTGAAAACTATTAAGGAACAAAAATTTATTTCATTTCTTGGTAGTTTAGTTATTCTAAGCAACTATGCTTTTGAACCAAAGAGACTGCACAAATATGTATCATAGGCCTTTCAGATGAGGTTAAGATAGAGTGAATCAAGAAGATAATTTCATGTATCTGCATAATATCATCTAACCGAAGTATATTAACTACAGTAGATTAGTTCCATCGCTTTCTAAGATTCAGATTTGTTTTGAAATTTCAGTTATAATCAGACATTCTAATTACTTGCCCCATTCAGAGAACTGCACAGCACACCTAAGGCACAAAGCCTTGACAACTGCCCAAGGTCTGTTGAAGGCAGATCAGTGCATGCTTGGGTCACCATAAAATCCGTAAATAATCATTAAACTTTAACTGCACATCCCAGGAAAGGCGCACCCAAGTTATCAGCAAGGGTAGCGGACCAGGATTCAAAACTGCTACACTTATATTGTGAAGCTTGCATTTTAATCACTACACCACCCTGCCAAGCCACCCATATACTAAAGATACAAACAGCCAGTAAATTCTTGCATCTTGTCGTGCAAGGACAAAGCAATTGGCAGCAACTTGGCCTCAATAAGAATGCATTTAACTTGTCAGGCATCCTACGCATGCTTAGTTTGTTGTCAATGATCTGACTTGTATTGTGAAATAGTCACTAGGAAGATTTCAATAGGCGAGTAATGGTGCTTGCACTGAATCGTTGGCTCCTATCAATCATGTGCAATATTAGGACATCAGATTGGCTGCATATTAAGTTACCACTTGCCACTGAGCTCTACTTTTAAAAGAAAGGTATTTAAAGGCCATAAACAATTTTGTGATAACATGGCATCAATAATAGTATAATCACCTTTTATTAGGGAGAGCAGCAATAGCTTGATTATCCAAGATTGTGTAGTGATGTCCATTATAAGGCTTCAGCTGCTACAAACAATGTTATCACCTGGAAAACAAGCAGCCAAATGCAGCTGTTTTCTGATAGCAGTGCGCAGCATTTTATGGCGAACTTCCTTGTTAATAGGGTATACACACACATGAGGTTAGATGTACTGCAAACACTCATAGAGGCAAATATTCCACTCTATTGTGTGATATTGTTCATTTGATCTCATTTCTATTCATGTGCTATTGAACCTTATAGTTTGTAGTTAAGCGAGAGCACCGCAAACAGTAGGTCTCAAGTAGGCATAATAAAGGAGGGGGGGGAGGGGTGTTGAGTCATTGTCTAAAATGTAGAGTGTTGATACTAAGGATGCTAAGACAGTGGCAATCATGTCAGGGACTTTCCCTTATTGAGATAAACTATAGACCTGTACAAGGAAGTTTTGATGATAATAAGTATCCCTTCACGTAATGGGAAGGTATCAATATAAGTCTTTGAGATTTGAGAATTTCATAATTTTTATAATTTTGACTGCAATATTTAATCTGTTGTCACAGCTTTTCACAGTGATTTTGTCATCTCGCTCAATGTAACAGTGAATACATTGTTACACATGTGTTGTGATTTAGTACTTTATTATTTAGTTACAACATAAAACACCTGTTTTCTTCCCAGTTTAAATTGATCAGGGAAATTGATTCTGGATGTAGGCTTCCCCTTTGGCATTCTTATATTGGAGAAAATCGATAAAGTGACTCTGAAATGGTTTAAAAGTAAAGGGTGCCGATGTGTGATCTGCAAGGCCCAAGTTCAATTCTCAGCGCTGGCAGTCAATCATGATTTGGAACTGGCATGCCAATCATCTCAATCATGTCCTTGCCTAATTAAAAGCCCCCCCTCCCTGCCGCCACGGTTCAGGGAGAAGGGTATCAGCGTTTGTTCCACTTGACTTGTCACACTGGAGCTGAAATTAGCTGAATCTTATGTTGGAAACCTGAAATCTGCCTACCAGATATGTGCTACACATTTCTTGAATTCAATCATTTAAAAATCATGTTAGATGATGATGAACGAAATCAAATTGAACCTTCTTATACAATGAGCAGGCAAAAGTGTTGGCTCAAGTCTCTAAAAAACACTGCCTGTTAAATTTTCAATGTCGTCCTGACTAATAATACATTTTTGCAAATTGAAATAGAAATTAATATCTTTGGAAACGGAAATGATGTTTCTGACTATCTCTTCTTGGGTCAGCTAGTGTGACTCAACAACTTTCAGACACCAACAACCAAAATCATTTGAAATGGAATCAACCATAGGAACCAGCCCAGTATACTGCAGGAACACTGTGTTGCACATCCCATAGGCAGTCAAAAGATAACCTCTGTCTGTATTTTATGAAATCTGCGAGATTTCGGGTGGGTATAGGGCGTGTCATGAGTATCATGTTTCCCTGCGCTAGTTTGCTACAGACGTCAGATATCCCGGGGCCTCCTTTAAATGATCTGACATGATTCTCATACTTATTATATTCCTCTGTAATCTGAGGTTCAACCTTGTGTAGTATCAGCGTCTAAATGTCCTGATATTTGACTTGATTAAGTCCCAAACTCCCCGATTAATTTCACAAAAATATTATAATATTGGAGATGTCCGACCGCTTGCCAAGGGAATACAATTTCAATGTGTAACATCATTCACACAGAAAATGGTAAGATATTGGTGAGTCGTTGATGTGAGAGTAAGAATCTTTGATAAATGTGGTCTCATATAAGATCACACAATTTATGATAGATATTTGAGATAATCTAAGGATGCCAAGAGTGAAAGTTTCAACACTTTGCTCAAACTATTCGATGCAGAGTCAGTAATTAAATTTTGTTTTAGTGATAGTTCTTGTGTTAACCTGCCACTAGTATAGTTATTTGAAACCCCTGACGGTATTTGAGGATGAGTCGTAATAGCCTGTACCAGGTGATCCTGTGAGGTTTATTATCGGGTTCATAGTTCAAAACCGCCCTAATTGATTAGTCCATCTCATAATCACCATCCAATCAAAGATCTCCATGCATAATTCCAAACCCAAATTGTGGCTGTGACAGGTTTCAACAGTTGAACGCAAACACAATAAAAGGGGATCAAAAGCACAATAACCAAGTATGATCTGGAAACAATCAAGGAAATATTAAAACCAGAATAACAAATTCCGCTGTAAAGGAAATTATTGGTAGCAAAATAGCAATCTTATCAATGACTATGATATGACACTCCTACATTCCCTGTGCGCTGCAACAAATTGATTGATCTTCATTTAGGTCGCTTGGCTCTTTCAATCTGTTTATTTAAGATTGCAATGACACAATGGTTTCCTTCTGCAGACATAGCCTTGTTTTTAAAAATTTACCCAAGAACAGTTCTTGCAAACGTTTGATTTTATGGTGTGTGTTACAAAAACATAGTTAATCTATATTATGAATCAATGGATTTTGCAGATACATTTGATTTAGTGACTAGGGTCACACATTAACATTAAAATTTCCAATGAGATGACTTTGGTTTCGAATGCTCACTTGATATCTTTTCCATTCAAATCTTATTGGACCTTGATTTTAGTACTCACACAAAAACAGTGCTAATAATGAACTGTCTGAACTGAAGTAAAGCATAATATTGGCTTATATTTGCCCTACAATGTCAAGCGCTAAACATGAAGGGGACTTTTCTTTTTAACAAATTTTTTATTAACTTTAGTTCTCCCACCTCTTTACAAGGGGAAATAACTTCAAGTTGTCTAATAAAATATACATCCATTCTATATTCAGCAGCAGTCAGCAAATCAAACTTTTTAGCTCTGCTTATTTAATACAGATTACCAAGATGTTGATCTTAATTCTAAATGTAAATGAATAGATTCAAACCAATTTTTGATCCCATCATCAACCTGTAAAACCAACAGTTTTTCTCTCTTATAATTCGAGAAGAGGCGTTGGTAACTGAAATTGATGGTCAATGCCTATGTTTGGCAGACATGGTACTAGCCATGTATTAGATATTGGTAATCTGGTGCAGAATTGACAGACAAATGAACACCGTCATCACGAAGTTGTTAGTATCTTAACAATCGACAATGTAAGATAGTGTTAGGGTGTTGGGAGGGGAATTTTGAAAAATCTAATCTTTTCACTGCAGGTGTCACTTAGTAATTGGAGTGCAACTGATTAATTTGCAAAATGAAATATTACATCACTCTTATGTGGAAAGAACAATTATTTCAATGCATATCTCACCATTCATTGGCATGAGAAAACTAATGACCAAGTCAGTATAACAATTTGTCAGATAATTGGTGATTGGTGTACATATTTTGGAAACCTCAGGTTCTCCGATGACAATGTCAGCCCACACAACGTAAGATGACATTCTGGCGGTGATATTACAGAAAGATAGTGGACGTCTGGCAGCCAGTGGGCCAGTACTTCTCATGTATCATTTGCAATGAAGGACAATGGCCATAATGGAAACCTTACATCTGATTAGCCTTAAACAAACTGCTATACATGATTTCAGGATGCTGCTGAAGTAATGCAATGATATAAACATTTCCGTAGAACCACTATGCTTCTCTGCATGGTTTTTCACTCAAAACTTCCGAGCTAACTGGTTTTGAGGATGGATGCACATTACTTCCTGAGACATAGCCAGATAAAAAATGCTCCTCTTGATTTTGTTTATCTACTTGTTTTGATGGCTCCCTGCGGGTCCCATGACTTGTCACGACGTAAGTTATTTCAGTCTTATGAAAGTATCGGCTGTTGTGATAATAGCTGTCATCGTAG
This sequence comes from Membranipora membranacea, assembly GCA_914767715.1. Lineage (NCBI taxonomy): Eukaryota > Metazoa > Bryozoa > Gymnolaemata > Cheilostomatida > Membraniporidae > Membranipora > Membranipora membranacea. The sequence continues at coordinate 12,004,902 of OU612067.1, read as the reverse complement.
CGAGAAAGATAGCTTAGGAAATCAATCATGCGCTATTCCAAAAATTTCATGTATTTCCATGCACAACATCCATCTGTGTAGCACTATAATGAACCATTTGAATGGTAAACGCATGTAAAACACTGAAAATTACTTGTATGAAATTTGTTGTGCCACCCCTCCCTTAGTTTAACCTACCTAGTTGGATCTACTGTCAGAGATGTTTGATGTAGGTCAAAACTGATATTGATTGCAGAATATTGAGTGTTCTGTTCGGTGGTCCAAGTCGGAAATAACTAACATATCCGTTTTCTACTAGATCTGTTACCATATCTACAGCCTCCACCCTGCTTGCTCTAATATGAAATATATTCATTGCTGCAAAAGGGAATCAATATCATTTTGATGATCAGTCAGCTAAACATGGAATTGTGCAGAAAATAGTTACTTCTCATTCAGAGACCACATTCTATACATAAGAGAAAATGAGAGTACGGTTATGCCTCATTAGCAGTTGATAACTTTATTTCCAATTTTCGTTATTGCATGCATTGTGTTGAGTGCTGCACATACACAGTTAAAGACAGGTTTTGAAACTGTGTCAAACTTTGAGGCAAGACTGCAAGGCTTTAAACTATGACTATTGTATAGTTGTCTGTTTGCGATGGTTAATAATAAATTATGTTTATTTTATCGATTCAACTGATTAGCCACAAAACCACAACTTGTTCGTTCAAAGCATGAACATAAAAGAAAGGATATAATTGTAAACAATACAAAGTTGTTGTAAGAAACAACCTGATTGGCTGTTAGAGTGTTAGCAGCTGCAGACAACTCTGTGGTATAGTGAAAGATAACTCCTGTACACTACTCCTCCTGTTTATTTCATAATCAAAATCCATTGTCCGTGCCAGTCTCTATCCTCAACATCCATATTGTTAGTAGAGGTGATAATCACCAAGCCGCTTTGGTTGGAATAACTTCCTGACAGGTTGTGTATTAGGTGCTGTTGGAGTAGCTTGCTCAGCTTGGCTACTGTTAGAACTGTCAACATTTCGCTGCTGTGAGTTGGTTTGGGTAGTTGGTGAAGGAAGCATAGTTCTGGAGGGCATATCCGCAGATGGAAGCCTTGTCTCATCATAACTCGATATACCTTCAGGCGATTGGTTATACTCTCCGGGCGGTCCAGTGAATGGTACGTCGGTTGGTCAATATCATCACTATAGCTCGGTGTGTTTGGTGCCCTGAAGTCGTCACTGCCTGCACCACCTGTAACATCAAGAGAACTGGGCAGCAAATATCGTCTTACACGTGAAATATTACGTTTAAATATTCTCCCATCCCCAGACTCCAAAACCAGCTGTGGGCCACTGACCTCCCTTACCTTATGAGGCTCATGGTGGAATGGGGTTTGTCACTTCGACTTAGTATCTCTCAACACAAGAACGAAATCGACAACAACTATTTCTACAATTTTTAGCTTCAACCATTTGATGTTTTAGCTCCGACTCCTTGTCTCGAGTCTCTATATCATCATAAACTTGTCCGAGACTGGGTATCTTAACCCGCAGTTTTCTACCAAACACCATTTCAGACGGAGCCTTTCCTGTAATCGAGTGTGGTGTATTCCGGTATGCGTTCAAGTACCTCTGTACTGTTTTATAGCATTTTCTCTCAGCTATTGCGATCTGGATTCTCTTCATCAATGACCGCATCTGACGTTCAACCTCCCCATTAGCCTGAGCCCAACGAGGTGTAACCAAATAATGCTTAAACCCCATACACTCGGAGAACTCCCGAAAATCAGATGATATAAACTGCGGAGCATTGTCGGTCTTTAATGACAGAGGCAATCCATGCATCTCAAACATTTTCATGAGCACTTCAACTTTACTAGCAACAATAGACCTCATGTAGCTCACCTCCTAGTAACGGCTATAATAATCAACAAGTACCAATACATGATCTCCATTCTCTAATGATCCCAACAGATCACATGCTAGATCTTCCCATGGCCAATTAGGCAACTCAGTAACTCTTATAGGTTCACGACTGTGTGACTGACCAACAAGCTGACAACCCTGGCAGGATTTCACATACTTTTCAACTTGACCATCCAGGCCAGGCCACCATACACGAGCATGCAAGTTTTTCTTAGTGCTAACGATTCCCAGATGCTCCTCTTGACTAAGCCAAATAATCCTCTGAATAAGATCTCTCGGAATAACAATCCTGTCTCCTCTCAGAACCAGTCTACACAGGACACAAAGTTCACCGAATATCGGTTTTGTATTGTTTAGAGATATCGACTGGTACATGTTCAAAAGATCCAGAAGCTGTCGCTCTCCTTATATAACACAGCTCACTATCATTATCAGAAGCCACTTCGACCTCCTTTGGAGTTACAGCTTTCAAGCCAAGGACTCCATTTATGACAATAGAGCGTACATATAGCTCTGCGTCCAAACTAGAAACACACCTTGATTTGGCTGCACTGACTAACCTAGACAGACAATCAGCAATATTAAACTTGCCCTTGATGTACTTCACATCGAAGTCATAACTCTGTAAACGAAGGACCCATCTCTCTATTCTAGCCGGAGTTTTCTTCTGGTTATTACCATAAATCACCTCTAGCGGCTCATGATTAGTCAATAGGGTATATCTCACACCAAACAAATAGTGATGAAACCTTTCGCTTCCCCATACTATTGCTAGTGCCTCTTTTTCAGTTTGGCAGTAGCGCTGCTCCACAGGAGACAATGCTCTAGAGGCATATGATATGACTTCCTATGCTGACCCATCATCTTGGCTCCTAGTCCAACCGGACTTGCATCAGTGTATAATATAGTTTTAGCATCCAACTTAAAGAACCCGAGTGCCGATTTATCAGACAGAGCATCGTTCAAATCCTTGAATGCGGCCAACTCCTTACTCTCAAGCACAATTAGAATTAGAATCCTCGCCTATTGTTATTCTACGGAGCCTGTCAGTTTTTGATGAGAAATCAGGAATAAACTAAGAGCAATAACTAGCCAAGCCCAGAAAACTTTTCATTTCCCCTACAGTCTTTGGTACTGTGGCGTCTTGCATGGCTTGCACTTTGTCGGCACCTGGGTCTACACCACTACTAGATATACGATGACCTAGAAAATCAACATTTTCTACTGAGAATTGACACTTTTTGGAATTCAATGTCATGTACAATCTATCAAGCCTTGCCAGGGTCTCCTCAAGGCTACTATCATGCTCAACCTGAGTTCTACCATGGACAACAATATCATCGGCTAAGTTAACAACACCCGGAATACCACCGATCATGTCTGAGATCTTGCGCTGATATATTTCAGGAGCACTACATATACCAAAGCTAAGACGCTTATACCGATACAAACCTGCGTGAGTTGTAAAGGTTGTATTATCCCTCGAACCTTCACTCAGAACAAATTGATGGAAACCCATCCGCATATCAATCTTGGAGAACACTGTAGAACCATTCATATCTAACATCAACTCATCAATAGTAGGCACTGAAAAATGAGGTCTTATGATGGCTTTGTTAGCCTGTCGAATGCCCACACATAATCGAATACTACCATCAGGCTTGGGCACTATCACAACCCCACTACACCACGTAGTTTGACCTTCAACCTTTTCTATGATATCCATGGAAACTAGCTCATCTAAATGCTTTTCCAGCTTTTCTCTCATAGCAAATGGCACTCGTCGATAATGTTGAGCAACTGGCTTGACTGATCCATCAATACTCAACTGTATTCCTTGTTCAACCTTGCCCAACTTATCCAAAAACAGACCATGATATTTCCGCTTCAAAGCATCCATGGAACTTGGTCCAACCTGATTGACGCAGATCTTCACTATTCCTAGCATTTTACACACGACATTACCCAAAAGAGCCTCTGCATTACCTTCAACTACAATAAACTTTATACTACTCACAGTCTCATGATCCTGGAAAGTGATTTCTGTCCAAAACTCTCCAACTACTGTTAAAGGCCTCTGAGATGCATAAGAAAACACTTGAGATGATGTACACACATCAACTCGATCTAGATTATCTAATTTGCTGACTGTGTGTATGGTGAAGGCATGGGAGTCTGAGGATGATGAAACATGAGGTAACCCACCATCATATCTGATGTTAATTCCCTCAACAAAGTCCTTACTGCTATCACCTAGCTGGTTTACTGATTTATTTTTACACATGTGTTTGAAATGATTATATCCTGAACACTTTTAGCACTGCTTTCCAAGAGCAGGGCATTTGACATGCGATTTGTGCCTACCACAGCTTTCACATCTATTAGCAGTGGGCCTCTATTACCCCCTGAACCAGAGCTAACTCTATTTAACAGTGGTATATCAGACATCTCTCTAAATCGTATGTCTACAGCTTCCTGTGTGGCTGCCAACTGAAGTGTGCGGGCTAAACTTAAGCCATTGCCCTCCTCCATAAGCTTTCTTCTGAGATCATCAGATATACAATACTCTACTATCTGGTCCCTTATCATTCTCAACCTTGCACAATACTGGCTCACTGTCTCACTCTCCAGCTGGATCATTTTTCTAAAAATATGTCTTATTTGGCTCTACTGTGAAGTATGTGCTTAACCCTGTAAGGAAATAATCATAAGCATGCCGAACAGTAGCTGTTAGTGTTCCGTGAATCTCCCTCACCCTTGCTCCTGCATGATATAAAAGTAATGCTTTTCTCTGAGCTCTCATGTCTTTCTTTTCATCCCCTGCCAGGTTAAAAATCAGAATTAGAAATTTAGAAATCTGCAAATGCCTCAAACTCTTCCACCCAGGTTGTCCAACTTGTGGAGACCACGCTTGCATCGCCATCCGGGCAAAACTCAGCTGGTCCCTTAGCACACGCCATCCTGTCAGAGTAAGTAGAAAGTGAGCAAGCAATGATCCTAAACAATGAAAGGTTAGCTTTGGCCAGGGTGGTGTAGATAACTCAGAGTAAATAACTTATCTTTTCAGTCCCAGTCGAGGTGATTGAAGACTCTATCTTCTCCTCAATCAGTATAGGTAAAAATCCATCCCATCCTGGCTGTTAGAGTGTTTGCAGCTGCAGACAACTCCCTGTGGTATAGTGTAAGATAACTCCTGTAAACTACAACTATAGTTTTACCTCGAGAAGCAATGTACTTATCTTTCCCTGCAAAGCTGTGTGAATACAAAAGATTTTGAGTGTGATATATTGACTAAACAGTTTTATGCGAACATTATGAAATGTATGGTCAAATAAAACAAAAAAAACCAGGAACTTCCTTGTTCATGACCTGCTGATGCCTCAGTGCACTACAGTGGCTCAATTGAACACATGACTTCACTAAATGAAAAATCATTTAAAAATTGGCAGAAACTTATTCGGAGCAATCCTTACACATTTCTCAATGCCAGCGGCTGTGTTTTACACTTTGCTATGCATTATATCTTACTAAATTTTTTACATGGTTTTTTGAATTTTCTTTATTTCTACTCTATATCAGTTCAAATGATATTATAGCTGTACATGGGGAAATTTGATAGCTGATCAAAATTGAAAACTAAAAATTCATGTGGCTTATATTTGATGGCTGCTTAAGGCCTGTTTTCCAATAAGGGAATCAAAGCTATTTATCAAATAACCCATTGCGACGACTGAACTGAACAAGTGAGCAAGAGCAAGCACCACTCTGTAAGCATCTCCTGGAAAAAATAGATATTAGAATTAGAAGCCTCTTGACTGCCAAACAGTATTACGGTTTGAATCAAATCGATGTTATGGAATCATACGAAAGTTAATCTTTAGCTCTAACAAAAACCTACAACCCATACCGCTGTAGATGAAAAGAGGACCACTTTCACATGCAGCAAATAGAACCTTGTGAGACCACTGGTGAAACCTCATAGTAAGAAGGAACCAAAGCATTTTACAAAGTCACCATCCCTGGTTCCAAAAATTACAACCCAATAAGTGCATCAAGATTCTCATCCACATTTTTTTTTGGGAACTGAAACAATCTATTTTGGAATTCTCCCTGCTCCAATTTTGGGGCATTTTTCTGAGATGCCCTCATGGATAATGATGTGCAAAATCAAGCCCTTTTATGCAAACTGAAAATGCATAGAAATCACTGAACAGCATTGCCTGAGACGAGTGCAGTGTTACCAATCTATTGTTTTGTAATGCAGGTTGTTTTACTAAAATGTTGCATTACTGCTTGCGAACCCATCTATATTATTTCGTCAAATGAAGCTTCTGTTTCATCTCAGAGAGAATGTGCTAGAGATAATAATGATATCAATCTAAGTTCAATTTCACGCATTGCGAGCAAATTTGCTAGCCTTGTGAATGTTCAAGTGCAACTGGCAGTCAAGATTAAACTAATAGCTTGTCAAGATAGGTTATGGGAATACCAAACCTGCACAGTTGAAGGTGTAATAGGTGAGGTTATATTTTTGTCATTTCTTTCACAAAGACTTATAAGCTTCTGGAGTTAGCGAACAATACTGTTTGTTTGCCTTCTTGTTACCTGGTAACAATGGATTCTACCATCTGCTTTTATGTGAGAAGTGTTGAAAACTCTGTTGAGCCACAATGAGCCCAAAATTGATACACAACAATTTAGAGATCAAGAAGTAAAAGAGAGAGTTTTTTCACAGTGTTTTATTTCACTCTTAGTTTTTTTAAAGCTCTCCTGGTAATATCAGTCAATCAAAATGTAAATAGGGTCACAACTAGACACCCTGATCTGGTCTTGCTATTAATAGTATGTCTTTGGAGAGGGCTGGTATTCAGCCATTTCTTCTATTTTAGGGAAAAAAAAACATTTTCTTAATATGATTGTCATGAGGCACTGGATATAGGTTTCTATATATGTGTGATTATCATAAAAACAAGATTTTGTGGATATTTATATAACTCTTCAAGGGAAAGTTTACTGTTATTATGTCTGAATTTCGGAATGATGAATGAATGAGTGGGTTGAAATAATTAAAAAAATATTGTGATTCAATGCTAGTATACACGCTCACACATAATATTAAGTTCACAGCAACCAACTTCCATTAAAATAAACTGCCTGCATTTTAAGATCCTGATCAAAATCTCGGTGGAGCTTCTGCATAAAGATGATCATCATCAGTTGAACAAGCATCGGCTGGGAATTGAAGCGCCTCATACTGATTCTGCTTCTCTTCGCCCCCTGTTGGTTCGAAGTTTTCATACATCGTATTGCTCTGTTGTTCTCCCTTCATATCCGCAACCTCAGCATACTCTGTGTTGGAAACAGCACTAAATCTCAACTCAATATCTTCATATGAGGGAGGGTAGGATTCATCATCATGTCCTCTCACAGTAGCTACATCAGCTATCTGCCCTTCGATAGAACCGGGAATAGGCTGTGGCGGCACTGGTCTCTTTCTTAGATAGACAACAAGACAAATTATCCCCACTATCACTAGCACTGGGATGAATACTCCGACAAAGATTTGAACTGTTGAGAAATGATAAAGAAAATGATAAGTCACTAAGTGTAAAGAATGCACAGATACCAAATAGTACTGCCATGCTGGCACAAAACTTTCAAAATGAAATAATTCAAAGCTCACTGATGGCTTTAGCTTTTGCAATTGTCCCTCATGCTAAGGTACCATAAATTTAAGGAATGACTGTATGGTAAGAGCCCTATGAACAGGAAATCCAGCTGAAATCAACCATGATGGGATGAACACTCAAACCATCCATGATATGGACAAAATTTGTAAATTGGTCAAATTTCAAGCATTTTTCACAAAAAAAGGTAATTTTAACATCTTATTTTCACATTGCACTCACAAATGTAGCTTCAATTTATTCATAAGAATACAAAAACACCGTAGGCATTACAAACCAAGATTGTTTTCGTGTTTGCAAACAAGAGTAGTTTGAGACCAGACAAGTCCTCCTGGGGTTTCAGTGCAAGTTGACCGCCCTAGTCCAGACACAGTATTGGTATCACATTGATAAAAGGCCTGGGCACCTAGTTTGTAGTCTTCAGAAGATCCAAGGAGATAGGCATTATCAATTTCTGGTGGTGATCTACATCTCTGAACAACCACTGCAAGGACAAATGATGTCAATAAAGTGTCATTATTGATGATCGATATATCTTTGGTGCAGGAAAAGGCGATTGAAAGGCATCTGTGCAAGTCATATTTTGCTGGAAAGAAATAAGCGCACTCAGGTCTGCACCAAATAATGATGATAGTGTTTTGTCATCCTTCCATTAGTAAGCTTCATGTCCAGAAATTTAAGTATTAGCTCTTCCCTTTTTTTACCTTTCGCATACAAAATTGGGCTACATGTCCCTCACCTCGAAATGATGTCGAATCTGTAAATTGTGTGAATTCTTGTTTATCCTACAAAAGAGCTGACAATCAAAGTATTTCTTGGTTAAGAGAATGGTTGTTGCTAGGTAGGTTATGACATGTCACACAGGTGGGCCGTCGGGAACTCAATAATGGTGACGTTGATAACTTTTAGTTGATGTCCACTGCTCACAAAATCATCCAAGAAAAGATTTTTGCTCATTAAATTAGTTCAGTCGCAGAAAGACAGTAGTTCACTTACCCCAATTACAGCTTGATATCCGATGTGAACGGAATAATATCCATCTTTCAGCAGTGGCTTGTTATAGTAACCCAAGTTACTTTCCTTACTTCCGACTGTGATAACCAAACCACTGGAGATGATCTGGTCTGGTCTGTATGCTGCTGTAATGTAGCATGTCTGGTTATTTGCAGTAGCCATAGTTGAGTTGTATAACTGGTTTACATTGCAGTCTGAAGGAAGCGAGCGTTTCTCTATAATAAGTTGTGATGCTACCTTGTCCTGTTGGCTTATCACAACGAAATACAACCTGTAAGATATAAGATTTCGATTTAAACACCCATTCACATAAAAATGAGTTGTTAGCGGATAATGGTCTCAGCAGTCTGACAGTGGTTGCAACCTCAGTGAATGCTCAGTGAGTCTTTATTTACGCATTATTCTTCTGAGGATAAGCATAGGCTTATGTGTGAGTAACTTGACATCATGTGAACTGCTCTGCACTGTGAGGTTGCAACCGTTGATCAATTCTGAGGATCAGCTGAGGCTGTGTACGGTTACAACCGATAAGTGTGTTCAGACCATAGAAAATTGAAATGTTTCACAGATGGTTTATATTTGCATGATTTATATATCATATATACAGAACTCTGTCAGAAGCCTTCCTTAGTTTATAACAGTCACAACTGGGCACATTGTCCAACAGAGGCGGCTTTGCAATTACATTTGGCCATTTTCATTCTAGTGAAGCTGAACCCTTTGATGGCCACAATAGAAACAAGAGATGTATATTACCTTATATTGATACTTCCACTCACTGGATGGACAGGAAATATCCTGACATCAACAGTTCCGGCTATATCATCTATAGCTTCTATTTTTGGTACTCCAATGGTATTCCCTAGTAACAAGCAATGATCAATATTGATAATATTTCATTATAATAACCCAAATATTGTTTATAATCTTAGCTCTTCTTTTAATCCTACAATCAGGCTTGTCAAAGAAATGGGCTGGAATACTTTGATGGGTGATTTCAACACTAGCAAGACAATGACTTGTCTAATTAAAAATTCCCTATGATCTCATTACTTAGTATGTGGTTTGCCTAGTTAAGGTAGACGGTAGTCACAGGAGCCATCAGATTTTGGTGTCATAAAAGCTATCATTATGAGCAACCAAAAAATCTATAGTTTACGCCACTCTAACAAAACAAGGAAATTTGATCAGTTCCATGTTTTATATAACTGGCAAGTCTGATTGAGAAGTCTGAGTGGCAGTTATGGATCAATAGTGTCGTTCGTTCCCATGATTTAGGGATCAAATTATGATATACTTGTCATGCAGGGTCAAATGTAAGATTGTCAAATGATTTTAGCAAGGAAGGCTACTTGGTCAAGTACAGTATTACCTGTAAAATCTGTGTATCCTGTTACTCTTGCTTTGGGGCTTGGTCCTATGCTATTGACAGCTATTGCCATACATTCAATGTGGGATGTAGATTCAAACCCACAAACTTCCACCCTGTTTCCCTCCTCAAGGAGATATGTTGCACTCACTGTATGGTAAATATGTTGTACTGTACCATAATATCCACAGCCATACTATAATCAGATACATACCTTTAAAATTATAGGAAAGATAAATCGCAGCTAGAGAGTGAATTGAATATGACTTTTCTTTACAACATTGCTTTCGATCTTCATAGGTTAGAGAGTAAGATGTGGAAGGGAAGGGGTTTAGGAGTCAAGCTGAGTAATTTCAAAACTCTTTGCTTATCCTAAATATAATATGAAGCACACAAACCTCATAACGCTTGATGTGGCCGTTCGGTTCAATGGGTTCCTTAATACTCAAAACCGCACAGGAACTGTTGAACACAACCTGCAACCTAGGGACTGAACTAGGGGCTGAAAAAAATAAAATTAGTTGTAGTAACTGTTATCAAAAAAACTTGCTCATTGTAAAGTAAGAAATGGCATCAGATAATGCACCCCGGTCGTAACCATTGTTGGGTACAAATGATTGACAATTGTAGAAGAATAATATAGTTCACATACAAGTTTGATGGGAAGTAAAGCAAAATTATAGTACAATCCAATTAAAGGTTGCGTGTTTGCATGTTTTTGGATCCATTAGCTCAATAATTTTGATTGTCACGCAGTGAAGATAATACTATGACAGTTATATGTGAATATTTGCATAGGCACAAGTTAACTGCATTGCGTTTTCAATGGAATAATTATACCATTGTAAAGGTAGTCAAAGTTACAAACATGCATTTGCTATGTAGACCCTATTTGTTCACACTACGAAATATGAATAGTTATGCAACTACTAAAAAAATTTATGAAATAGGTAAGGCTAAGGTAAAATGCCTACATATTAAGTCAATTGATGCAACTAAAGATGTTCTGAGTCAGATTATGTGACAAGAGAAAGAGGCTTTGCACTTACCTAACTCTCCTGTCTCAAATTCGACAGTAGTATTTGTCTGCCAACCTTGATCATTCCTCACCATGATATATACTGAATATGTTGTCACTGCATCCAAATCAGTAATAGTCCCTGTATTTACTGCATTTATCCCTGTTTCCATGACCTCAAATGATATTCCGTCGTTTGTGACCTTCTTACATTTTGGGTCAATGTCCTGATGTACAAGAAATACAAAGCAGACACTCTTTATTAGGAAATGTACCAAACAAGATTATGACATGCTAAGTTTATTGCAGAAACCAAATTGTATTAAAGTGAAAATTAATCATTATTGTATTGCCATGAATATAAGTAATGGAAGTGAGTTTTGGACTTCTTTTGAAAACCTGGTAGGCCTTAATCTTTTCTGAATCATGATATCATACACATTTGTGTTTTTGTCACCTCAACTGGCAGGCTCAATGATATCCTTCTCCTTTGTGTACCTGTAGAGTTATCTATGTCCTGATCAAAATAGCTCGTGAGATCATCAGGCAACACCGGGTCTGAAAAATATTTTAAACTAAACTTCACATAAGGTTGCAGCTGTTATGATTATGCTATGTATGTGGTGTGGTCCAAATAGGGTATAGCTTAGGCTGTTAAGTTGATTAGACTGGCATATGAATAAACTCCAGAATAGCTTTTTATGAGACTGGCCCCTTGACTTTCGATGGTAAGGTGAAAATTTTCCGACTTTTTAAACCTGAAGCTGAGAGATTATAACAATTTAGACTCGGTTTCGTCACCCTGAGGAGTGATAGGGGGAGAAGGCAGGTATATGCTACGACCCCACATCCTCTCATGCACACATTTTTCTCCGTCTTTCCAGAGCCTGATGATATTGAAAGCATATACAAAATTGGCATCTGTATTGTACTTTTTTTACTTTGCCAACGTCAAGTGGATATTATTGAAGTTGAGGGGCTCTGTAATAATGTGATAATAATATGCTAGAACTCTGATACTTTATATTGTATTATAGTAAATTAATTTCGAACAATATTAGTGTATCTCACATGTGCAGAGGGTTGTTGTGTTCTCCATAGCAACATCGCTGTCTCCAACTTGGTTTGTAGCTTTGATTTGACATTCTACTTCGGTGTGTACATCATAAACACAGTGATCTAAGTTGAAGCTTGATCTACTGATATTAGTCCAAGTCTCATTTCCTGTGCATTTGAACTGTGAGAAGATGATTAAACAATGGCTCAGTAAAGACAATAGTAACATATGTTACAACATGTAAAATCTCTATGGTACTTTGTATTTGTGAATCACACTTTCACTTCCAATTGCATGACTATTTTTATGGAAATGTCTCTGTCATCTATTAAAGTATGCTGCTGAAATGGTGTAATTGATTTTTTTAGGACAAGCAAAAAGATTTGTTTCTACTTTTAGTCTAACTTGATAGGGGTTTGATTTGATGTAAACACTAAATCAATGAACTAAACCTCCAGGAAGAACAACTCATAGTTAAGCTGGCTGCTGATTGGCTAATTCCGAAAAATTGAAAAATGATGTGCATGCATAAATAATGGTCACTTGAAATTAGAGAGTGATCAGTAAAAAATGAAATTGCAATCACTAGGAGTAATTGTTTATGATGAAACATGGTTATGAGGGATAACAGGACTCGTACCTTCAACTGCCTGTCCAACATTCCATGATTTAGAGTCAGATGACACATTCCTTAGCATATCTTGCTTGTATATGCTGATTTTAATGAGTTTTTCATCATTTTACAATCAAAATGTGAATGTTCAATGTATTTACCTGCAAGGTATATGTTCTTTGCAATATAGCCCATAGCCACATGTTTTTAGATTGATCAATTATGGGTTCTGCATAGAGATTCCAGGATTTATAGAGTGAAAAATTAAGATTTTAATGACTTTTCTCTGCATTATTTTTGAGGTTTAAGCATTGTATATCTGCAAAGGATGGCACCTCAACTGTCAATGAGCATCCTCTCTATAGTTCCAATTTAGTGTGTTTTTGAGAGGACAACTCTGAACCAACTGCACACACCTCAATTGGTCATGTGACTGCAGTTGTTCTTCCTGGAGGTTTAGTTCATTGACTAAATAGAGTTAAGTCTCGAACCTGGTAATAAGAGATATATCCATTTGGGTACTGTGGTGCTATCCATGTCAAAGTTACACAGTTGAATGTCCTTGAAAATACACTGAATGCTCTAGGAGTGGTCTGGGGTCCTGCAGAACAGAAACATTATCTCACAGCATGAACAGCTCCAGTCCGAGGAATAAAAGCTGCCTATCTCTAACAGTAGCGAGCAAAAATATACAATCAGTACCCAGTTATCATGTTAGATAAGGTTAGACACAACATGGATATGATTTTTATGAGCTAGTCGTACTAATGTATAACAATTGATAATGAGTGAATCCCATGTTTGTAGCGAGTTGCAAAAAGCTATGCATCCCCTGTACAGTAACTATATTTTCGGTTGCCTAAAGTCACCCACTTACTCATAGGCCGTGTTGTGATCTCTTTTGTTTCCGAAAGTGATATGTTGTTATGATTGTTGAAAGCCTCAACAGCTGCAGTCACATTTGTAACACCATCAGCATACACATCCAAGAAGTTTTCTTCTATGAGCGCGTAGCCATTTGAATTTGATGACGAAACCCGAAATGTATTTGTGGTTCTCAGTCTGATGCAGTTGTGGGTAGCAGGATCCTGGAATATCATGTCAGCTATGAAACAGTGTTATTGGATATTAATGAATCACATTCATTTGAGTGAGGGTGCCTGGTCCTTCATAAAGCAAGGAAGATCATGAATGCTTTCATTTCAGCATGATTCGGATAGGTGAATCTAAAAGGATGGTTAGATCGACCAGTTACAACAGTTTGAACCTCTTTATCTATGGTATGTTCTAAAAAATAGCAATACATAATATAACCTTTTTAAACTGTTTCACATATGTTTAAAAAAGTTCGAAGAAATTTGATAATATTTAGAATGCTTTGACGATAAATCAAGGTGTGGGCTAAAACTTTCTTTTACCTGCCAACTAATTCTATATCTTAATCGTCTTCTGTTTCCATTATCCCTTTCATCCTTATATGTGATTTGAATATCTTGTGCTTTTGACGGAGCTGAAGTATAGACATAAATCTATCTAATACATACCTCATCATTATCAGTACAATTTTGATCTTTTACATAATATTCTATTTTGTTACAATTGCTGCTTTTCTGATATATTTAGGCTCAATCAGCGCTTCAAGTCTTAAAAACCCATTATTGTTGACTTATTTTCTGACAATCTGGATGCATCACTCCATAAACAATTTATTGATCAAACAAGCAATGTCTGTTTAATACAGGGCTTCTCTCACACTGTTTATTTTCGGAAATACTCACCATCACACAAAGTTCTTATTGACCCAACAGAGGCTTCATCACTCCACCCTTGGGCGTTTCTTGCTCTTACTCTACAGGAGACTGAATAATAGGGGTTGTAATCGCATCTGTCTCCACTGCGAGCATCTGCATTACCACCGAACGTTACCCAGTTATTATCGTTCGTACATTTGTACTAAAATTTCAGAATATACGTACTACATTGTCATAATGTGTACCTATGACCATTAAACGAATAGAGATGGTCACAATCTGTTGGATTGAATCCTACGCATATGAATAAAAATGCTTGATTACAGATTCAGACTAAATAATATCTATATATATATAGTATATTATATTAGAAGAATCAACATAGATCCGAATTGGCTCGAAACTGGATCAAATTCGAGTGGAAAAATTATGCAAATTTGCAAAATAAGAAATCAAACTATGGAATCTTTGATCTGACCTGATAATGTTGTAGCTCTCCGTTGGGATGCAGCGGCGGGTTCCAAGTCATAGTAATACAGTTAGGAGTAGTTGAGAAAAGTTGCATCATTATAGGTGCCTTTTGAGGGCCTGTAACACACACAAATTTCCAAATCATGGAACATTGAAGTGATAAGCCTGAACTGAAGTCCTCAGGCTCAATGATTAAATGCACTAATAACTATTTGTCACTTGACCTTTCCGTTTTGACATAAATGTATCCATAAGAATACTTCAATATGGCTGATGTGTGAGTTGCACTTGAAGGTAATTCTAGTTGATTTTCTGTATCCCGAAGTAGTAAGTCTCCACCTTGTGTACCCAAACCAATACCACATGAAACTGTCATTGTTTAAACACACATATTTACAGAGACTTTGGTAAAGAGGCAAGCTTAGGATCGCACGCTTGTTTTGGTTCAAGTGTCAATTTTTTATTGACCTTATTCTACAAATTGAAGGTTATTTGCGCTTCTTTGATATTAAAGTTCCAGAAATTATGATGAAACTAACAGGACCAACAAATACACACTCCATATCAGCCACCACTGGTAGCGGTGAAGTCAGATCTTACAGCTATTGTGTGTGTACTCCAAATGTTGACACGTTATTGAGAGTTATTTAAAGAACAATAATACAACTAAAACATATCAATAAACGTGAAATTACAGCCTATGTTCTCCCGATTACTTCTTCTCTGGGCCCTCTGTATGATGTTAATGCATATTGTTTACAGTCAGGAAACAAATTTTATGACTTACGGAATGAGTGAGTGGTATATGTTGCGGCTGCCTCGGTTGATACAAAGTTTTGGTTATTAGTAGCTGTTACTCCTACAGTGACCTGGACATTTCCCTCTGTGAAGATGACGTAATTGCTGTTATTAGTGTAATTCCAGTTACCATTTGGATCTTTAAAGGCGTACTTGTTGCCAGATCTCAGAGATTGACAATTGTACACCTCCGGCTCCTATAATAAATAAGATAAACATAACCAGTATTTATAATTTACAATGATGCCTCTCCACAGGTGCGTAGGGAGTACCCCCTGACCCCCGGCCTATCGGGGGTTGAATTTACAACTCCAGATTTTCGGGGGTTGAATAGATCTGGAGTCGGGAGAGAAAATCTGGGGTTGAAAAGTATAACAGGCTAAAACAAGCCTAAACTCACTTTTTATTGCATCAGAGTGGTGTTGGGGAGCCCCAACAGTCCCCAATGACATTGGGGTAATAGTTTTTGATGTTGGAGTAGGCCCAACGCTCCATCATCAGCATTGGGGTGGGTTAAACTGCAATGAACGTCAATTCTGAAAAATGAGTCTTTCTTCTCTAATTTGGTGTTGTCAAGAAACTTTACTACACTTTATTCAAGTCTCCTTTTCCAAAGATTCCTGAAATTATTACCTTCCACCCACAAATTGATCTGTTGTGTGTTCATCTGGATTTTGGCCAGGTCAGTCAAAGGTCATAGCTTGAAATTCACATGTTTACAGTCTTTTGATGGGGAGAGTGCACATTTGACTCTATTCTACGGAAATAATCCAATATTCTTGCTAAAACTCATGCTTTTTGTTGTTTTATTACTAGAATACTATAATTTGCCCAATGCTTTTCCTATGGAATAACAACAATCTCTTCTGAATTTTAATTCTCCAAGACTAAGAGGTGAGTTAATTCTAATACATTCCACAGTGGTTGTGCTCCTGACCGATAGATTAAGATTGTTTGGTGGGTGGATAGAGGAAACTGTTTCTCTCTCAGTCTCATTCCTCTTACTCACTTCACCCACCCAAACATTACCCTATTCAATTCAGGTTAATAACCTGGACCCACTCATTCACCACCATCATCATCATACTTGTGTTCTAACTGGTTGTCTCTGTGAGTGAAAAAACTCCAATGAGTTAGTGGAAATTTGCAGGCACACTATGCCTAGCAGGTATTTGTATGAAGGAATGAAGAAGAGTTGGTTATTCAAAGGACATGTTCATTTAAAGAAGGTTAGGTTTTGTTTGCAAGCCTAATCGAAAAAGAAATATCATTTTATGGTGAAATCTGGGAGAATGGTGGTCAGTTCAAATCACATACATGATACTGCTGAGAGGGAGTACATGCAAGGAGATACTACTTGGTACTTGTCACTACACATTACTAGTTGGCCTTGACTGCCTCGAGGGCACAGGCCTCCTTATCATACTGGTTGTGGTTGTAATATTGATGATAAGATTTAAGAGCTTTAATAATAGGACAATGGCTTTTCAGCCTCTGCCGGTGACATAGATACTCTGCAAACTGTATATCTAATTGAATTAACTTGGAGTGGTAAGTTTGGGAAAGAGAGAGTCAAAGTTATTAACTTACAGTCCAGCCTACACTGTATTTGCGTCTGACGCGTCCAGAATTTATAGTTGTGCCCTGATCTGTGAAAATGATGTTTCTTGGAGAGGAGGATGCTGATGAATTACAAAAAAAATAGAAATAGTTATAGCAGTAATGTCAAAATGGGGTATAGAAACAAATGATGGTGTCAATAATCAAACTATATCCGAATATTTATCAGGTGTTATGTGATATACGGGATTGGAAATTTTTTTATTGAAATATTTTACATCTTACCTATGACTCTGTGATACGCACTTCAAGCCTTGTGAATATCTACTAACAATGCAATTAACACAGGTCTACATAAATGTATTTCATGTTTTAACTTGGCTACAAATTTACCTGCACAGTGTGTGGTTGAAGTAGAGGTTGCCAAAGAACTGTTTCCCACATCATTAATCGCTTTTAGCAAACATGTCACTTCTGTGAACGGTGAAAACGTGCACACTTGTTCATTGTTGTTGACTGTCCTCCATCCGTTTGAATTGCAGCTATGCTGTCAAAGGAAAATCCGAGTAAAATTACAAATTTTCTAGTGTACCTGTAAATAACAATGTCCAACATGCTAAACTTGAGGACAGATTGGCTAAAATCCTGATTGTAACTTTGCAATTGAAGATCAATGTAATAATAATGTAATAACTATTTTTTTAAATGTACATACTCGATAAGAAACTTCAGCTGGAGGTGAATTGAGATATGCCGGAGGGTTCCAAGATAAGCGAACACAACTGGAAGAAGTTGATGTTAAAACAAAATTCTGAGGTTTTGTCTGTGGACCTGAAAATATCAAAGAAAATATCTCCATGTAAATATTTGTGTCTGTTTAAACATTCAGTTCCCATGACCAGTTGACTATTTCTAGATACTGGCCATCTGCCTGTGGAGAATATGTATAACTTTCTAACCGTTGAGCTGCTACAAATAATGTTGCAAGAGTCTATGAGTTGGAAACTTCACAATTGAAAAATCACTATTGCACTTCCAGATCTATCAGAGAGAACAAAAAAGCCGTCACGTTGTGTGGTGGCTTCGTTATTACAATTTTTGCTGTGATGTGTAGTTATAAGGTATAGAATTGAGTGTACTGTACAATCCCAATTATTTTTTTTACAATATTATTATGGATACTCACTAAGTTTGTCTGTTGTGAAAGTTATCTGTTCTTCAGATGATACATAATCTTCATTATTGTAAACTCTGACATAAAGTGAAATTGTCTCATATCCATCTGTATAGAACGCGTATCTATTAGTTTGTAAGTTGTTCCATCCTGTAAGTTCATATCCACGTACTTGGTATGGGTTGTTTCCTCTGATTCTTGCACATTTGATGTTGATTGGATTCTGGAACACAATATGAATCATTTGTTAAATGTTCCTTAATTGTATCAATTTTTATCTATATTGTCTAAATTTTTACTTAAGTAATAATTGATATCATTTGTAATCAGAAGTCAATCTTTTTACAAAAAAAACAGGAGTATGGTAAGAATTAAAACATGCGTCTGTCATGTGTATATTACGTCATTTCTCGTACCTCCCAAGTGACTGTGTATTTCCATCGAAGCCTCCCATTCCTTATCTCTGGTGAATCAGATTTTGTTCTTTGGATACTTCTTACTTTATCAGGGTCTGTAGTTGGTAGGTAATTGGTAGGGAGAAAAATCAGTGAATGCATCAGCATAGTAGCGAAAATGAATGAATAAGAGCGTGAGATTTTGAAAGCGTATAATTCCAAATTATCAAAAAATGGCACGCCGTATTCGATTTGTAAATTTCATGGTTCAATCTTTAGGACAAATGAATCCTTAGACTGTAATCTTTACTTTTTTTAAAACTCTTTTGAGCAGATATAATAAATAGGCAGAAAATAAATGTGTGTAACAAGTCAGTGAGGCAAATTCAAAGCTATTCATTGTACAACTAATTTTACTCCGAAGGGTTCAACTTTATATATTCCCATGTGCTCACCATCTGTACAAACTGGTCATATTTCAGCCATTTGAGTAGTTATTATCTCGTGTAGCATTGGTATTAGTATTGTCTCAGAAGAAAATATACCCGATTTTTATTTTGAGCAAGAAATTTGTTTATAATCTTACTTTGACATTTTGTATAGTTCGAGACCGAGGCACTCAGACTGTTCTTATTGTTGTTGCTGTTGTTGTTATTACGTGCTCTGATCTCACATGTAACCATCTGATAAGCTAAGTAACCACATCTTCTATTGTCAGAGGGGATATTCTGCCAGTTAGTCATTGATGTGCATTGATACTGAAACAAAATATTCTAAGGTTTATATACATTTATATATTAAGAGGTTTTCCTAGTAGCATAAAATGATAAAATACTTCGATTTGTTTATTTGGTCTGCAGTTTGTCATCACAAAAAGTAAGATGAAAGTCTAGAAATTGGGCTTTTGAAGACATTATTTAGAGGTTACTGTGACTATAGAAACCATATCCTGAGAGAGAATAGAATAAATTTAAAATATACTGTGAATACTGTGAATTGGACTTTATTATGTGAATATTGAGAACCTTACCTGCTAGCCGATCTAATACCAAAACTTTGTGTCATGTTTAAATGCTAATGCCTAGTGTGTAATGACAACATGTAATGCCGAACGCAATTCATGACAGCATTAAAAAATAAGTCAGCATTTCATTTTCAGCTCATTAATACCAACAGGAAAATATGATTTGATTGATTGATTTGTATTCTATCACTAACTGTAAAGGTTGCGAGAAAAATGGTTGCTGATACACGTAGTCTGCTGAAAGATAATGAAGTTGCCTTGCATGCAAAAATGGTATCATTAAAAAGTGGTTAAAAAATGGTATTATTAATATAACACATTGCACATGTGTCTCAAAAAGCAGTCTTTGCACCAGGCAGTGCAGATAAGAACAACAAGTACTTCATATGACCAAGCACGGAATTTGTGTTCCATGTTTACTCTCCAGATAGTAGTAACCACCTTGGCTGAAGTGAATGTCACATGATGTTACTGTGGTGGTGGTAATGTTTTATGATGGTGAAAGAGAGCAGTCATTGTCTAATAATACAGAATTTCCAGGACTGTGGGCTGAAATTTTTCCATGTGAATATAGAGAACCTAACCTGCTAGTACGTTTATTCCACTCAGCATTAAGGTGGAACCTCTTTGAATACCAATAATTTGTTTCATAATGAAAACACATAGTGTCACGCGGAATTCACTACAGTGAAAGGAAATAAATCAATAAGCAGTACCTGATAGACAATCTGTGAGGTAGGTGCATTTGGGTATTCAACTTCTGTATATGATATTTGAACACAGTTATCTACTGGAGCTGTGAGGGCAACATTTCTTGGTCTAGTCTGTGGAGCTGAAATGTAATCCAAGCTAATACTTGATAAGTTTGTCTCTTACGTTTGCATATTATTGAATTCACCAATTACCAACAACAATATTGCAGCTTCCTTGAAGACTTGTATTTTATTTCAATCCTATCACAGTTATACCGTGTTGGATTATCAATGGCTTAAGATTTTTTCGGCACTATTCAGAAAACATGCCGCTACTTGAATGAAAGAGACTGCCAATAAAAATGTTAAAAAAAAAGAATAAAAAGAGGACTAATATAGATAATTTGAATGAAAAAAGGAGCATTTGATATTACCCAGCCGGCACCAAAATGGTTGTCTAATTTAGTTGAAAAATATTTTTTTTGTGGGGCTCCTTTCTGCTGCTTTTGTCCCTACTCTCACTCTAACATCAAATGCTAGTATTTTCTTATGGCCACCAGGCACCTCACCCTTATACTTGAAACCATACTCACATCATCGTAAATTCAAATCATAAGACTTGCATCTATCATTGTGAACCTATATGTGAGACTTTTGACACGTATTAAGTTTTTAAACTTACCTATGTTGCTGCTAGATGTAAATGATATGTTTTTTTCTGATGAACCAATACCGTCATTATTATAAACTTTGACACCAAGCGAGATTGCCTCGTTACCATCTGTGTATAACTCATAAATATTAGATTGTAGGTTGGTCCATGATGTATTACCATATCCACGTATTTGGTATGGGTTACTCGTTCGGATACTTGCACACTTGATATTGATTGGATTCTAGAAGGCAATAAAAGCAAATTACTGAATAAGACAAGACAGCTGCAATAACATTATATGTGCTGCTATGTAAATGGACAATTGACCCAATTGATCAGCAGGTTTCATTCAACTTGATATTACGGCTGAATGAGATTCAAAGAGCTGCTCACACAGATGAAAGATGTTATTTTCTTTTTAAATTTGATTCTTACCTCCCAGGTGACTGTATATTTCCAGCGAAGCCTTCCATTGTTCATCTCTGGTGATCCTGATCTGCTGGGCTGAGAATTTGTGGTTACTTTATCAGGACCTGTTAACAAGACACCAACATATCACATAAATCATCAACCTGTGAGCAGACATCTCATAATAGTCAGATTAACTGGTCTTTGCTTACACATATTGCTGATTCGGCAATATTCAGCTCAATATCCATGATTTGATGAGTCAACATGTGAATAATGTGTCATTTTCATTGCCTGCTTACTGAAAGTGTGATAAGCTCCAAAAATGATGTGGCTCATAGAAACCGTTACAGAATGTGTTGCCTGACTGATTTTTGCCGCAAATATGGGAGTCAAAGAACAAGTAAGATTTTATTTATTAAAAGTTCATCAGACTTATGCTTGCACTTAGCAATATCATCCAAAAAATGGGTGGATAGATAGGTAAATGTTATTGGTGAGTTTATTCGAACCTGACCCAATTTAACTTCCAACTTTAACAGCTACAATCTGGATCAAAATTACATCCTTGAAGAAGTTATGTAATGTAAAAAATACTTTCTTTCAACCTTTCAATATGGACTTGACCATGTTCACCCATAATTCTTGTCTTCGTCCTTAAACAGTGAACGTTGTCTTAATACAGCATATATATTTCAAACTTGGTCCCTTCAGTCAAATTTCTATGCATTCCAATGTCACTTAATTCAAAATTTTGCTTTTTAGGGCACAATTTGATGGTCCCAAGAGGTTTGAATTAAGTGGTTTGCACATAGCATTTTTTTTGGTTTAATATGATTGACATAATTGGGGAATATCATTGATATGTGATTTGACGTCAATAAATGTGCTAAAAAAGTTTACTTGATTAAGAGTACCACACATTGATACTTTTCGTTTCACTGAAGCCTAATTTTTTGGACACATGCAGACTGGAAATGTATGCAGGACATCTTTCCCCAAACCATGGCATTGTATTTTTGTAATTCAACATTTAAATTCTTACTTTCACATTTTGTGTAGATGGAAGCAGTTGTAGCAGTCTCACTGTTCTTACTGTTGTTGGTGTTGTGAGCTCTGATTTGACATGAAACCATCTGATAAGCTGAGTAACTGCAACCTCTGTTATCAGAGGGGATGGTCAGCCAATTTGTCATACTGGTACACTTGAACTAAACAAAAGATATATTCACAAGATATTCACAAGATATTCACAAGATATTCACAAGATATTCACAAGTTATTCACAAGATATTCACAAGATTTTCACAAGGTATTCACAACATATTCACAAGATATTCACAAGATCTTCACAAGGTATTCACAACATATTCACAGGGTATTCACAACATATTCACAACATATTCACAGTATATTCACAAGCAAAGCGTTGTTGGTTAACAATGATCAGATCAGTATCGATGGCAAGACAGTTTGTCGTGTCCAGTGTGGAATTGGACTAAGTATCTTAAATATGTCTTAGCATGCAACATGGGCTGCACCAACAAACCTCCAGCCATGATTGTTTCATGCAACTGGCTACTGCCAATAAAGATGGGCTTTACTGTAATGTAATTTCTAAACATTTCTTAATGCCCATCTTTTGTGTTTCATCTTTAATACATTTACTATACCTAACTTGCTATTAAAGAAATTGATAGAGTACCTGGTAGATAATCTGTGAGTTAGGTGCATTCGGGTACTCAACCCCTGTGTGTGATATCTGAACACATTTGTCTACTGGAGCTGTAAGACCAACATTCCTCGGTCTTACTTTTGGAGCTGGAAATAATCAGAATGTGTGATCAGGCCATTGAGATATCAAACCATTAGTAACAAAGAATGCCAATCATGCCATCATGTGAAATCATGAAGTCCGGTATTCAAATGTAGCAAGATTCTAATGTTTGTCATCTCTTTTCCAAGTATGGCAATTTGAGTTGAATAAATTTGTCCTTGTGTTTATGAGGCTGAACTTAAAATAAAAGTGTTTACCGAAATGAGTTGGTTTCTATAACTGTTATCCAGGTGGGTAATCTTCTGCAAACAAGTTTTGAAAACATTAACATTAATAAATTAAGTTAATTTACTTGAGTTTTTACTCTATTAAATAAATAAATTTGACAAAATTAATAATATTGATATATTAAAAAATAATGAAAAGAAAAAGCAAAGTAAAATAAAATAAAATAAAATAAAATAAAATAAAATAAAATAAAATAAAATAAAATAAATTAAAATAAAATAAAATAAAATAAAATAAAATAAAATGAAATGAAATAAAATAAAATAAAATAAAAATTTACTTGAGTAAATTACTACAAACATTTACTGAATATAAAATTTCTTTTTAAGTTTATGTGCTTATAGAAACTTGAACGAGTAAAAGTAAGGTTTGTTGGTCGTCTCGGTATATCGCGCTGAAAATTCCTTCCATTAAGATCCATGGAAGTGACAGACTTAAACTTTTATGTGTTAAAACCATTTGATCATGATGTACGCGCTGTGTAATTCTCAATTATTTTTATTTACATACTACTCAATTGATGCCATCATACTACCGACTGAGTTGCTTGACAGATATCAATGGCAAGTACAAAGTTGAAGTGGACATAAATTAAATAAAGTAATTAAATAAATTAATTTACTAGATTAAATTTAAAATAAGTAAATTTCTGCAAACACTTACTGCATATAAAAAATACTTTCAGAATAAATACAAAGACATTTTTTTTCTTCTAAGTTTCTGATTTCTTCAGCGAGTTCATATTTTTGGTTTTCTGAACAACCCAAATTGGATTTCCTAAGAAATCTATAGGTTTAGGAAGTGGCTCAGTTTATTAGAGTACTAACTCTTCATATCGCAAGTGTTGAAAGTTCTAGGTTTGAAACCGCTACAGTCTATTGAGCTACTCGGGTTTGTTTGTTATATGGTATTTTCTGATTGCACTCCACTATATACATATGAATTGGAACAATTGTCATATCATACATGCGATAATAATAAAGCTAAATCTAATTAATTGAATTATTACTTTATTTAATAGTACTCACCTAATCCAGTTGGTGTTGTCAAAGAGAGAGGAGCTGGTGTATAAGAGAGATGATTATCCCTGTTGCGTGACCATACTTTGATCTCTAAGTTCACATTCCCATCTGTATAATAAGTGTAATTTGTTGCTAGTTGACCTTCAGTTTTAATAATGCCATCCGCTTCAATTCTGTATTTGCCATTGACATTTGTCAAGCAACTCAGTCTGTAGTATGACGGCATCTATTGAGTAGTATGTAAATAAAACCAACGTAGAATTACACAGCGCATACATCTTGATTGAATGGTTTTATAACACTGAAGGTAAAGTCTGATACTTTGATGGATGTTAATAGAAGGAATTTTTAGCACGATATACCGAGACAGTAAACAAACCTTATTACTAGTTGTTAAAGTTTCTCAACTTTAAATTATGTTTTTCCTAGAACTAAGCACTATTTTTTTGGGTTGATACTCTTTAAATCTTTAATGTCAGTTTTTAAAAGTAAGGTTCCAGGTACATATCTTGTCAAAAAGAGATTATAGAAGGTACTCTCGGGCAGGCAATGAAAGGTTGAAGTACCAATAGAATTAAAAATAATAATAAATTGATACCTACACTCCATGTGATGTCATATCTCCATCTTTCTCTCCCAAGATTGTTATCCTGTGTTGGATTCCCAGCTGATAGTGATACTGGTGTTGGGCGGACATTTCCTTGAACATTTAAAAGGAAACTTGCTCAAGGTCAAAGATAAATTTGTTTGTCTATTTTGTCAAAATCTTTTCAAAATATGAAAGTGAAAGTAATGACGAATTGTTAAATTTCTTTTAAGCTTTCTGCAGCAATACAATAATGTGCCAGGAGCAGAGATTCTCATCATCATTTTTTGGTGCATTGTGTTTTATTGCCCCATTCTCACTTGCTAAGCGAGTAATATAATATGTACCTGAACACCAAGTCAATCCCTCAGCTGTGTTCAAGTCCCCTGATGGTGATTTTTCGACTCTCACAGAAAAGGCGTAGATACTACTACCGGTCAGACCAGTCGCTGTAGCTCGTACTTGGGAGTCTGAACTCAGCACATTGCTCCAGTTTCCATCACCACATCGGTACTATTAGAAATCAGAGAAATAATATTCATTTTTTCGTACAGTTAAAGTGCCATAATAGCTAGCATTGTCTTGTCATAACACTAGTTTCAGGACTCAAATTCATTTTCCTCTTGCCCTTAAAAAAAGATGTATGGAATCAATACCAAAAGTGGAACATGTCATCAAGTATAACATGCTCAGGTAGCTAGGGCAAGTAAAAGAAATTAAGTTATGTAATAATTCCTCAGTGGAAAACTAAGAAGCTCCTCTGGATTAAACTTTCTTATTATGATGCAATATCCTCTACACTCAAGTGTGATGTGAAAATAACATGTAAAAATGCATTGGCTACAACATTCAAATTTTCAGGAGATCTGGGGGTTTCAGCTAGTTGCAAAATGTGAAATGTATTTGCAGAAAAATTGTATTATATGACTGACAGATACAAGGCCATGTAAGGGACAGCAACCTAGAAGGGACAGAGCCGTGATGATATCACTGGATGATGTAAAAGTCTTGCGCA
The DNA here is from genome assembly GCA_914767715.1 of Membranipora membranacea. NCBI lineage: Eukaryota > Metazoa > Bryozoa > Gymnolaemata > Cheilostomatida > Membraniporidae > Membranipora > Membranipora membranacea. Next base: position 11,978,606 of record OU612067.1, on the reverse strand, counting down.
TCCATTCCTGACTATACAATGCTTTGATTTTAACGATTATGATAATCATGATCACAATAATGAGAGGCTATCTGTTGTGTGTCCTCCCTTTTCCCCCCCCCCCCCCCCCCCCCCCCCCGTTTTCACCCTTGTAAAAGAACAAATTACAAGTTTCAATGTATTTTTATTGATTTTATTTCCGTACACTATTCAATCAACACGATCAGGTCTAACTCACCTGATATTTTATGGTATATCCTGATGCTGACGGCGGTGGTTGCCAGAGTATTCTCACTGTACTTGCATTTATGCCGATTGCTGTTACTTGAGTTGGGATAAACAGTGCGGTATCTGAAAAATAGGATGTGTATTTCTGGTAGTCAGAATCAATATAGTCTGAGTACATCATGATTGCCCTTAACTTAGTCCAGAAACTGACCTCAGGTTGTCACACCTACTTCCTTGTTACTCAAGCTGCCTGCATTTATTCAACCTCTATTGATCACAGATATGAATGCAAATGATATATATTATATATCATATATATCACATGAACAGTATGCACTTGATCTCCAAACCAAGAATGATAAGTCAGAAGAAGTGAAGTCTCGGATGGACAGAACTGGACAAGTATTGATTTGCGGTACAGGAACGAAACTCATTGTGAAACCTAATATATAGAACTTACTGAATGCATATACTTCGACCTCATCAAAGATCATTCCATCAGTGGGAGTGTCGGTCTTGAGTCTCACATATTGTACAAGTCTCACGTACTGAAGGTCATGCTGTGTGGTGCGGTGGTTTGGATCTCTTATGTACGGTATCACCTCATCTTCACCTCCACTGTTCTCAGATACAACTATACTCACTCCAGTTATATCACTAGAGAAACCTGAGGTTGAAATCAAAGTATTAATTTGTTAAATGTGGGTAAACTAGCCTACAACCCCAGTCAGTATTTGTTTCTCAAAATGCATCTTCTCTCGGTTTCGTTCTGTAAAATCACAGTAAATTTCAAAGGCCATAAGAAAAATAATTTGGCGGGTCTTTGCACATTCGGCTGAAAATTATGTCTAGTGTTATAAATCGGACCCTTGCTCATCCAAAAGTATTGATTCCTGTGTACTGCATTGTACTGCCTTTGTCTTCCTGTAGTCTTAAACTTTCTTTATCAGCATGAATAAAAACATACCTCTGTTTATGGCTCTTTATGTTGACTTTTCTTAAATCATTGCACTTTGTGAAATGAATTCAGCCAATTCAAATGAGAGGGTCATTACTGCCAATGATGACGGAAAGGAATGTAACCTAAGCAACTTGATTTTTTCCAACTAACACAAAAGTGATGTTTCACATTTTTTGATAGCTCCAATCACAAGACAACCTTTGGAAAACTAGAACAGGGATTTTGATAATTTGAACATTGAGTCAATTAATTGCCTAGGGAGTTCTAATCAGAAGATGTTTTTTTTAAACATTTTAGTTGTCTTCACCTGTGAAAGAAGAGGACAACTTTTTCATCGTATATTTTTGACCTAAGCCACATGATTGTTGTAGCATTTAAACTTCAAAACTATGTAAATGACCTTGAATTGAAGAATAAAGAAGGGTTGTTAGTCTAAAGAACTATGTCAGGTATTTTGATACAGATTATGCTAACAAGATTATGTGCCCAACCCCCTCAAAATGATTTCACTATTATTGATAAACTGTATTATCATTTCCTATCCGGAATCAAAGGATGATGGAACAGCAGAAAGCTTAATCTCACCTGTTACTCTCACTATCTTGACATAGGGAACAAAGTATTTGTCTCCGAGGTCAACCTGCCAGAAACCAGTTACAGGTTGGCTAGTAAAACACCCATTACACTGGATTATATAACCCTCACGATAGACCAATGAAGCTGTAACTGAGCCATCTACAAGGTTCTCTTTGTCTCCCCATTTCCAATAGTCTGATGATATTGACGTTGATTTACCTTGCGCCACATTTTGTGGTACTGTTTGTGATGAACCTGAATTTAAAAATAGGAACGCAAATAATGAAATAATCTCTCATACAGCAGTAGGACATGTTACAAAAGTATAATTTGGTAATAAACGCTTATAAAATATTTTAAATAGCAAAAGACGGAAATATTCACCTGGCTTTTAATCAAGGGAGAATATTTTAAAACGGTATCTCAGTTTGGGGGTTGTGTAATAGTTGTTGTAGGATGTGATTGAGATCACATTTATGACTATTCTTCAGTCCACATAGCCTGTCTTGAACATGATTAGACGACAAAGCTTGTTCAATTCACGCATGCACAATACTACTTAGATCTGATGCAATATCCTCTTCCCCTAGTCTTTGGTCATGAATAGGTATGTTGGCATATATACCGGCAAACTTATTAGCATTAGAGCAAGAAATTTAGTTATGTGCAATTAAAATACTAGGAGTTATCCTTGCAAGAAGTTGTCCTTGCAGATATCAAGAGAAGACAGTACATAAATTTAATTCAACTTGACAATATTGGTATTATGATCACCAGAGAGGATTTGGATAGCCTCTCCCTTTCACCCTCCCTTTTATGATTATGTTACATTGCATTTGAATTAACAGGTAGCCAACATATTATCACGTTACAACCAGCTACCCGGTATGCAGGCAAAAAGAATTCACAACAGTTATTTTATTCAAACTTGTTGAAACTCAAGAATAGAGCCAGTTATAAGGAGTTTCAGCCAATTTTCTGAAAACAATTAACAAGCACTTGGCCAGTGACCGAAGGGACCACTCTTGTAATAACAATGGGTAGAGTGAAATCATTCATGTTCAGTTTTTGGATTGCTACATTCCGCTATAAACACAAAACAACGTACTCGTCTTCAGAACTCCTGTTAATTCAGACAAGGATAATCGGTCCCTTCAGCCATATTCTAATGTCACTTAATTCAGACTCTGTTCCTGTTTGACAAGGTTCTTAACTTAGTTTGGCAGGAATCTGAATGTGAGACAAGTGGTAAAAATATTTACAAGAGCGGCATAATGATGAAACTACAGTGATGTGGTCACATGTGGAAAAGGGCCGATAGCAACAGCCAAACCAATGTAAAATCGGCATATTTTGAGCCTTGAACTAAGCACCATCACACTGCTTTGCAATTGCCTATTTAACTGCTGGAAGCTATTTATTAGATCTTGTACATTCAGTGTTTCTGCTAAGCATATAAGAAATGTCATCAATTGCATATACAGGAGTAGGAGGTATTTCAGTTGGTTAGAGCGCCTGCCGTCAAAAGCGTTGGAGGTCTTGGGTTCGAATCCCGCTGCAGTCCACTGACTAATTGTCTTAATTGACGCCCCAGGTGTGCTCTGACCTGCCTACAAACTGAGAGCAACTTGGCCCCGAATATAGCAGCCGCGCCCTGAAGGCATCGATACATCCCAGTCCTCGTCCAGAGACAATTTTGCGATTTTTAACCCAATTTTTTAACCCATATCTGGTCACCAGAACATACTCCCTGATGTCAATGGTCTCAAAGTTGCATGAAAATTCGGATCCAATGATAACAATCCTCTCATTTCATTGACTTAAGGTTATGAATAACATCCATCAAAAGCTCATCAGACTATTTCATGGTAAATTGCATGCATGAACTTGATCCTAATGTGTTGGAAAGGGGGAAGGGGTCAAATTGGGGAAGATTTAATAGGTCAGTTATAATTTGTAGGAACTGGTCGACATCAATCATGACGTTGCCTTGGTGGCAACTCCCAGAGAAGCTTAGACAGCTTCGAACCCTTATGAATAATCAAGGTTCTCTTGTCAACTAGCAGAGAGGCAAGAACTGTAAGGGAGGGACAATTTCAATGATTACCACCTAAAATAACTGTTCAACATCTTTTGGTAATTCTGTTATTGGTATAAAAATTTCTCTAAAACTATCCACTAGACTAGCTGCTAGCATATTCGTCACACCTTGTTATGTTACCCATTCTGGTTTAGAGTAGCTCTCAAAAGGTATTTCTAAACATCAGAATTGATAGATCAGCCTCGGCACCACAATTTTAAACCTTTGGACTTCCCCATATCACCTTACAACTTGTACAGAATGAGGGTCGCTTTGGGGGCAAAGTTGCAACAAATTTATACCCATAATAGTATCACCCAAGTTGACAAAAGTCTCACTTCGCACCACAAATCTACAAGCTTTGTGAACCGTTCACAAATATCAAATAGTTACTACTGTCATACCTGATATTAAAAGAGAGAGCAGCCAAACTCTGAGAATCAAGAATTTGGGGTTATCCATAGTTAGTCCCTAAGTAGCTGATATCCTGAGAGTCTTGGCACTAGACAGCGAGCATGCTCTTATCAGAATAAAAACATGACAGTGCTTGTGTTATCATCTACAAACAATGTTATCACCAAGAAATCAAGCAGCCAAATGCAGTTGTTTTCTGAAAACAGTGCGCAACATTTCTAAGCTAACTTCCCTGTTAATAGCAAGTAAGCGCATGAGGTTAGATTTAGGCGAATATTATATTCTATTGTTTGCTTTTGCTCATTTGTTGTCCTTCTATTGAAATCTTAATGAACATCGAAGTTAGTAATTGTGTGAATTGAGAGCTAATAATAGTCCGCCTAAATTAAGTGGTCTGACTCAAGCGTATGAAGGTTTGGCCTATGAATTTGATTAATGTAATGTGCAGTCATGTTGGGGACTTTCCCTTTGTGGCTATTATTGAGGCGATGATGATTTGATCGCTCTGAGGGGAAAAGAGTGTTGAAGTGTACAAGGAAGTTTTGTCCCAATAATCAGTAGTATTATGGTAATGACGTAATGTTTGCAACAGTGTTTATCACATACCTTGGAGGTGAATGTTTAACAGACGTTTGCTTGCATTTTCTTTCCTAATAATGTGCTCTAAGCAAAAAATGGCAAGAGTCAGACATGTTTTAAAGTCATTTTGTGCCGATTTACGATCTTTGAGGCCCAGGTTTGTCTGTCATAGCCAGCAGTTGTTACTGATTGATTGCCACTGTGTGTTTGTTAACTCAACATGCATTAGATAATTAGCCCTCTGACTCTTTGTTATACAAGAAGTCAGGTTCCTGGTGGGTACGAGTATTGGGTGCGGCATCAGTATGCAAGAGGGATAATTCTCATGCCTCAAAGTTGACAACTACTGCCTGCCATGTGGAGTTATCTAAGTCTGACAAAAAAAAGGGAATCGCTGAACGTAAAACATTATAATATGGAGATGATCCTTTGAATCTAGCTGTACTTTAACTGAACAGCTATCTGGTGTTAAATGATGATTGTGTGAATTCCGCAGTTAAAATCCTGGCCTCATCAAAATATTGATCATTATTATTGAAGTTGTCCAACCTCATGACAGGGGGACACAAATTGAATTTGCACCTAAAATTTTTATTCATTGACAATGAGTGACTTATTCATACTACACCACTGGTGGGAAAATAGGGCATGGATATTGGAGCTTACAAATTATCAATAAATTGTGTATTGGGTCCTTACCAAGGCACTGAACTTTACAATATGCATATGACACCAAAGCTGTGGAAATCTGATGTAATAAAACCGCGACCAAAAGTCGCTGCACCTACACAACTCAAAGACTACTGCCCGATGCCATAATCAGCAATGTAAAATGTTAGCGAGACAACTTAAAGTATACTTTACTAAACACACAACCATGGACCGCCATCACTTTGCCTACCGCCAGAAAAGATCAACACAAGATGCTGTCTCATGCCTAACAACAACAATCAAAAACTTTATTGACAAAGCAGCTATACTATCTATGCAAGATGTTTATTCTGGACTTTTCTCCAGCTTTGAACATTAGTAGACTATCTAATGCCCCTGCTACAACACCTCAAAACCAGATGAATATGATGGGTATCAAGCTTCTTGAGAACCAATCCAGCAAATAATGGACAACAATCAACTATAATGCACCAATATTGACACGTGCAGGAACTCCCCAGGGCGATGAACTCTCGCCACTATTATTCTCTATCTATACAAACAGGATTACTAGACTGTCGAATATCAAAGGTCCAAGACCTCTATTTATTTCCCCATTGCTTTACATGCAAACTATGTTGACTTGTCACCTCAATAGGCCTGCTTCAGGTTCTTTCAATTCTTCAACCATACCACTTAAAATGATGGTATGCTTCTGCTCTTCCATATTGGTGACTATGGATTGAAAATTTGTTCTCAGAATTTTTCAGTGGCCCTATATATAGGACCATAGCATTTTTCACACATTTCCGGTCTAATTTTCATAAGCCCGGCCGTATGTATTGATTGTCCTAAAATTAATTTGCAAAAAGAATTTCAAACTTTAAATCAATAAATTTCCAGTGCAAATATATCTGAAAATATTTACAGGGTTCAATATCACTGATAGCAGTGCTTTTGAATTGGCTACACCCTCATTTGTCATCAGCATACTAATGATTTCATTTTGGAGGATAGGTGCAACAAGTTGACCTTTACCCAATTACAGGTTTATTACCTAATAGTGACCGGACTGATGGTAACGGGTCTTCAAAGTTGGTCATATAAGACCTCTGTTGGTACGTTAGCATGGCGTGAAGTTCGGAGGCGATCCATCCATAGCGTGACTGGCCACGGCCATTTGACCATGAGACCGTTGCCCTCAAGACTCACCTTGTCAGGCTTTGCTCCCATATTGGTCTCTAAAATGGTATCTTGCTTAGGTTGCAGTTTATAGATATACAATGTTCATGACCATCATTGGCGAAGTCTGCAGCGACGGCTCAGGTTGTGTACAGACATAAGACAGAAGGGATGTTAAGCTAAAGTGTGACGTATACATGTCATTTGGAAGTAACTTTTCCTTTTCAAGCGGGGAGATAACTTCAAATAATGACCCATTGACTGAAGATATAGGTGTTTATTGAGTAATGGGGTGGGGTTTTGACCTTCAAAAATGCATTCAAGGAGACACTCATTAATTCAACACACTTAAATCTAGTTAAAGTCTTATAAATAAGAAGAGAGAACAAGTCCGGACTTGCCCGACAGGTACAAATTCATGTGCTGTAAGCACAGGACGAAGTGTTTTATGAGGTTACTCAGTTCATTAAAAGTATTTTGGCTTCAAAATGCTGTAGAGTTATCTTCTCATTTTCATACAATTTTGTTCTTATAATGAACTAGAAGTTATCCCACTTTGCCCAATTTCTCATATCCCGTCCTTGTATCCGGCTAAACATAGAGAATTATTTACGGAAGAAGAATCTAGGATGAAAAATTGAATGTTCTCCAAACATTAGAAATTTTATCAGCATACATGTTCTTCCTGTATACAGGTATTATTTCAAACTCAAAGCACCAAGCAGAAAAATCAATTGTGTTAATGTCGTTAAAAACACTCCATTAACCCTTGCAAGATAATAATAGAATAGATAGAGATAGATATTTGATTTACAATTTCCAATCCAAATTCAATACTACCGCTTTTAATTTTTGCTGGACTGGGTAATAGTTTTTGAGCGGTTGGATTAAATGAGGTCGCATAATTCATCTACTGGTACTTGAATCAACCCACCTTAACCAGTGATATGAACAAAGTTAGGGCCAGGGATACCCATCAAACGATTATAAAATATTTTAATCCTACGAAATACACAAGGCCTGACACTATTACATTTCAAACAAGGATTAATCGATGAAACAATGTCAATTATAAATTAGTGAAGTTTATCAGGGTTGTTTCAAAAATAAATTACTGTCTTACAAGCAAAATGTTTAAGAGTTGATTGGGCACTGCTTCTGATTTGAGCAAAAATAAGTGTCACATTCAAATCCCAAATCCTTCCCTCAAAGAAGCCCTAATAGTAGTAGTATTGATATTATAGAGGCATATTATATCAGATATAAAATATACGATATACAATATATATAAACACCAGAGAAGGCATGAGAGGGATTTCATTTTGCAGCTTAATTTGAGCTAGAATATTCCCAAATGCAGTCACCAATAGCTCCTTGGCCATATGCCATCAACAGCTTGAAGTCAATATGGTTAGTTGGGTATCCAGATAAATCACAGTATGAAAGGTATTTACTATGGTACCTACCTGTCATGAGGATATTATTGTTCACTGTGTTGAGGGCTGTGATGCCATACAGAGAGCAAGGACTTACAGGTAGCGCTGTCACGATTTTGTATTTGGCTAGGACTGCCTCGATTCTGATTGTGGCATTGATTTTCCCAATTTCAATTTTTCGAATTTACACCTTCCCTTTCAACCAACCCTTGTCCCAATTTCGATTTTCGACCATAGTAACCGTGACAATGAATTTACCGCTGTGCAATTGACTTCAGCTGTCACCTTATTAAATCGCGATAATGAGGTGTGATCGATTAGGTATTCCCGATATGAATTGTATCGTGACAGCACTAGTTACAGGGGTCTTAGCCCATGATTATATTCAAAATTATATTGCGCTAGCCTAAGTTATTAGCCATTGTTTTGTAAGCCTAATGCCAGCAACGACTCCTGGTATGCCTACCTGTAAATATGAGAGCACTACATAGCAAATCATTTGATTGTAGGACTAAACAGAGAGACATTGCGACAACGCAAACCAACAATTATGAGATTATGTCCACTTAATCTTGTCACCAAACAATAGCTCAAGCGCCTGTTTTTAAAACAATTTTAATTGGCCACACAATTACACATCACTATGAAAAGCAGCGCATGATAACCCTGAGAATATGAGAAGAATGCTGTGTGTACAGCCTCTGCTTACAATTGAAATTGCTAGAAAAATAAATTATGCTGTGTTAAACATTGTCCAGCTCCTAACTCAATTTTAACTTATGAATCCCTATGCTCAGTACTAAGACATGCACATATTTTGGTAACCTTCCCTTTATCATAATAGATATATTACAATTCAGTATTCATAGATCAGTTTCTTGCAGAAATCTGTAATCCAAGAGTTACCCATGCCTGCCTATTGTCAAGCCCTGGGGACTAACCAAACCCATGACCTCCGATACATGCGTGCTTAGCGACTGACACTCTTAGCGTATACCACCAACTCTTAAATCGATTTCATTCTTCTTAGCACGCTTTCTGCATTAATAAATAATCGAAGCAACTAAAATATAGTCTGTTTTAGTCACAATTTCTAAATTTAAAGATGCATTGCCGTTTGACTAAATAAGCCATCACAAAAGTACAAGGAAAATATTTTCGGACTGACAGAGCTAGTATATTGTGGAGGCATGTGTCATATGAGATTGTAATAATATTAATTACCATTCACGTCATGGTATCACTGGCTTGCTATGCTTGGCTCAGGGAGGCTCTACTGATCGTGGAGCAAGTCAATTGAATAGTATAAAACTCATGCATTTTCCCAACAATCTGTTGTTTAACAAAGGTGAGCTAACCCATATATACATGGAAATTACAACTTGACTACACATGAATAAAAAATCTTGTTGAGATTAAACATTGAAATAAGATGGGAAACCAAACAAAACCAATTGTGCCCATGACTCATTTCCACATTTGATGTTGAATGATGAGATTTTCTGCTAAATTACTCGATTCGAATCAGCACCATCAATAATTTATTTTATAATCAGAATATTATTTTGTAAGATGTAGTATTAACAATTTATAATCTTTGGTATTAACAGCAAAGATTGTTAACAGTATTAGGCAAACTGTAGTGGATAATAATTGTATTTGTGGCATTTGGGACAAAGGATTATTGTGCCTCATATATTGATTGAATTGAACGCTCGCCGTTATAGATGGGGCTTTGTTTAGACAAAGAGAGTATATCAAAGGCTAAGGTCTCTGGCGTATTGCGCAATCGTCAGTATACCTCAGGCATACTTTTAAAAAAAAGATATACATGTTACATTTTGCTTGTATGCAATTTACAATGACGCAAAAATGGTCATTTTTGGACAGCCCTATTCAAAACGACCAAAAAAGAATTTGGAAGAAATCGGACTATTGGAAGTAGGTTTACGATACATTACCTTGTTAGTAAAGGCTGTTTTTGTAGATTTCTTTGAGAAAATGATATTTTTTTAAATATTATTGTTGCTCATTGGGTTTATATTGGTATAATGCATAATTACATGTGGATCTAATTCACCTATGATAAATACACTTCCCTAGAGTGAAGTTCAAAGTTTGGTCAGGAGGAGATAATAACTAAATTCAGCCAATACTTTTAATGAACTGAGTAAGAGATAGTATAGCCATATTGATTGAGGATTGGGGTGTAATACTGGGGTTTGGGGTTGGCAGCCTGAGGTATGTGAGCCAAATTTTGGGGTCAGCTTTTGGGGTTTAGGAGTCAGGTTCGGGGTCAATATTTGGGGTTTGCATTTCGCAGTTTGGGGTTTGCAGCCTACACTTTGGGCTTCACGGCCTACTTTATGGGGTTTGGGGGTCATAAACGAGGGTTTGGGGTTTAGGGGCCAGGTTTTGGGGGTTAATATTTTGGGTTTTGGGGCCAGTTTTTGGGGTTTGAGGGTCAATATTTGGGGTCTGCAGTTCGCACTTTGGGGTTTGCAGCTAAATGTTTGGGGTTTGCAGCATGAATGAAGTTGGGGAATTGCAGCTTGCGCTTTGGGGTTTGTAGCTTGAAGTATGGGGTTTGCAGCTGACCGTTTGGGATTTTGGGATTCAAACGCGGATTCAGGGGTCAACAGTTGGGGTTCAACACAACGACATGTTGCTCAACTAACGCATCGCTCTTTTCCAACACATATCTTCTTAATACCGATATGAATATGTTAACCTAGTCTATACAGAACAAGCCACCAGCCCCCCCACCCAACCCTACCGGTACCCACCAGTGTCACTAACCCTTAAATGTTCCATAACCTACCCAGTCAGGTCACTGAATAATGTTTTCCTTTGAACCTGCTATTTTTACTGCAGTCAACTGATGGTGCAAGTTGTCTGCTAGTGCTACTATTAGGTCCAACACCTCTATTTATTTCCCCATTGCTTTACATGCAAACTATGTTGACTTGTCACCTCAATAGGCCTGCTTCAGGTTCTTTCAATTCTTTAACCATACCACTCAAAATGATGGAATGCTTCTGCTTTCCATATTGGTGACTATGGGTTGAAAATTTGTTGTCAGAATTTTTCAGTGGCCTTATATGTAGGACCGTAGCATTTTTCACACATTTCAGGTCTAACTTTCATAAGCCCACCCGTATGTATTGATCGTCCTAAAATTATTTTGCAAAAAGAATTTCAAACTCAAATCAATGAATTTCCATTGCAAGTACATCTGAAAATATTTACAGGGTTCAATATCACTGATAGCAGTGCTTTTGAATTGGCTACACCCTCATTTGTCATCAGCACACTAATCATTTTATTTTGGAGGATGGGTGCAACAAGTTGACCTTTGTGGTGGAACCGGATTTTAACATAAGGGATCTAGACAGCAGGTGAAAGAGATTAGTAAAGGATGCAGACTCGGACTATACCCGAGTGCGCGAAGAGAGGGTATTAGAATAAACGTGGACTGAGAGAGGAGAAGCCCAAGGGAGAGACTGACTAAGTTACATACAGAACTAGGGAGCTAGGAGTGCCCATATAACAAAACATGTAAGTTGAATACATGACATGGTGTCAGATGTAAACTAGAATTAGAGAGGATTGGCATCGGAGTTGAAATTAGTGAAGGAAAAGAGAGTTGAAAGAATTTGAATTTGGCCGAGTGTGGCGTCATCGATAAAATTTGGCAAGGTTCCTGGTAACTCCTTGGTATTAAAGCAATGGAAGGAAAATTTGGAAAGGGTGTGAAGACACCAATGCTTAACATTGAGCAAGGAGCAGATATAGAGTGCTGGAGAAAGTTCATAAAGAGGTTTGAGATGGCAGTAATTGGAGCGGGAATCAGGTACAAAGAGTGTGACGGAGTCAAAACAAAGAGATCCGCCAGCACCGAATGTTTATTTTGTGTTTGGTCGGTTGTATATAAATCAAGCAGTTTGATTTGTTTTTGGAGCGTGTACATTTATTATGTGACCATTGTGTCAATGACTTATAAATGACTGTATATCAACTGTACATCAACTGATTATAATTGTGATGGCATGCCTTATTCATACTATCGGCAGCATGCTAAATGAGCACGTGACTTAATTAGTGGTCACTGCATATGAGGACACAACATCCCTCTTTTCCTCATTAAACTTGAATGAGTAATTATCTGAAAACTTACAAAAATACATACAAAAAGCGAGCATAACATATTACAGCAACATAAATGTCTTATTTAAAAAATTTGTCAGCAATAATGTATTTTAGTATGTAAATGATATGTCAATGGAATCTCTTTATAGTGTAGAGATGTTTAAAGTCAATTGCGGCCAGCAGCTACCGTGCCATCCTTGCCTCAAAAAACCATAATCTATTTATGGGAAAATAGAGAACAAGCACCACTGATATTCGCGTTGTCAGTGGGGTAGGATTTGCCTTGGCATGAAACCGCAGGAGTTCATTCTCCTTTCGACTCTGTTGTGCTGCAGTGCATCGGGCACTTTTGACATGACGTATTAGGCTCAGTTCCTTGATAATATGTGTAGCAGAAGTCGTAGTAATCCTTGAGATTGCTTAGATAGTTAGTGTATCTGTCTGGAGTGTTCTTGTGGCGTGGCGATCTTCTGACACTATTTTCCCTCTTTTCTTCTTCTGTGGTGCCTACGATACTGGCGTCTACAAAAGAAGGGTGTATGATTTCATGGGTTCTCTTGTAGGGTCTCAGATGGGAACTGTTACGGACATATTCTCGTCCATCTGAGGATCTTACAGTTACTTACAGTGACCCATTTTTGTTCACTTTTGTCAGTTTTTTGTGAAATTTGATCTCTGATGAGTAAAACTTCATCACCGATAGAAATACTAGAGTTTGCAGCCTTGCGCTTACGGTCAGTGTATTCTTTTACTTTAGCCTTATATTCAGCGTCATGCTGTCTGACCTGAATATCATCTAACTTATTATCATTATCATACATGGGTAATTTGGTACGCAGCTTACGACCAAATAATAATTCTGCTGGACTCTTACCAGTCGCAGGATGGGGTGTATTTCTATAAAGCTGCGTTTACATGTGCGACAAATCGGCTAATAATAACAACTCCTACACAGATTATGAATCTGCTCTATTAATCGTTGTCTGTCAACATGTCAACGATACGCTATTTACACACTGTTCATGCCTAACCGATTTCAACACAAACTTCCAACTCAACTTGTCTCTGATTGCCTAGTGAGACAACTAGTTGGTTTATTCAGTAGTAGTATTAGCTAGTAACTAGTTAGTAATTCATAGCTGGAGAGTGGAGACTGGAGACTCCTTCACTAGTCTCCCTAGTTGAAAGGCTACTGTTGTGCCCCTGCAGACTGGGACTGAGACTGACAGAAAGTCATGTATAGTAATGATTCATCATCTGATGAAGATGTTATAATAGCAGCAGCAGCAATAACTGTTATGACAGCTGTACAAGTTGCTGCTAAGGACAAGGAAAGGGTGAGAGAAATATAATGATCATCATTACTTTTACTCATTTAATGGCTGAACCATTCATAATCGTTAAGATCTGTCGTTCACTTGTGACGTTGTCACAAGTGAACGATTTTGAACAATACAGATTTAAACACCGATTTAAACACAGATTAACTGTTTACACGGTCAGTCAAATTGGTGACCTGTGTCGGAGTTGTTATTATTAGCCGATTTGTCGCATAGTAAACGCAGCTTTAGAAAATAAATACTTGTGGAGTTCACTTCCCCAATCTTTTCCTGTAGTCATGGCTATTTTAAGCCTTTTCTTTATGGACTTCATCGATGATTCAACAAGACCATTACCTTGAGGCCACTTAGGTGTACCCCTGCTGTGTTTAATTGCCAAATTCTCACAGAATTTCCTAAAATCCTCCGAGATGAAAGCTGGTCCTGAATCACTTTTCAAGTACTGTGGGATTCCATGAGTTTGAAAACTTCATCCAATTTCTTTAGTGTGGTTGCAGCACTGGTCGATAAAACCGGAATGCACTCAAAATACCTACAATAATAGTCAATAACAACAAGCAAGTACTGGCTAGAATGACCAAATGGACCAAAATGATCTACCGCAACTTCCTTCCATGGCGCTGTTGGGAGGTCAGAACTCAACATGGGTTCCGGAGAACTTGGTTTACCTACTAATTGACACTCATGACATGCCTTGTCCACATCGCTATCAATGTTTGGCCACCAAACCTTAGTCCTCAAATTCCTCTTAGTACCAACAATCCCTAGATGTCCTGTATGAGCTAAATTTAAAACATGTGGTCTGAGTTGAGAGGGTATGACTATTCTGCAGCCTCTCAATACTAGGTTTCCTATCACACACAATTCACCACTAATTAGCTTATACGACTTTGATATACCACGAACATCCAAATTATTTGAATTTATGCATTTCCTAACAATGGATAATTCCTCGTCGTCTAAAGAAATTTTCTCTATCTCTTTAGCGGTCATAGCCTTAGGTAGAGAATTTAAAGCTACAAATCTAACATATGCTTCAGCCTTGTTTGCGAGAGACAAATCACAGACTTTACTTGCTGAGAGCCTTGAGAGAGGGTCTGCTTCATTTTTGCTACCTGGCCAATAAACTACAGTGTAATCATATGACATAAGACTTAACACCCAGCGTTCAATCTTAGCACATGGTTTTGAACGCGGACCATAAATAACCTTCAGTGGCTCATGGTCTGTAACCAAATTGAACTTATTGCCTATCAAATATGGCTTAAATCTTTCACATGCTCACACCAAACTTAGAGCTTCCCTTTCAGTCTGATGGTATCTAGATTCAACATCACTCAAACTTCTCGATGCATAGCTAAAAACCCGTGGTCCATCCTCCTGATCCTGGATAAGAACAGCACCTAAACCAAAAAGACTTGCATCAGCTACCACCTTAGTTGGATATTTGAGATCAAAATAACCTAAAGCCTCTCTACTCTCAGTGACTTAAATGGTTTCCCCGTTATCTCCCCCTACATTTTTTAAATTTGATGCAGAAACCATCACAAATTGATTGAAAGTTATTGTCCAGACTTGGTGGTGGAATTACCATTTAATCCACGAAATGAATGCAAAAAATCATGAATTTCATAAAAAATGATGAATTGTTGGCAAAAAATTATCTTTTAACCAGATGACTCAATTAAAATGCACTTCTACATATGCTAGAAGAGTCAAATTTATTTGCTAACCACATTATGATGATATCAATATATGAATCATTTTGGGTCACTCTATCCCTATTTCCCTTCATTTAATGCAGCATTTATTAAAATTTATTCTCAGTTTTCTCATATAAACTTTTGATGCAAGCTGACATGGTACATTTATCCTCTATTGTATAGTACTAGTACTAGTATGTATAGAACTAGGCACAGCATATAAAGGATTCCTTTGTTTACCAAATGTTAAAGCAATGAAAAGCATTGAATCGTATAGAGGCCTCACACTCAGCACAATACAATGTTACAAAATTAATATCACAATGAAGATTTGATGTGAACCTGAAATCTTGTCTTCTAACATGACATCACTTGAAATGATAACAGATTATGAGCATCAAATGCTGACTTAGATTATTGTTCCTAAAATGAAGATGGAACCCTTATTTAATTGTGAAAGCAGAATATAAAAACTACTTAGTATGATAGAAAAACCAGTAATTTTAGAAACCTCCACATGACAGAGAATATTAGGATTCTAAAACAGGGACCGGCAGATTTATTCAATATTTTACCTAGTCATTTCAGTACACATGAATGGGGGTTAATGTGACCACAGTACACTCTTCATTTTTTAATACCTATAAGATAATTTGTCAAGTCTTATGAGCTTGCCTCTTCCACTTTATGGCCACCAAGTTTCAGTATCTTGCCCAGATCATAACCTTACAGCAAATTTACACATCAAGCAACACTATTAGCAATGACAATCGTAACAAGATCTCGCAAATCCCTGTCAAAGAGTAGCAAATTCAAGCAGCATCCAAGCATTGTATCTCATACCAGTTTACATTGTATAGGGGCACACACAGCAATTCCACTGCGTTATGTTGTAATATTTCAAAACTTCTAGACTCTAGTGTTTTGTCAGATCAGGGAATCACATATTTTCCTCTCAGCTGTAAATATTTGATTATGTATTTTTCACATGTTTTGAGTACTGTGTATTGCCAGCGTTTCAAATAGGCCCAACGTGATGATTAACCATAACCGTAAACCCTGCTTGGTGATTTCACCTGGGTTTGTTACTGAAACATCTTCTTGTGAAAACTACTCTGAGTTTGTTCACCTAAACAAGAATAGGTGTCTCCTGTCTCTTTGAAATAGTTTCACTGATATTGAGTTTACAATGGATGTGAAGCCTAATCCCCTAAGAAACAATAGTGTGAAGGCTGATTATTATCTCTAAGTATTTACACATGAAAGTGTGCTATGTAATGTTACATGATAAAATCTCTTATAAATGGTCTGTGTATGGTGGGTTCAAATAGTGAGATTATCCTGTTATTGCCAAAAATTTTCAATGGCTCCTGCAGTGAGAGTTCGCTCCTGTAGACTAGCTATATTGTAGAAGACAATATCAAATTGTTTGCAATTATGGACTCAAATTTAATTGCTTGAGTTTGATATTTCAGGGAGGGTGGGAGATGATATATCCCACCATCCCTGGTTATTTCAGACCATCATTGTATTGGTATTTTAAATATGTGTAGATTGGTGTTCCAAGATCAAGGATGAAGAAAATCAGTGCCTCGTGACGTTGGCTATAGCTATTTGCTCAGATTGTAGGCAAAAACATATGAAAGACATTTAATCTGTGTCACAGGAATTTCATGATGCAAGCCTGTTTTAAACCACTGCTGCCACACAGCCAAATGTGTGCTTATAGAATTCTGTGTAGGCTGAGGCTGCAATCTCAGCATTGTCACCTAATGAGCAAATAATTAGCACAAACTGATCGTCAAAATTTGGGTATGAAACTAATTATCTACCCATCAGGTGACGTAGTTATCGGCTTACTAGTGCACACTGTACATGTCATAAGCTGGTGCATAGATTTCATGCCCTGATTTTGAAGATCAGTTTGTGCAAATTATTTGTCCATTAGGTGACAATTATGAGATTTAAGTCTCAATTAATTATCTTGGAGCTATGCAGCACAAATTTGCATGAGTGGCAGCAGTAGTTTAAGGGCAGTCCAACGGAAAAATCATGGTTATTGGCTATTGCACCGCTCTGCCTATTCTACCCAGGGCTGTATCCATGGATTTTGTATAGGCAAACCAGGCTGGGTACAGGAAATGCATTTGAAAGTCTTCCCGCAGGGAAGGATATTGAGGAACTATCTGAGGAAAAGAGGTAGTTTAATGTGTTCCAGCCCATTTTGGAAGGAAAATTATCTTGCTGCAGAAACCGTCCATGGAAGATTTATCGAATTAGGGAGCTCATTCATGAGCTGCTTGATGATTTTGACTTTGCTGCAACAAACATTATGCATGGGTGTTATTTCATTCGACTGGCATCTTAAATTTAGACTTGCTTGAAAATGATTCAGACAGCGGCAATATCACATTTCTGGCCATAGCCTACCTTATGTCAAAAATATCAGTTTTAAACTCATTGATGACATCTTAACCTCAAAACATGTAAGAATTGGCGAATCACACCATATCAACCAGCCTAATCCATTCATAATCCCAACCAATCTCACAATGGCCCCTCTGGGCGCCTGGTTATTAAAGGTTTAAGAGGTTTCAAGAGGATTTTCAAAATTGACACGCTGAAAATTGGTAGGGTCAGGCCCCCTAAAAGCCCTTCCGACGAATACACTATTGACTCTACCCCCACATACCAGTTATACCAACTTGTGGCAATAAATGCAAGCATCATAGAGAAAAAAGAGTAGAGGAAACTATTGGATACTAAGTTGTTGCAGCGCTAATGCTGCCATCCTGAGTTAAATGCTGCTGCTCTAGATCATCATCAATTTGACAAGTTTGTTTAAGGAAACTTTATACCTCCTAGTCCCCAGTCTTCTTTCGATAAAGTTCCAACTCAGTGAGCATGGTATATGATAGGCTGATTTAAAAATACCATACAAGGCTAAGACCAAAGCTACCAAAATCTTGCAGAATCAAAATCAAATTTATTTGACCAGTAGTTGTGTGTATTGATGATATCACTTGTTAATTTTCAGATCTCATTAAAGTTAGAATTGACAAAAATTCACTGCTGCTGCATGAATATTTCTCCATTAGTTTTGCTTAGTAATAGTTCAGTATAGCAAAATTTTGTGTGCATTGAATTCTATTTCAAAATCACAATGTTTCCATATGTTGGTGTGGCATCATTTCAGTACCAAATTGGATACATGGAATTAGCATCGACACTTAATTTTAGTATAGCATGTCAAATTCAAAACTGCTGGGCTTCCAATCAACAGACAAATCAGTTGATACAAACTAGAATATCCACTGTCTTATGTTTCTATTCTTCTAAATTTCTTGTGGATTTTGTTTAGCAGAACAAAAGACTTTCTATATATATGTAAAATTTGTAGGGTAAAAACTCTGGTTTAAATATTTATACAAGCAAGGAGATGATAATTCCTGCAGCTATTGAACTACAAAATCCATATAAGTCACTGAGCTGGCTAGACTTTTCTTCACTCTCTCAAACGCTACTATCTGCTCTTAGTTGAGAACAAATTTTTCTTTGACCCCCTTCTGCTTGCCATCTGCTGGCTGCTTTTTCAGTTTGCGCAGTGGTTCTGTCTTGGTCGAGAAATCTGGTATGAATTTGCTACAATAGTTAGCTAATCCTAAGAAAGAACGCAACTCCTCTATGCATGTTGGTTCCTTAGCGTTAACTATAGCATCAACTTTCCCAGCCATCGGATCGATGCCCTATGCTGATAGTTTATGACCTACAAATTCTAACTCATCAACACCAAATGTACACTTCTGCCTGTTGAGTGTCAATCCTGCTGATTTGAGCCTGTCCAGAACCTGTATCAATCTAGCATCATGCTCAGTATATAGCCCATGTATAATAATATCATCAGCGAGGTTTGCTACACCTGGAATGCCTTGAATCAATCTATGAATCTCTGCATAAAATTTCTCTGGAGCCATAGAGCAACCATAAACTAACCTCTTATATCGGTATAGGCCAATGTGACAACTGAATGTTGTGATATCCCTTGAATCGGGATGCAGCGCAAATTGCGTGAAACCTTCCTTCATGTCTAACTTGCTGAAAACCTTGCTGCCATTCATATCCTGTAATAAATCATCAACAGTCGGCATGTGATGTCTTTCCCTAATAATTGCCTGGTTTGCCCTACGCATATCAACACATAGCCCAATATCACCATTAGCCTTAGGTACAGAAATCAAAGGTGAAATCCACTGTGTAGGCTTTGCTACTACCTCTATGATATCTGATTTAACTAGCTTTTCTAGTTTAGCCTCTACTTTACTCCTCAGTGCGAATGGAACGCGATTATATGGTTGACACACTGGAGCTACATTACGATCTATTCCTATTTTTATATCTGGGCCTTTGAATTTGCCTACGCCTGAAAATAAATTCTTATAGTTATCTAGCAGACTATCGTAATTACTGAAATTACTGGTATTAGAATCCAAGCTATTTACTCCTACGTTGTAGCCTATTTTGATTAGTTTAAGTGCATGCGATGTATCATTACTCAACAACGACGTCTGATCCCTATCATTAATAATTATGATTTCAGTTATTGCCCGGTGATTTCCTGCTTCTAGTTCCGCATTGAAGCATCCGAACAAGTCTAATAGCTTATCAGCAGTATACGGAAACAGTTCCAGGTCTGTTGGCTCTACTTTGGCTCTAAGACCTCTTGACACAAGTAAATCAAATGTGTCTTTACTAATCACATCGCTCTGTGAGCCAGAATTTACAAGCACATCAAGCGGAATGTTTCCTACTCTGATTTCAAGCTTGTCTAGATTAAACTTCGGCCTGATAGTTTTGCACTGAAATTCTGGCTGACCTTGATCAACATTTTGACTACCAGCTGACAATATAGAATGCACCTTTTTCTTAGGTTCAACACTCCTACACACAATAGCAAAATGACCTATTTTTGAGCATTTATTACACTGCTTATCCATAGCTGGGCAGTTAGTATCACTACCGATATGATTGGAAGAACCACACCTATAGCATGATTCAGCTGACTTACGATTTGACGTACCTCTGTAGGATTTAACACCATTTTTCAGTTTCAGTTTTCATATCTGGGTTTTGGCTTGCCGCCACTATTTCCATGCCTAACTAATGAACCTAATTGGTTGACACCACCTGTTGCATTGGGAAATTCATGAGCATTACTATTACAGCTTCTAAGATCCTACAAAAAACCGAGCCAAAACCCATATCAGAAGTGGACGAAGTAGCGGAGAAACATTCAGGCGACTATAGTCAGGAGGGAGAACAGGAAAACATAGATAGAGTTGGAGCAAGCAGTCATGGCAGAAGTTTCAACTCGGGATTTAGAGGTCGAGGATATGGGAGAGGGCGAGGCAGAGGAAGAGGAAGAGGCTGCTACACGTGTGGAGGATTTGCACATAACTATAAGGAATGTAGAGATAAGAAAGAGAGAGAAATGGGAGCGAAAAGTAGAAACACGAACTTTAAGTGCTACGTTTGTGGAGACACCAGCCATCTAGCGAAATTCTGCCCAAGCCGATTCGGACAAAAAGACCTAAGCAGAAGCGAAGTTAATGCGCATCAGATGAATCATTATGACCACCAGGGAGAAAAAAAAGCGAGGATTTCAAGATAAGATTGAGAGTCGACAAGAAATGGTTAAGTTTATAGTCGACACAGGAGCTGACGTCACTGTGATTACACCAGAGACAGCAAATAGGAGCTGACGGTAATAACTTGATATAAGATTCAGGACACACATTCCCCTATTGACAGAATGGGGACAAGCAGTTAGAGGGAGAGCTTACATCTTGGAGGGAGCCCAAAACAACCTTATAGGCAAACGAGAAATAAGTAAATTAGAGTTAGTAAAGACAGTACGGAGCATTAGCAGCGAGGACATTGAAACCAGACTTCCGAAACTCTTCGGTTAACTTGGAGTTTCGCTGGCTGTTTTCAAAATCAACGTGAAAGAGGGAGCGAAGCCGTAATGTCTTAATGTCCCTAGGAGACTACCGATCGATTGAGGCAGGCCACACAAGACGAATTAGAGAGGATGGAAAGCTTAGGAGTAGAACAACCAACTACTTGGTGTTCAGGGATGGTGGTAGCACCGAAGTCGAGCGGAAAAGTTAGGATCTGCGTAGATCTCTCAGAACTCAATAAGAGTGTCAAGCGAGAGACATTTCCTTTGCCCCATATAGAAGATACTTTATCGTCGTTGGCAGGGAGCCAGTACTTTAGCAAAATGGACCCCAACTCAGGGTTTTGGCAGGTTAGATTAGAGGAGGAATCAAGGGAATACACAACCTTTATCACCCCTTTTGGCAGATACCAATATAGGAAAATGCCTTTTGGTATATCAGCAGCCCCAGAATTCTTTCAGGGATGGAAGGAGTAGTTTGTATGATGGACGATATATTAGTAGTAGGGAAGAACAAAGAAGAGCACGAGAAAAGGCTTTGGGAGGTACTTTTAAAGATAGAAAGGGCAGGTATGGCCTTCAACAAGTCCAAGTGTGAATTTGGTGTTAAGGAAGTGAAGTTCTTTGGGCACATACTCAGCACGAAGGGGATAAGTGTGGACCCCGAGAAAGAGAGAGCAATTAGAGAGATGCCAGCCCCAACAGACAGAAAACGTCTCCAAAGATTTTTGGCAATGGTCAATTATTTGAGTAGGTACAGCCCCCAGTTGTCTGAAGCAGAAGTGGCCCTCAGAGAGCTGGACAGACAGAAAAATGAATGGATTTGGCTGGAAACTCATCAGAGAAGTTTTGAATAGTTAAGGACTTGATAACGTCTTTTCCGCTATTGGCCCTGTTCGAATATAATAAGGAGCATAGGGTGACAGCGGACGCTAGCTGCCATACACTAGGTGCAGCATTACTACAAAACCAAGGTAATGGGGAATGGAGACCAGTGGCATATGCGTAACAAAAACTGACAGATGCAGAGAGGAGATACGGACAAATTGAGAAAGAGGCATTAGCAACCACATGGGCATGTGGAAAGTTTGATTTCTATTTGATGGGAAGGCGGTTTGAGATAGAAACGGACCACAAACCATTGATATCGCTACTAGGATCCAAGGACCTCTCAGAGCTTCCCTTGAGAATCCAGAGGTTTAAAATGAGGTTGATGAGATACTGCTACGACATTTTCCATACGCCTGGGAACAAGATGTTCAAAGCAGATCTCTTGTCAAGGCCACCAACCAAAGATGAAGCAGTTAAGATATCACAGGTGGAGATGCATGTACAGAGCCTACTATCAGCCGAGGAAGATAGTCTTGTTGAGGAGATAAAGGTCGAAAGCGTATGAGATAAGGAGTATCAGAATATTGTCAAATTTATAAGAGAAGGGTGGCCCGGTGAATTGAAAGGGGAAATGAGGCAAGTTAAGGGTAGTGCAGACCTATTAAGCAAGAAAAACGGCATGGTGATGATAAATAATCGGTTATACATTCCAAAGAAGATGAGAACTCAAATGTTGGGAAGGTTGCATTCGGGGCACCAAGGCATAGTAAAAACATACCGCAGAAGCCAGGATTCAATCTGGTGGCCCGCCATTAGGAGAGAGATTATAGATATGGTGGAAGGATGCCCCAAGTGCATTCAATTTAGGAGAATGCAAAATCTGCCGCTGAAACAGACCCAGCTGCCAGAGAAGCCTTGGACACATATAGCGTCAGATTTATTCGAATTAGAGGGAAGGAACTATGCACTCTTCATAGATTATTACTCAAGGTGGATCGAGGTGGTGGAGATGAAGGGACTAACAGGAGCAGAATTAGCCAAGAAATTTAGAGCAGTCATCTCAAGATTAGGAATACCAAATAGGATTAGAACAGATAACGGCCCTTGTTATGTATCTCAGGGATGGAGATCACTTATGGAAGAGTATAACATAATACACTCTACAAGCAGTCCACATCACCCTCAGGCAAATGGACTAGCAGAGAGAGGAGTTGAGATTGTAAAGGCGCTGTGAAAAAAAGAGGCGGATAAGGACAAGGCAAGTTAGGCAGGAACCGGTCGCAAGAAGAGGCAGAGAGGAGCCAAGGAGAGGAATAGATAGGGAGGAAGGAAACAGGCAAATTAGGAAGGAACCGGTAGCAAGAAGAGGCAGAGAGGAGCTAAGGAGAGAAAGAGATAGCGAGGAAGAAAACATCAGGAGAAGTAATCGAGAAGAGATGGAAAGGGCGTTAGAGGAAGTTAGAGCTTAGTACAAAGAGCAGCGTCATAGGCTGCTTGAACAAAACAACAGGACGTACCAACAAAGGCAGATGAGTTAGAGAGAGAGAAAGAGGACCGAGAAAGGGAGGAGAGACAGCGAAGAGAGCAAGACAGAGACAGAAATAGGAGAGAAGCACAAGCGGAGAGAGAAGAGCCCAGATTCAGAAATCGGGACATAAGAGAGAACGTCCCCAGTAGACGGTACAATCAGGATTAGAAAAAAAAGGATAACGAAGAAAATTAGGAAAGGAAAGGAGATGTGGTGGAACGAAATATTAGCATAAGGAATCGAGACAATAGATTTGAGGAAAGGAAGGGTGATGTGGTGGAACCGGATATTAGCATAAGGGATCTAGACAGCAGGTGAGAGAGACTAGCAAAGGATGCAGACTCGGACTATACCCGAGTGCGCGAAGAGAGGGTATTAGAATAAACGTGGACTGAGAGAGGAGAAGCCCAAGGGAGAGACTGACTAAGTTACATACAGTATTAGGGAGCTAGGAGTACCCATACAACAATACATGTAAGTTGAATACACGACAACCTTCACCCAATTACAGGTGTATTACCACAATACTTAAAAATGCAGATGACACGTGTGTGAATGGATTAGCTGGTAATGATTTAGACTTATGCAATTATTTTTCTGAAATTGATGGAATCTCCAACCAATGCTCTGATCTAGATTTACTACTTAATACTTCTAAGACAAAGTGCTATTTTCAACTTCAATGTACCTGGCAATGTACTTGCAATATCAATATCATGCTACTAGTTCTAACTTGTTTGAAATGCTAATTTTCAGAATTTTCCACCTTTTCGCATCAAGCCTAGTCAATTGTTACTTAGTTTGCCTATCATACTTGAATCATCATGATCCTTTCTGATTTGGCTTGACAGAGATTGTTTTACCATGTACTGACTAATCCTACCAGCCAGCATCACTTTTGCACCCAAACTGAGATGCCTATAGCTTTTACACAGATTTTGTAATTGACCTACATTTTGTTGCATTAGGTCATCAATGAAACACCGCCAATCTGCCATAGCTGCGGACCAATCCCAGGGCCAACGGGGCATGGCAATGAATATATGCAGAACTCACAACACCCCAAATCAGGCAGTATAGATAGCCTGAGGATACATGCGGGCCAGTGAGCAAAGAATGCACAACAATTACCACAAACAACAGGGGGTACAGAATACTGCCAAATGCAGGCATGGACTGATAAGCACTGTGTGTGCGGAATGTTGCCAATGATGATTAACTTAAACTTTACCGATCGGAGTTTATCATAGTATACTTGCCGCTATCAGCATATCAGAATCACAGCATGTAGTAAGCGGACATCAGAGTAAGTGCTGCACAGCTTGGAGTCGTAGCGGAGGCCAGCGGATGGCGGTTGGCAGAGAAGACAGTATAGAAGCAGATCATAGAGAGTACAGAGGGAGAGATATAGACACATATACTGTATGCTGATACTGCAGTGACGATATTCAGTCGATGGGAGCTGCTGGTAGTGTGAGATAATTATTTATCCAGAGAGTCTGTGATTACACGATTGGTACTGGTAGTTTATCCATCAGTGATGAAATGAATCTTTGGCACTCCAAAAGAGTTCACTGTCAATTAAGAGCAATGATTGATTTTAAATACTCAATTCCATCAATTCTTTCGAAGTTATCCCCTGTCAGGTCATGCATGCTGGTTACATTGTTTTAACAGATGATTCCAACCAATAATGGAGTATGATCTTTGAATGGGTGTATTGGGGCATAAAATGTAATTCAATAATATTACATTCATTCATCTTTTGTTCATCAAGTGATCCGGAGAAGAGAGAGCACCGTTGATGCAAGCAGTTACATGAATTGTGTATCT
Source organism: Membranipora membranacea (assembly GCA_914767715.1). NCBI lineage: Eukaryota > Metazoa > Bryozoa > Gymnolaemata > Cheilostomatida > Membraniporidae > Membranipora > Membranipora membranacea. The sequence goes on along the minus strand of OU612067.1, from coordinate 11,953,180 downwards.
ACACTGTCCATTATCACAGGAGCTATAACATGTTGCTTTGTGTACACCATTGTTGTATCAAACCTGGTCCCCACCAATATCTTAGTCATCCTTCTCATAAATTAAGGAAGCGTAGCAAAGCATAGCAAAGCGAAACGAAGCGAAGCAAAGAAAAGCAAAGCAAAGTAAAGCAAATCACAGGTTCTGATATACACCATTAACATATAAAATTTTCAAGCCAGCATCAGCTGTTTAATGATGAAGAAGAAAAGCTATATTTTCTTCTTCGATGAGATGAAAATATTCACTAGTTGGTACCAGGTACTGCTTTTGGTGGTGGGAGGAGAGCCGAAAAAAGAGGGCCAATTCTCGCAACCCATTCCAACCCATCTCATCATCTTTGAAGTGGAGAGAATTTTCCTCTCTTGGGTACAGGTACCGAAGATATCATGATTCAAGAATCATATCAAAGAGGCAGAGGGGGTTCTTTTTACTGCGTGTGGGGTGTGCAAACACACAGTGGACCTCCGGTATTTTTGGTCTTAGTACCAGTGGCCAGTACCAAATCAGAAATGACTGCTGGCGCCGGGAATTGAACCTGGACCATAAAGATCCAAAGTCCGTACCATAAACCATTAGACCACTCCTGACTCAACATTCCAACCCAAAAACTTGAATTTTACTGGCAGGAGGTAACATCAATCACCTTTGTTTATGATTGGTTTAAAATCCTGCTATGCACAAATATTTTATCATGCTATGTTATGATTGGTTAGATTAGGATTCGACACCAGATTTAGCATGGCAGACATCTGCTGCATCTATAAAGCAGAGCTCTAGTCCAATTTTGAAATGCTGATAACTGTGTTAGCAGATCTAGAAATCTGACTGAGAAAGATTATTTTAAAAATTACCTTCAACAACAGTGTATCCTTCTCCTGTAGCTAATGGGCTTGATCATATGCTATTGACAGCTCCCACCATACATTTAATGTGGGACGCCGAGTGGAAACCACAAACCTCTATCCTGTTGCTGCGACTATTGATATCTGATGTATTCACAATGCGATTCAAACTCAACACTTCATCAAAGTATCCGCAGTCATACTAAAAATATATTTGGTTGGATTGATTTTTGAGCCTAAATTCGTGGTAATTTTGTGATACCACTTATTATGCGACATGTACATGTAAATATGTTTTTAAACTGCGGGTTCACTTTTATGCTTTCTCTTAATCATTGAAATAGGTACACAATAGGTACAATATTATCCATTTCACTTGCTTTATAAAACATATTGCATACTTCATAATGGGTGATGTAGCCATTCGGATCAATAGGTGGCTCCAAATTCAAAATTGCGCAGGAGCTGTTCATCTCAAGCTGTAGTAGTGGTTCTGAGTAAGGAGCTGTGAAAAGAGGAGTAAATAATGAGAAAGTTACCATTTTTTGGCTGTAGGTAAAAGAAGCAAATTGATCTGTTCTTGTTTGTGGGCAACTGACTAATTTTTTGCGAGTAAAATCATAGCCGCAACCTTTATATGAATAGCCTGCTAAAAGAAGCAGATTTATCACATATTATAATATATACTACAAATACATCGTTAGGGTCTGTGAAAGTCAAACCACTAGGTCATGCTTAAATGTGCTAACACAGCATTTGTTGTTGTCGCACATATCATTACTAATTTCAGTTTATATCCATCAGAAGATCAAACAGTGACCGACGATCTTACACTTCTACTTTGGTTCAAGAGAAATATTACACTGAAATTTAGAAAACTATGCAGAAGGCTTCTGGGCATTGACAATTATCACAAAATTATATCAATAATAGCTGCATAAACAGTTTCCCACGAAAAATGAGGGAAAAGCATAATACACAAGCTGTCAATGAAGATGTGCAGCTTACCTAGCTCTCCGGTCTGATATTCAACAGTCGTATTTGTCTGCCAACCTTGATCATTCCTCACCATTATAAGTACTGAATATTTTGTTACTGCATCCAGATCAGCAATATTGAAGGTATTTTGTACCTCCTCTGTTCCAACAACCAGGAATGATATTCCGTTGTTTTTGACCTCCTCAAATTTTGGATTAATATCCTGATATTTGAGAAACACAAAGTACATTTATTTAATGTGAAGACATCTGCAAAAGATATCAGGATCTGTTTACTTAATCAAATGCTATTAAATTTTGTGATATATTTAAGCCATGTGGCTTTGATGACAGTCATGACATAAAGTTAAAATTGAACCGATATCAAACTGATTTGTGTTTCTTTCACCTGAATTGGCAAGTTCAACTTGATCCTTCGCCTCTGTGTACCTGTTGAGTTATCTATGTCCTGACTTAGATAGCCTGCAAGATCTTCAGGCAACACCGGGTCTGAAAAAAAGATATAATACATTAATACATTAATAGATACAAGTTATTTCTTTGATAGTTTTGTAATCTCTAATGTGACTTCCCACGCATATCCATTGTGTGGTAAAATATTTGAGCATGAAATAGGGACACAAAAGGATGCTGAAATTGAACCCTTGATATCTGTGACACTTATCACCTGGAAGTGAACAACAAACATGCTAACCATTAGAAAACTGTAATTGACTACTCAGAGTGGTGATCACATTAGAGCAGACTTGCAACTGGCAGAGAAAGTTCTTGAGTGGAAAGATTTGGGTATGGGTGTTAAATAGCGAAAGGTTCTGGTAACCAGGTTATAACATTTCAAACAATGGTTGTGTAAATACATGATACATGCTTGAATGTGTTCTTGGTCAAGTTGAGGTCAGGTGGAAGAATGATCAACTCTTGACTAAAAACAACCAGTGCCTGATATAGTCACTAAATTTTACTTTTCGATATGAGTGCCTTCACTTAAAGTTCAAGTTGTGAGCTCGCTTTTCTTTTCTGAACCACAGCCCCTAAGTTAATCCACGAGATTAAAATAAGTTTTATTCAAAATAGTGGGACAGTCAAGGTGAATAATTGACTATTGTAGCTCACACGAGCAGAGGGTTGTTGTGCCCTGACTCGCCACATTGCTGTCTCCAATTTGGTTTGTAGCTTTGATATGACATTCTACTTCTTTGTGTGCATCATATACACAATGGTCTACGGTGAAGCTTGTTCTGCTTGTATTAGTCCAAGTCTCGTTTCCTGAGCATTTGAACTATGAGGAGAAAAAATAGAGAATGGAATGCAATGAAAGGGAAAATTCCTCAAATACCCTGTTTACTTGGTCAAAAGAGTCTTTGATAATTTTCTAAAATAAATTATTTTGATTTGGATCGGATTTGAGATTGTCTGTTGTTGACTTCTGCTCTGAAAGCCCAAACAGTAAGTTGAGGGAGAAGATGCAACTCATGAGTTATATTTGCCAGTGAACTAGGTAGTATCTTTTCGTGAACTTTGGTTGCAGATTGCTGTTTGTCATGCTGTCCTTAATCCATGCATCTTTAGACCCAAATCAAGTTTTTATTATTCTATTGAGCATTCACCACAGGGTGTTAATCACATTTTCTGGTTGTATAGCATTGCAAAACAGAGCTTGAAATTTTTCCGAAATAAAATATCTTGAGCCTTTGCTGTTGCAATAAAATCATAGTTTTATGACGGAATCTAAATTGATTTATAAGCAGCTCCGTCTGCTAAACAACTTCACTTACCTTAATACGATTTGATGATCGCTCTCTCATTTGTTGTTGCTTTACCATATGAGATGAGGGTTTACAATTACAAAACATATATAATCAATCAGTACGGTATATTTGTTAGGAATATTACCGCAACACAAGTGAATCGCATGGAAGTCTTCATCAACAGAACACAAACCTGGTAATGAGAAATGTTTCCATTGGGGTATTGCGGTTCTCTCCATGTCAATGTAACACACTCATATGTTTTAGAGACAACACTGAAGGCTGTTGGAATAGTCTGAGGCCCTGTAAAACAAAAATTTTTGACAGGAGTGGTATATGTCATGAGTTTTGTCATTTGACAGTGTGAAGTAAGGTAATATATCAATATGCGGCTTCCTGCAAGGCATCTAACTGTCAGGTAAGGAGACACAATGATATTTAATTTTTTGGTAGAATGTGAGCAAATATGAATGGTGGTAAATCCTTGAGAATAATGGAAGAAAACTTTTCAACATCTACTCATACAAATTACTTAAAGTTACTTAAAATTTTTTATTCATTCAATATAAGCCTCTGGCAACTTACTCATAGGCTGAGTTGTGATCACTTTTGTTTCCGGAAGGGATTTGTTGTTATGATTATTGAATGCCTCAACAGCTGCAGTGACATCGGTTACACCGTCAGCAAATATATCATAATTCCTCCCTGTTGTGTATCTTTGACCATTTAAATTTGAAGAAGACACTTACCTTTTGTATATTGACAAAGACCAAGACTCAGTGATGTCTATATTGAACAACCCCCTAACTACTGATGTGTGATGCGTTTGTGTTCTGATGCCATACCAATTATAAGGATTCACAAAAATTGATCAAAATTGATCAATCAACAACAAATTTTATGAAAATGTCACTACCAGTGCCTTGACTGCAATTTCTGTACGTAAGCGACAGCTATAGTCAAGTTGACTAATACAATCTAAAATCAAGCCCATAATTTTGTTTTAGCTCATCATCGTATGCAGATATAGCTCGAAAACTTGAGAAAAGCTGGAAGGACTGTATGAGACAGAAGGCATCCCTGGGCATCCCTCTGTTGTCAAGTGTCTCTGAGCACCAAGCACCAAGTCTCAACAATGGTATGTATCATTGGTGACTAGGTTACAATGAGGACATTTGAGTTACAATAGGTCTTGCTCTACTTACTTAACAAAAAGTTAACATGCCTGATTAAAGAACTGATCTATGTTTTTTTCAGCGGATGGAGATGGGAACAGCATCCATGAAACACCAAATATTTCATTGGGTAGCGCGCTTCAGCGTGGAGAGATCAGCCCAGCTCATTCCTCTACTGACACACAATCATCAGGAAAGGAACATCAAGGTACATATGGGGAAAGTCAGCTTATTTGTGCAATAAGGAAAATATTGAAGCCTTGGAAAGTTTTGCCAAATTGCAAAACTGGGAATATTTGGCTTGACTTGTGAGTTAATTTGAATTTTTTGCTCCCTCCCCCCACCCTTCACTGAACAGCAGTGCTAAATTCAAGTTTATCTATGTAGGTATAACTTACTGCGCAGTTTTGAGTCTTCAATATAATGCATCTTTCTGTTGTTCTGTTCTCTTTTAGTTGCAGCTCCATCAAAAGATCTTCCAGGAAAGACTGCTCAGCCTAAAGATAAAAGCACACATATCTCAGCATCAAACAATAAGGAATCGCGAAAAGGTATTGAATAGTTCTGGGCTACCGGGAGGAGTAGGCCTACTAATTACATTTGAAACATAACAATTATATATTGTGGACTCAGCCTGTTGATTGAGCGTGATTTAGTAGTGGCGATCAACATTCAACTTACATGCAAAGAGGCTAAAATTAGTCAAGCATTGATTATTCAATCATTAAATTAAACAAATCAAAAATAAGTACAGATTTCAAAAGTGAAGATGTTTGTTGTTTTAGTAAGAGATAAACAGCCAGTGAAGAAGTGTGGGTCTAAAGTCAAAAGCAGCATGACTCCAGGTTCAGGGTCTTTTGTATGTGCTGTACCACTCATTACAAGACAGGGTAAGTTAGCTACAAAATATACACCTCATTCTTGCTTGCTTGTGTTATTCAAGATTTTCAATAAAGCTTCCAATTCATTTTTAAAAACCTGATAAGCCACTACATAAAGTATATCAACTTTTGATTTATTTGGTATGGAACGTCACTGATGGTACAACAATGTAAGGCTCACTATATTTTTTTCTTAGAGAAGAGGGTTGCCAAAGGAACAGAAGCTGGCTGCAGCAATGCTATCACTGAAACGAGCAAATCGATGAAAGGTAACTTCTATGCCACTTGGCACTGTTTGATGACTAGAGAGTAGAGATTAATGTGAACCCCCTCCCCCCCACCAGCAATGACCATACGATTGTAACAAGGCTTTATTGTTTCTTGATTGAGATCATGATGAATTTGCTGTGAATTAATGAGCCTTATAACCACAAACCAGAAAAGTTAAGTCATGATATTCATCATTGCAGACATTATAAGAGGTGTATGGCCAGAAGGTTGCAATAAGCTAGACCAGCTCTTTGCTGCAAGATCACGATATAGAGCTCAAAGGAGTAAGCTGAATCTGCAGGTTTACAGGCAGTGGTCAAGAGATAGTATTCCAATACTCAAAAAGCTCCTCTCAGTATCGACTGCGAAAGAGTCAACCCTGATTACCAAACAGCTGACAGAAACACAATCCATAGCAATCGAGGGAGCCAGCTTAGAGGGAGAGAAGATGAAGGCTTTAAGATTTCTGCTCCTCGAATTAGAGAAGATAAACAAATTGTAAAATATATATCCAACTGTAGTACTGACGCTTACTACAACAATTATCAATTTTTTCTGATATTCCTTTGCCATTTGATTAGTAGGCTTTTACTTTTACAACTACTTTATGGTAACAGTTACGCCTCAACTGTGACAAGCCTACCTTAATAATTGTTCGCCTCTTTGGGTATTACATTCATGCACTGCAAAATAATAAACTAATCCATCTATGGGTTGACTGTTGCGTTCTTTTGGTATTCTTTTCACATCTAATTACCACCAAGAAGCATGCATGCTGACAGTAATATGCATCCTGACACTGACAGCAAAAATGTCATGCATACTGAAAACAGCTTGACTAAAAGAAATGAATCTTGTATATTCATATTGTAGTTGTACTAACCTTGCAATTGATAGACCCCTTGCACGGCTGACCTCATGAGTTTCTAGGTTGAAGAATTGATGTCATGTACATGATAAGAACATAGAATAGAATAGATAGATGTTCTGTTCTCTCCGTTTACTAGTTCCTAGAGTTGGAGCGTAGGGTAGTACTCAGTAGTAGTGTAGCTAATATAATGAAGAGTTGTTTGTTTGCTAAAGTCAATTCAATCTATTATATATGAGTGACAGCCAGGCGATGACTGGTTGTAGTAACAAACAGCCTGGGGTATCCAACAGACTGAAGACATTAATATGCATTTGCATTCTTCTCTTGTGCAGCACTGACTGTGACCTGTCCTAAATTCTACAGCGTCTTTCACCACTAGCCTATCCTGCATCAATTCCTAGCTGCACTCTACTGATGAATGCATGATCAACAAGTGATCAATGAGCCGTTACAATAACCTTGTGTAGTTAGAGACAAAGAGATAGCCTCAGTTTCTTTCATAATATATTGCAGGGTGCCACAGTATTTCCCTTTCATGAATTTTAATGTGGAAATAAGGCTTTCAATAACACGCCGCTTCAACTATAGCAAGCGGTATATAATACAATGGGCACCGCTTGCTTCACTATAAACTGCCATTGCCCAAGAAAATTAATCAGATAAATTGGGTTTGCTTACAAATGGCAGCCTGTATCTCCTCTCTCCAACATTCAACTGGCCAATGAATAAAAATGTACAGAAGAGTTATATGTTGACCACCAACTGAGAAAAATCCATAGTAATGACTTTAACAGGAAAGAAATTAAATCAGGTGGGTTAAGGGCATGTTTTTAGACCCTAAAAATAACCATTTACCCCCAAAAGTGACCAAAATCTTTGGTAAACCCTCCTGAAAGACAAAATGTACAATGACCCATTGAATAACCTTCCAAACTATGTTTAAAATATCCAAATCGGACAACAACTGCTCAAGTTATCGCAGGTGGGTTAATCTGCATTGAAGTATATATGATGCAAAAAATGCCACAGATCTGACCTTAACTACACTGTGTTGAAATGTGTTTACGGTTCTAAGTCTCTCGCAGTTGTGAGCATTGGGATCCTGGTAAGTTGCAAAAAATAATGGAGCATATTTATTTGATATTGACCGATCACATGTATTTCAATGAGTGTGCAGAGTTATCTATGAATAATAATACACTATTTAATTTCAGTGGTTTCTGGGTAGTAGAATCAATGAATTTGTTTAGAAGAATCAGTAACAACAGTGTCAACATACTTTTCCAAAGTAGACGGGTGTATAAACGATCACAACGCAATCTGAAACTTCAATGAATGAAGTATAGTATGGTAGTCATAATATTCTAGTGATTAACAAAACAGTGTTTTGCTGTCTTTCGTTGCCTCATAAAACAATTTTATGGATCACGAGTAAGCAAATCTGGACAACATTGAGATACTTTGATGACTAATCAAGGTGTGGATTATAGGCGATTTGATGATCATTATTGTTCTCTCAATGGTTGTGGCTTCACCATATGTAATGATGGTTTACAATTACAAAAAAAAACTATACGATCAATCAGCATAGAAGTCTTCATTAACAGATCACAAACCTGGTAATGAGATACCTATCCATTCGGGTATTGTGGTTCTCCCAATGTCAGTGTAACACATTCATATCTTTTTGAGACAACACCAAAAGCTGTAGGAATAGTCTGAGGCCCTGTGAAGCAAACATTTTTGACAGGAGTGGTATATGTCATGAGCTTTGCCATTTGAAAGTGTTAAATGAGGTGATATGTAAATATTAGGCTTTTGGGGAGTTTACCCTTGGTGGTAAATGCTGGAAAATAATGGAATAAAATTGTTCAACATCAACTCTGACCAACTACATTGGTATGAGTGAAGAAGTATGTTGCCAAATATCCATTCGCCTCAATCCATATTTACTTACTTTGTGTTGTATACACTTTAGAAAAATGTTTATTCGTTTAATATTAGCCTTTGGCCACTTACTCATAGGCTGAGTTGTGATCATCTTTGTCTCTGGAAGTGATCTGATGTTATGGTTATTGAAAGCCCCAACAGCTGCAGTGACATCTGTCACACCGTCAGCATATATATAATAAAACCTCCCTGTTGTGTAGTTTTGACCATTTAAATTTGAAGAAGATACTCCAAATGTATTTGCGAATCTTAGTCTGTCGCAGTTGTGAGCAGTGGGATCCTGGTAAATTTCAAAAAAGAATGGAGCATACTTATTTGATATTGACCAACCACATGTATTTGAATGAGTTTGCAGATTTATCTATGAAATATAACCCACTATTCAATTTCAGTGGTTTTTGGGAAGTAGAATCAATGAGTTTGATTAAAAGCATCAGTAACAATAGTGTCAACATAGATCTCAAAAGAAGACGGATGTATAAACGATATGCATAATATTCTAGTGGTTAAACAAAACAGTGTTTTGCTATCTTCCTCAAAAAACAATTTTTTGGATCATAAGTAAGCAAATCTGGACAACATTGAGTTACTTTGATGACTAATCAAGGTGTATATGAATTATATGTAGAGTGTGTTCTACAGTTTTTCTTTACCTGCCAACTAATTCTGTATCTTAATCTTCTTCTTCCTCCATTATTCCTTTCATTGATATATATTATTCGAATATCTAGTGGTTTTGTTGGAGCTGGAATATAGACACTAACATTTTTTAGTACCGCAACATACTTATATATGCACATTGACATAGTTGCCGCTTTCTGATACATTTAGGCTCTAACAATGTTTCATACCACTTATTAACCCGATCTATCATTTCAGTCTCATTAATTTTGTTTTTAAGTTGATTTATTTTCTGACAAGCTGGATGCATTACTCCACAAACAATTTATTGTTCAAACAAGCAAGGTCTGTTGATAAAGGGCTTATCTGACACTGTTTAATTTCGCATATACTGACCATCACACAAAGTTCTTATTGACCCAACAGAGGCTTCATCACTCCACCCTTGGTTGTTTCTCGCTCTCACTCTACACGAGACTGAATAACAGGGGCTGTAATCGCATCTGTTTCCGCTGCGATTACCACTGATTGTTGCCCAGTCATTATCGTCCGTACATTTGTACTAAAATATCAAGTGAATATCATTATCACAACCCATATTACATTGTTAAAATGTGTATCTACTAATGACCATTAAACAAATTGAGATGAAAACAATCTGCTGGCTTGACTCCTACACTTGTGAGTATAAATTCTTGAATTTAGATTAAATAATATTAGCATATTAAGTGTAGTATGAGAATCAAAGTAGAGCCCAATTCGCTAAAAACTGAATTCAATTCAAATGGAACAACTTTGATTTGCAAAATAGGAAATCAAACTATAGACTATTCAATTGTACCTGATAATATTGTAGCAGTCCGTTGGGATACAGTGGAGGGTTCCAGGTCATAGTGACACAGTGAGGACTAGATGAGAAAAGCTGCATCATTGTAGGGGCCTTTTGAGGGCCTGTAACACACACAAATTTCCAAATCATGAAAAAATGGAAGTGATAAGCCTGAACTGAAGTCCTCAGGCTCAATTAGTAAATGTACAAATAACTATTTGTCATTTTCCCATTCCTGTTTTGATGTAAATGTATCTATAAGAAGGCTTCAATATGGCTGATGTGTGAGTTGCACATGAAGGTAATCCTGGTTGATATTCTGTATCCCGAGGTAGTTAGACTCTTACCACGTGTACCGAAACCAATACCACATGAAACTGTGATTGTTTAAACACACATCTTTACAGAGACTTTGTTGAAAAGGCAAGTTTAGGATGGCACGCTTCTTTTGGTTCAAGTGTCAATTTTTTTATTGATGTTTTCTTTGTTAAAGTTCCGGAAATTATAATGCAACTAACAGGACCAACAAATACACACTCCATCTCAGCCACCACTGGTCGCGGTGAAGTCAGATCTTACAGCTATTGCATGTGTACTCCAAATGTTGACACGTTATTGAGGATTATTTAAAGAACAATGATGCAACTAAAACATAATAATAATCGTAAAATTACAGCCTATGTTCTCCCAATGACTTCTTCTCAGGGCATTCTGTATGATGTTAATGCACATTGTTTTCAGTCAGGAAACAGTTTTGATTACTTACGGAATGAGTGAGTGGTATATGTTGCGGCTGCCTCGGTTGATACAAAGTTTTGGTTATTAGTAGCTGTTACTCCTACAGTGACCTGGAAATTTCCCTCTGTGAAGATGACGTAATTGTTGTTATTAGTGTTATGCCAGTTACCATTAGGATCTTTAAAGGCGTACCTGTTGCTAGATTTCAGAGATTGACAATTGATCACCTCCGGCTCCTATAACAAATAAGATAAACATAACCAGAATTTATAATTTACAATGATGCCTCTCTACAGGGTCGTAGGGAGGTACCCCCGACCCCCTGGCCTATTGGGGCTGAGTTTACAACTCCAGATTTTCGGGGGTTGAATAGATCTGGGGTTGAAAAGTATATCAGGCTGAAACAAGCTTAAACTCACTTTCTATTGCATTAAAGTGGTGTTGGGAAGCCCCAACAGTCCCCAATGACATCGGGGTAATAGTTTGTGATGTTGGAGTAGGCCCAACGCTCCATCATCAGCATTGGGGTGAGTTAAACAATGGGCAATAAATGTCAATTCTGATACATAAGCTTTTCTTCTCTAATTTCGTGTTGTCAAGGACCGTTACTAGGGACTTTATATTCAATTCTCCTTTTCCAAAGATTTTAAACCAAAAACTCTTTTATTTAGAACATTCTTCCTGAAATTATTACCATCCACCATAGACCTACTAATAATAATTATTAGTAGGTCTATGCCTTCCACCCACAAATTATTCTGTTGTGCGTTCATCTGGATTTCGGCCAGGTCAGTCAAAGGTCATAGCTTGAAATTCACATGTTCACAGTTTTTTGATTGAGAGAGTTCACATTTGACTCTATTCTATAGAAATAATCTAATATTTTGCTAAAGCAAATTTCAAGCTCAGTGGTTTTCCCATGAGTGTCAAACATGACAAGTTGGCTAGGCTCTATATCTGGTGCTCCATCACTTCGCGGGCTGGGTGGTCTGGGGGGGACCCTGAAAACCTGCCGGCAGCAGCACGGGGTAGCACCCAAGCCGTCAAAGCTCTTTAAAATTTTTGTTTTTTTGGTTGTTTTATTATAAGAATACTATAATTTGACCGATAGATTAAGATTGTTTGGTGGGTGGATAGAGGAAACTGTTTCTCTCTCAGTCTCATTCCTCTTACTCACTTCACCCACCCAAACTTTGCCCTATTCAATTCAGGTAAACAACCTGGACCCACTCATTCACCACCATCATCATCATACTTGTGTTCAACTGGTTGTCTCTCTGATAAAACTCCAATGAGTTATTGGAAATTTGCAGGCACACTATGCCTAGAAGGTGTTTGTATGAAGGGATGAAGAAGAGTTGGTTATTCAAAGGATATGTTCATTTTAAGTAGATTAAGTTATGTTTGCCAGCCAAATTGAAAGAGAATCATCATTTTATGGTGCAATCTGGGGAATGGTGGTCAGTTCAAATCACATACATGATACTGCTGAGAGTGAGTACATGTAAGGAGTTACTCCTTGGTACTTGTCACTACACACTACTAGTTGGCCTTGACTGCCTCCAGGGCACAGGCTTCCTTATCATACTGGTTGTGGGGGTCTGTGGGGTGTGGGAGGAGAGGAGACGTCTCTTCTTTTTTCAAAATGTTGGAATTCAATCCCAGATCAATGAGTGCAACCCCAGATCTTTCCTACCCCAGATTTTTACTTTTTAACCCCAGACCCAAGAAATTTGCCTCTCTAAACCTCTCATCTATGCTGTCCTACAAACCTTCGTTTAATATTGATGGTAAGATTTAACAGATTTAATCATGGCTTTTCAGCCTCTGCCGGTGACATAGATACTATGCAAACTGTAAATCTAATTGAATTAACTTGATGTGGTAAGTTTGGGAAAGAGAGGAGATTAGAAGTTATGGACTTACAGTCCAGCCTACGCTGTATTTACGTCTGAGTCGTCCAGAATCCAAAGCTGTGCCCTGATCTGTGAAAGTGATGTCTCTTGGAGAGGAGGATGCTGATGAATTACAAAAAAATAGACATAATTATAGCGGTAGTGTCAAAATGGGGTATTGAAACAAATGATTGTGTCAATAATCAAACTATATCCGAATATTTATCAGGTGTTATGTGATATACGGGATTGGAAATCTTTTTATTAAAAAAATACTTTACATCTTACCTATGACTCTCTGATACGCACTTCAAGCCTTGTGAATATCTACTAACAATGAAATCAACACAGGTCTACATAAATCTTTTTCATGTTTTAACTTGGCTACAAATTTACCTGCACAGTGTGTTGTTGAAGTAGAGGTTGCCAAAGAACTGTGTCCCAAATTATTAATCGCTCTTAGCAAACATGTCACTTCTGTGAACGGTGAAAATGTGCACACTTGTTCATTGTTGTTGACTGTCCTCCATCTGTTTGAATTGCAGCTATGCTGTCAAAGGAAATTCTGAATAAAATTACAAATTTTCTAGTGTACCTGTAAATAACAATGTCCACAATGCTAAACTTGAGGACAGATTGGCTAAAATCCTGACTGTAACTTTGCAATTGAAGATCAATGAATAAATGTAACTATTTTTTAACATGCACATACCTGGTAAGAAATTTCAGTAGGAGGTGAGTTGATGTGTGCCGGAGGGTTCCAAGATAAGCGAACACAACTGGAAGAAGTTGATGTTAAAAAAAAATTCTGAGGTTTTGTCTGTGGACCTGAAAATATCAGAGGAAATATCTTTATGTAAATATTTGTGTCTGTTTAAATATTCAGTTTGGCATGACCAGTTGAATATTTCTTGATACCAGCCATCTGCCTGTGGAGATGATGTATAACTTTCTAACGGTTGAACTGCTACAAATGATATTAAAGAGTCTATGATTTTGAAACTTCACACTTGAAAAAGCACTATTGCACTTCCAGATCTGTCAGAGATAACAAAAAAGCCGCCACCTTTTGTGGCGGCTTCTTTATTACAATTCTTGCTGTGATGTGTAGATATAAGGTATAGAATTGAGTGTACTGTACAATTCCAACTTTTTTTTTACATTATTATTATAGACACTCACTGAGTCTGTCTGTTGTGAAAGTTATCTGTTCTTCAGATGATACATAATCTTCATTATTGTAAACTTTTCACATAAAGTGAAATTGTCTCATATCCATCTGTAGAGAACTCATATGTATTATCTTGTAAGTCGTTCCCTCCTGTTATGCCATATCCACGTATTCGGTATGGGTTGTTTCCTCTGATTCTTGCGCACTTGATGTTGATTGGATTCTGGAAGACAAAATGACTTGATTGTTAAATGTTTCTAACTGTTTGTATATCCAGGTTTGCACTTAAAATAATTAAACTGTCTTGAGTCCGAAGCCACAATTTTTATACAAATGGACGGAATGTAACCATTAATATTTGTCTATCATGCGTACCTTATGTCTATTTTCTTACCTGCCAAGTGATTGTGTATTTCCAGCGAAGCCTTCCATCATTCATCTCTGGTGACGCTGATCTACTAGGCTGAGAGTTCATGGTTATCTTATCAGGACCTGTTTCCAAATACAAAAATAGCAATCAAATAATCACTTCCACAGCTGAGATAACACTGACCAGACAAGACCAGACATCTCATAGCCGTCAGGTTTTAATACCTTTTAAAAAAAAAAGTTTTCCGAGTTAAATAATACCCCAATGTTCCTCATGAATTTTTAGGCATAACCTATTAGTGACATTATCGATGCTTCTGCTTACTCACCCAATCTGAACAACCATTAGATTAGATTACATTTTATTGATACATTTGTTATCAATGATGATAGTGTGGAATGTGTACAATGCGTAAAAAAAAAATACTATGAGCGGTGATTGTTGAAATATGTCATAAAAAAGGGAAAGACGATTTGGCACGCTTTTGTGTTCTACATTTCTTAGGTCTAAAAATGGTATTACTTAGAGAGGAAAGCCTACTAAAATTTCTTGGTATTCAATTATAAAGTGGATGGGTCGGATCATCAGCTATTCGTAAAAAATGGCACTTCGAGAGTTCAAAAATAAAATCATATACGGTGGGCAAAGCTAAAACTTGTAATCTCTCACTATAACTAAAATCAGGTAAAATCATCATGCTAGCTGATCGCTGTATTCTTTCTAATCTATCCCTGTCTTGATCAGATAACATAAAAAACCAAGCAGGGGAGGCATACGTGATTAGGGATTGGATGTTGGCACAGTAGTATCGTTTAAAGTCCTTCTCTATTCATACCAACGACTTTCAGTTGGCGTAACAGAAAAAGCCTTGAATTGCAACTTGAAATAATGCTGTCAACATTATTACTAAAAGTTAGATTTTTGTCAATCAATGTGTATGCCTAAAAACTTGGTATCCGTAGAAGGTTGAACACTTACTGAATCATCAACAAAAATAGTCTTCATGGTACTGCTAGATTAACATCCAAGGAGTTCATGTGCGATTTAGCTGTCCATCTGTACACGCTAATATGGATAACCGCTAACAAGCATCTACACCATTTTCAGAAATTCGAGCAATTACTTTTGGTGTAACATTGATATTGACTGTATTTTCTTTTCTGTCTTAGGGAAAACCTACGCATGTTCTATTTAGCGCGAGTAATTGTAATGAAAACATGGTGTATTTTTGATAAACATCTTACTTTGACATTTTGTATGTTGTGAGGCTGTGGCACTCAGACTGTTCTTAATGTTGTTGGTGTTATAAGCTCTGATTTCACATGTAATCATCTGATAAGCTGAGTATCCACATCTTCTTTTGTTAGAGGGGATATTCTGCCAGCCAGTCATGGGCGTACATTTATACTGGAACAAACATCTCAAGCTATATATACATATTGCTATATAATGAATCTCAAGAGGTCCCCCACAAAAAAAATCAAAGTTGTTCTGCCTGAAGTTTGTGAAAAAAATTCACTTACAGTAGCAATGACATGTAAGAGTGTAAAAATTGATTTTCTGAAATTAATGCTGATTTCCATGGATTCTAGGCTCTAATATGGATTAGTGTTCCATGTTGTCTTCTCTAGATTTAGTCAACACTTCTGCTGATGTGTATGCCACATGTTGTGTCAAGCGCAAATAAAAATACCTAACATCAAGAGCCAAACCAAATAACTCGCCATTTCTGGATAGGCTCATAATCTATCTCTTAGGATATGTCAAGAAAAACCAGTACCTGGTATTGAATCTGTGAGGTCGGTGCGTTCGGGTATTCAACCCCTGTGTGTGACATCTGAATGCAGCCGTCTTCTGGAGCAGTAAGGGCAAAATTTCTCGGTCTAGTCTGTGGAGCTGAAATGTAATTCGAGCAATATTTGATAGTTATGTCTCTTATGGTAGCCTCCAACCAGATTTGACAAATAGCAGCAACATTCATTAATGAAACATTTTTAAGGATTGATTGTTTGAACGAAGATGGGCACTTTGGTAATTATTGGGCTGATACAAAATGGATGTATCTGGTAATGTTGATGAAAATATTGAATATTTGTTAATAATAATATATCAGTTGAGTCAGCCATCTCTACTGCTGCAGCTTCCACCCTAACAACATTATCTGGAAAATATTAATCTCAATCTTCAGTTGTCCCCACCCACATCAACGACAATTTAAATCATATTGCTGTTCTCTATCATTGAAGTCTTTAGTACCATATTAAATTTCACACTTACCTGTGTCACTGCTAGTTGTGAATGTTATGACCTTTTCGGATGAGCCATAGCCATTGTTATTATAAACTTTAACACCCAGCGTGATTACCTCGTTACCATCTGTGTAAAACTCATATGTATTGGTTTGTAAGTTGGTCCATGATGTATTGCCATATCCACGTATTTGGTATGGGTTACTCGTTCGAATAGTTGCACACTTCATATTTATTGGATTCTAAAAGACAATAAAAGCAAATTGATGAAAGAGACAGCTGCAATGACATTGTATGTGCTGCCATGTAAATGGACAATTAACCAGTTAATCAGCAGGTCTCATTCTCCCTGATAATTTATAGCTGAATGTCATTCAAAAAGCTGCTCACAGATATAAGATGTTAGCTGTTTTTTTCATCTAATTTCTTACCTGCCAGGTGATTGTGTATTTCCAGCGAAGTCTGCCAGCGTTCATCTCTGGTGAGGGTGATCTACTAGGCTGAGAATTTGTAGTTACTTCATCAGGATCTGTTTACAAACACAAACGTATCACATCAATAACCACTTCGACAGGTAAGATAACCATGAGCAGACATCCCATAACAGTATGTAATCATAATTTCTATTTTGTGTGGTTCAATTGACATACTCGGATGCACACCCTTGAGATGAGAATCGATGTCAATAAAAGTGGTATAAACAAACTTCACTTGCTAAAGTTTATAGTTAAATAGTAGAACGGCTATAAAAAACTTCTTACTTCCACATTTTGTGTAGATGGAAGCAGTTGTAGCAGTCTCACTGTTCTTATTTTTGTTGGTGTTATGAGCTCTGATTTGACATGAAACCATCTGATAAGCAGAGTAACCACATCTTCTTTTGTCATTGGGTAGGGTCTTCCAGTTGTTCATAGTGGTACACTTGTACTAAAAAAGGATTTATTCACAAGATATTAACAAGATGTTCACAAGATGCTTACAAGATGTTCACAAGATATTCACAAGATATTCACAAGCAATGCATTGTAGGTTTACAAGGATCAGATCAGTATCGATGGCAAGACGGTTCGTTCATGAATGTCACGGTGAAGGTTTTTGCTGCAAGGCATGTCCTGCCACACATTTCAGAACAATCTAGTGTCGGATCCGACTAAGTACCTAAAATGTCTCTTAGCATGCAACATGGGCTGCACCAACAAACCCTCTGCCATGATTGTGTCATGCAACTGGCTACTGCCCATAAAGATATGGACTTTTACTGTAATGATGATATGGTTCAACAATTTCTAAATGCTTCTGAATCTGTTGCGTCTCATTTTTCATAAATTTTAGTGTACCTAACTCGCTAATAAATACATAGATAAAGTACCTGGTAGATAATCTGTGAGTTAGGTGCATTCGGGTACTCAACCCGTGTGTATGACACCTGAACACAGTTGTCTACTGGAGCTGTAAGGCCAACATTCCTCGGTCTCACTTGTGGAGCTGGGAATAGTCAGAATGTGTGATTACCACGCCATTGAGATATCAAACCATTATGAATTATTGGAGTTGAAAAAAAGTCGACCAACTTGCTGATGCTACCTTGTGCTTATGAGGCTGGACTAAAATAGAAGTGTTGACCGTAATGAGATGGTTTCTGTAACTGTAAAATAAATCCTTTGCAAACATTTACTTGAGTAAATTAACTCAATTTACTTGAGTAAATTACACAACCTACTTGAGTTTTTACTCAATTAAATGAATTAATTTAATAAAATAAATTTAACAGAATTAATAAGAATTATCAATTATTGAAATAAAATTAAATAAAAAAAATTAAATTGCTTGAGAAAACTTACTTGAGCAAGTTACTGCAAAAAACTGCAAACATTAACTGCCAATAAAAATATTTGCAGAAGAAAAACAAACCCATTTATTTTTCTAAATTTCTGATTTCTTCACTGAGGTCACATTTTGGGCTTTCTGAACAACCAAAACTTGATCTCTTGTGCCAGAAATCTATTGGTTTAGGAAGTGGCTCAGTTTTTTAGAGTACCAACTCTTCTGCGCCCAAGTGTTGAAATGTTCAAAGTTCTAGGTTAGAAACCGCAACAGTCTACTGAGCTACTCGGGTTTGTTTGGTTACATGGTATTTTCTTATTACACTCCACTATATACATATGAATTGGAACAATTGTCATATCATACATGCGATAAATAATAAAGCTAAATCTAATTAATTGAATCATTACTTTATTTAATAGTACTCACCTAATCCTGTTGGTGTTGTCAAAGAGAGAGGAGCTGGTGTATAAGAGAGATGATCATCCTTGTTGCGTGACCATACTTTGATCTCTAAGTTCACATTCCCATCTGTATAATAAGTGTAATTTGTTGCTGGTTGACCTTCAGTTTTAATAATGCCATCCGCTTCAATTCTGTATTTGCCATTGACATTTGTCAAGCAACTCAGTCTGTAGTATGACGGCATCTATTGAGTAGTATGTAAATAAAACCAACGTAGAATTACACAGCGCAAACATCTTGATTGAATGGTTTTATAACACTTAAGGTAAAGTCTGATACTTTGATGGATGTTAATAGAAGGAATTTTTAGCACGATATACCGAGACAGTGAAAAAACCTTATTATCAGTTGTTAAAGTTTCTTAACTTAAAATTATGTTTTTCCTAGAACTAAGCACTATTTTTTTGGTTGATACTCTTTAAATCTTTAATGTCAGTTTTTAAAAGTAAGGTTCCAGGTCCATATCTTGTCAAAAAGAGATTATAGAAGGTACTCTCGGGCAGGCAATGAAAGGTTGGAGTACCAATAGAATTAAAAATAATAATGAAATAATAAATTAATACCTACACTCCATGTGATGACATATCTCCATCTTTCTCTCCCAAGGTTGTTATCCTGAGTTGGATTCCCAGCTGATAGTGATACTGGTGTTGGGCGGACATTTCCTTGAACATTCAAAAGGAAACTTGCTCAAGTCAAAGTTAAATTTGTTTGTCTATTTAGTGAAATTCTTTTCAAAATACGAAAGTGAAATTAATGACGAATTGTTAGATTTCTTTTAAGCTTTCTGCAGCAATACAATAATGTGCCGGGATCAGAGATTCTCATCATCATTTTTTTGGTGCAATATATCTTATTGGTACATCCTCACTTGCTAAGCGAGTAAAATAATATGTACCTGCACACGAAGTCCATCCTTCAGCTGTGTTAGGGTTCTCTGGTGACTTTTTTACTCTCACAGAACAGGTATAGATACTGCTACCGTTCAAACCAGTCACTGTAGCTGATACTTGGGGGTCTGAACTCTGCTTTTTACTCCAGCTTCCATTACCACATCGATACTGTTAGAAATCAGAGAAAACATACTTATTTATACAGTCCAAGTCACAGCTTATTGTGTCATAATAGCAAGCATTGACTTTTCATGACAATTGTATCAGGACTGCAATTCATTTTCTTCGTGCCCTAAAAGCTATAGTAGTAAGTAAAAAATATTGCCAATCACTTGCTCACTATCATATCTTTCAAAGATTTATCCATATTCAGGGCACCATGATATAAAAATTTAGCGTTTCATAGATATCTATTTGTTATAGAGATATAAAGTGGAGACAACCTTAGTGGTAGAGAAAAACTGAGAAGAATTTTGGTTTTAGTAAAGGGAATGGTTTCAGCTGTTTCCATAGGCTATTTAAAAGGTTGCCATCATGCTCTTAATAAGACTGAGACCTTCAAAATCATGCCAAAAGTGAGGAGGCGCAACTATATCTTTAAAAAGATGAATAGAATCATTACTAAACGTGAAACATGACACTAAGGCATCACAAAATCAGGTAGTCAGAAGGATGCAAGTAAAACATATTAGGTTATGCAATATTTCCTCAGAGGAAAACTAAAAACTCCTCTGGATTAAACTTTTTATGATGATGGAATATCCTCTACACTCAAGTATGATGTGAAAATAACTGCATTCGCTACAGTACTTTAATTTCAAGGAGATCTGTATTTAATAGCTAGTTGCTAAATGTAAATGTATTTGTAGAGAAATCAACATTCAAAGTGTATTTTATTAATAACTGGTACCAGGCCTGGCACAGGACAGCAACATAGAAGGAACAGAGCAACGACTTGGAGCCGCCTAAATTTTTCCTGACTATAATATGCTCCCGACTCAAACTATCATGATAATCGTGATCACAATAATGAGAGGCTATATGTTGTGTATCATCCCATTTTCTATCACTCAATATTGTAAAAGAGTAATTTAGAAGTTTCAATTCATTTATATTGATTTTAGTTACATATACTATTCAACCAATACAATCAGGTCTAACTCACCTGGTATTTAATTGTATATCCTGACGCTGACTGTGGTGGCTGCCAGTTTATTCTCACAGAAACTGCGTTTGTGCCATTTGCGGTTACTAGAGTTGGGATAAACAGTTCTGTATCTGAAAGATAGGATGTGTATTTCTGGCTGCCAGTCAATCAATCAGTCTGAGTACCAGTACATCATATGTGCCCTTAACTTATTCTAGACACTAACGAAAGGTTTTCACACCTACTTACTTGTAACTCAGGCTGCCTGACTTTATTTAAGCTCTATTGAACGCAGATATGAATGCACATACTTTATTTTATATATCATATATATCACATGAACAGTATGCACTTGATCTCCAAACCAAGAATGATAAGTCAGAAGAAGTGAAGTCTCGGATGGACAGAACTGGACAAGTATTGATTTGCGGTACAGGAACGAAACTCATTGTGAAACCTAATATATAGAACTTACTGAATGCATATACTTCGACCTCATCAAAGATCATTCCATTAGTGGGAGGCTTGGTTGTCTTGAGTCTCACATATTGCATATATCTCACGTACTGAAGGTCATGCTGTGTGGTGCGGTGGTTTGGATCTCTTATGTACGGTATCACCTCATCTTCACCTCAACTGTTCTCAGATACAACTATACTCACTCCAGTTATATCACTAGAGAAACCTGAGGTTGAAATCAAAGTAGTAATTTGTTAAATGTGGGTAACCTAGCCTACAACCCCAGTCAGTATTTGTTTCTCAAAATGCATCTTCTCTCGGTTTCGTTCTGTAAAATCACACCAAATTTCAAAGGCTATAAGAGAAATAATTTGGCGGGTCTTTGCACATTCGGGTGAACATTATGTCTAGTGTTAAAAATCTGACCCTTGCTCATCCATAGGTATTGACGCCTGTGTACTGCATTGTACTGCATTTGTCTTTAACTTTCTTTATCAGCATGGATAAAAACAGACCTCTGTTTATGGCTCTTTATGTTGACTTTTCTTAAATCATTGTACTTTGTTAAATGAATTCAAATGGGAGGGTCATTGCTGCCAATGATGATGGAAAGGAATTTAACCTAAGCAACTTGATTTTCTTAAACTAACACAAAAGTGATGTTTCACATTTTTTGATAGCTCAAATCACAAGACAACCTTTGGCAAACTAGAACAGGGATTTTGATAATTTGAACATTGAGTCAATTAATTGCCTAGGGAGTTCTAATCAGAAGATGTTTTTTTTAACATTTAAGTTGTCTTCACCTGTGAAAGAAGAGGACAACTTCTTCATTGTATATTTTTGACCTAAGCTACATGATTGTTGTAGCATTTAAACTTCAAATATATGTGAATGACCTTTTTATTGTACTGAAGTGGTGGAATGAAGAATAAAGAAGGGTTGTTAGTATTAAGAACTATGTCAGGTATTCTGATACAGATTATGCTAACATGATTATGTGCCCAACCCCCTCAAAATGATATCACTATTATTGAAAAACTGTATTATCATTTCCTATCCCGAATCAAAGGATGATGGAACAACAGAAAGCGTTATCTCACCTGTTACTCTCACTATCTTGACATAGGGAACAAAGTATTTGTCTCCGAGGTCAACCTGCCAGAAACCAGTTACAGGTTGGCTAGCAAAACACCCATTACACTCAGTTATAATATCCCCACCATAGACCAATGAAGCTGTAACTGATCCATCCACAAGGTTTGCTTTGTTTCCCCATTTCCAATAGTCGACAGGTGATCTTGATGTTGATTTACCTTGTGCCACATTTCGTGGTACTGTTTGTGACGAACCTGAATTTAAAAATTAGTAACGAAAATGATGAAATTATCTCTCATACAAGCAGTAGGATATGTTACACAAGTATAATTTGGTAATAAACGCTTATAAAATATTTTTGCCTCGCGATGGACATAATTAAATAGCAAAACACGGAAATATTCACCTGGCTTTTAATCAAGGGAGAAAATTTCAAAACGGTATCTAAGTTTAGGGGTTGTGTAATAATTGTTGTAGGATGTGATTGACATCACATTTATGACTATTCTTCAGTCCACATACCCTGTCTTGAACATGATTAGACGACAAAGCTTGTTCAAGGCACGCATGCACAATAATACTTTGATCTGATGCGAAATCCTCTTCCCCAAGTCTTTGGTCATGAATAGGTATGTTGGCATATATACCGGCAAACTTATTAGCATTAGAGCAAGAAATTTAGTTATGTGCAAATAAAATACTAGGAGTTGTCCTTGCAGATAACAAGATTAGACAGTACATAAATTTAATAGAACTTGACAATACTGGTATTATGATCTCCAGGGAGGATTTGAATAGCCTCTCCCTTTCACCCTCCCTTTTATGATTATGTTACATTGCATTTGAATTATCAGGCAGCCGACATATTATCACGTAACAACCAGCTACCCAGTACGCAGGCAAAAAGAATTCACAACTTATTGAAACTCAAGAACAGAGCCAGTTATAAGGTGTTTCAGCCAATTTTCGGAAAACAATTAACAAGCACTTGGCTAGTGACCACAGGGACCACCCTTGTAATAACAACGGGTAGAGTGAAATCATTCATGTTCAGTTGTTGGATTGCTACATTCTGCTATAAACACAAAACAATATACTCGTCATCAGAACTCCTGTTAATTCAGGCAAGGAAAATCAGTCCCTTCAGCCATATTCTAATGTCACCTTATTCAGACTTTGTTCTCGTTTAACAAGGTTCTTAACTTAGTTTGGCAGGCATCTGAATGTGATGACATGTAGAAAAGGGCCAATAACAACAGCCAAACCAATGTAAAATCGGCATATTTAGAGCCTTGAACTAAGCACCATCAGACTGCTTTGCCTTTGCCTACTTCACTGCTGGAAGCTATATTCACTAGATCGTGTACATGCAGTGATTCTGCTAAGCATATAAGAAATGTTATCAATTGCATACACAGGAGTAGGAGGTATCTCAGTTGGCTAGAGCACCTGCCGTCAAAAGTGTTGGAGGTCTTGGGTTCGAATCCTGCTGTAGTCTACTGACTACTTGGCTCAATTGATGCCCCAGGTGTGCTCCGACCTGCCTGAAAACTGAGAGCAACTTGGTGCTGAATATTGCGGCCGTGCACTTAAGGCACTGATATTTCTCAGTCCTCGGACAGAGACAAATTTGCAATTTTTAACCCAATTTTTTACCCATATCAGGCCACCAGAACATACTCACTTATATCAATATTCTACGAGTTTCATGAAGATTTAGACCCCCATAATAACAAGCCTCTCTTTTTATTGACCTTGAGGATTAGAAAGATTATTTTTTTCATCTTTTGTCATCTTACCATATTTTGACATTCACTACCATACAATGATAACGCCGTGCAGCTTCTGCCCAACATAGTTCTAAGGTTATGAATAACATCTATCAAAAGTTCATCGCATTATTTTGTCATGTTCGATGTCATGGTAAATCGCCTGCATGAACTTGATCCAAATGTGGTGGGAAGAGGGGGGGAGGGGTCAAATTGAGGACTTTGTTAGTTTGAGTGTTAATTTGTACATAGCTCTAATATAATGCATGTATAACAGTAGCCTGTATTGCCAAAGCATGTCGAGACAGCCTAGTTTAGCAACTGCCATTCAATTTATGATTACATGGTCTGATGTAAATTATTATTGTGTGAATTCCGCAGTTAAAATCCTGGCCTCATCAAAATATTGATCATTATTATTGAAGTTGTCCAACCTCATGACAGGGGGACACAAATTCAATTTGCACTTAAAACCTTCTTCATTGACGATGAGTGACGTATTCATATAATACCACTGGTGGGAAAATAGGGCATGGATATTGGAGCTTGAAAATTATCAATAAATTGTGTATTGGGTCCTTACCACGGAACTGAACTTCACAATATGCATACGTCACCGAAGCTGTCGAAATCTGCTGTAATAAAACCGCTACCAAAAGTCACCGCACCTACACAACTCAAAGACTACCGCCCGATGCCATAACCAGCTATGCAAAATGTTAGAGAGACAACTTAAAATATACTTTACTAAACACACAATCATGGACTGCCATCACTTTGCCTACCGCCAGAAAAGATCAACACAGTGTAGTTAAGGTCAGATCCCTCTCTTTTTGAGATGAAATGATTATCAAAACCTGCCTTCAGAGGCATTCGATCCCACGACCTCATGCACACAAATCATGAATCATACCGCTGCACTACCTAGGTGCTGATGTCTATACCTAACCTTTATAGAATACTTATACTAATGAATGTCTATTGTTGCGGTGTACGGAGAATAACTGGTTGTTATTATAGTGTGACCGCATTACAAACAACTCTCAATGAAAGGCCCCAGTTACAGTATTGTATGGGTCATTATGTAGGTATGAATAGAAGACTGCTAGATAGAAGCATGATCCAATATGCCTGCATTTTGGCCGTCTGCTCACAAGTAGAATTGGACGACTGCAGTCCAGGGCAGATTGGATTAAACTTGTTCTAGAAGTATGCTCTGCGTCAGGCTCTGATATGAATTTTGATATTATTTACCCAGTTAACAACCTCAATATTGTTGCCCCTGATATGGCAATAGTCCTTGCAATCTTGAAAAGAGACTGAATGATAAATCAACAAAAAATAGGCAAGACTAACCAGGGAGAATGGGCTGACAGATCTGATTACTTGTTGAACCCCTACTCAAATATGACTGGCACAATTTCTTCTTAACTTGCTCAGAGCAGAGAATTGTTTCCATCGATAAATGTGACATTAAAATATGATAACAAGCATTAACCAACATTAACCTTGAGCTGAGATGACTTGTAACCATTCTACAAGTACTAAAATAAATGTATGAAGCTGATATATTTCAACTTCTTTATTTATTTAGCAAAGATGTGGCGCATTACGACCATTATTGTGCTGTTTTGAGTTTCAATTCTATGAGCGCAGCCTGGCAGCGTACAAATATTTGCCATCATGCATCCATATGACATTTTATCTTTGACAGACAGTATAAGTTTTCCTACAAAAACATCAGCCCCAGCACAGTTTGATCCAACAACCTCCTGATTGAAAAGCCAGGACCATACCACCATGCTACCAGTCCTCTCGTGGTAGATAGTATTTATGCGTGTGTACTGATATAAAATTATCTCCTGTGTTGCGGATACTCATTTGTTATAATTGCATGATCACATACAAAGAACTTACAATGAAGTCGGCTGTAGTATTGTAGTAGGGGTCGATATGTAGCTTTTTACTAGTATAGTGATATCCTAGAAGACTACTCTACTGATAGTACATCTGATAGTACATCTCCATATATGGAGGGTCAGTAGATTTTTACTTACTGTTCCCCCCCCCCCCAAAATCTACTGACCCTCCATATATGGGAAAAGAGCAGTAAGTTTTGAAGGACATACCGTCATTTTTTCCAGCTAGATGTCACTTATTCTACTGTAATACCTCTGCGGGATGCAATATTGGTTCTTCTCTGCTCAATCATAATATATTCCTACGGATTGTTTGTGAGGTCAGCATGTACTGCACATCGGCAGCCATAAAACCAACGGAAGCTTGATTCACCTTTACCAGGACATTGATGTGACAATTGATGCTAAAATCATCATGTTTGTTTTGATAATAATTCACTATGGGCTAGAACTAAACTAAAAGATGATTATGGTTGTTTGTGTGGCTAAATAAAACATGACCTAGTGATGGGTAATAAAACAAGGACAATGATATTTTCAATCTTACACTCCCACCTAAAATTTTTAGAATAAATTTTAATCAGATGGAGCTTTTACCAGTATGACTAATTTGCTAACTGGTCTCACCAGGTACTGTGGTTTATTCCCAGGATACCCTTTAGACCCTATCATCAGTTTGACGGACCTGACCACGCCATCATGAGACTTGAATGCCTCCACGACCCGTGCCAAAGCCCAATCATTTCGTAGTCCCTCTTCCCGGAGCACGTGGACTACATCCCCTATCTGGACCTTTTCTGCTTTGCTAACCCACTTCTGCCTCGCCTGAAGTGTCTGCAGGTACTCGCTACGCCATCTGCGCCAGAATTCACTTGCCAGCTGTTGCACTGCGCGCCAACGCTTGCATGAGTATACCCTATAGGAGTTTAATTTAGCTAGAGTTTAATTTCGCTATCTGGACCTGGTACTCAATTTCACGGGTACTAAATTTCGCTAGTAGGCTTACTAGTGAAAATTAAAAAAAATGTACAAGTTGGGATTGGAACCCAGGGAATAAATCTTCATCTGTTTGCAAGGCAGACACTTAGACCACTACACCAGGCTAGCGCTAGCATGCTTATGTTAGGTGTATTCCTGTATAATTGTACATTGTATATGAAACTAAGGTGAGTGAGTTTAATTTAAGATACACTAAATTTCGCAACCTAGGCAACAACAAAAGCGAATCCTAAATGCCGCGAAAACTAAACTCCTATAGGGTATATCGGTATCATTGAATTCATCAGGAATGGGCAGAGTGACCTTGGATTTCATAGTAAGAAGCATGTTAGGTGTTAGAGGCACTTGTTCTTCTGTTACAATACCTAGTGGACGGCTATTCATCACCGCCATGACCTCGTAGAATAGTGTGCGAAGCTGAGGCGTACTCAGTCTCCCACCATGACGTGTTGCTGTCAAGACGGCAGCCATAAAACCAACGGAAGCTTGATTGACCTATACCAGGACATTGATGTGACAATTGATGCTGAAATCATCTTGTTTGTTTTGATAATAATTCACTATGTGCGAGAACTAAACTAAGGGAAATAAAACTAAGGGAAATAAAACATGACCTAGTGATGGGTAATAAAACAAGGACAATGATATTTTCAATCTTACACAGCACATGGGTTAAAATTTGGGTGATGGCTTTATTTACACCTCGATGTCAAAATGTCTGTTTGGGGGCTTGTATAAAAGAGAGTCTTTTATCTGAGGTTGGCCATTTTCACTGCGACTTCTCAAGCACATACAAGACAGAATGGCGAATAGTAATCAATGTGGGTTTTTGCTCTGTGCATATTATATTCACTGTAACACACTTCAAGATCTGCGGTACTTTACCAAAAAATACCAGAGAAAAGATTTAACAGAACAATTCTGGATGAAAAAGCGTAAAAAGGTATACACATATCTACTCCGTAAGTCATCGTTCATCAATGCTTCGAAAAATGCAGAGGACACCTCGTTTAAATCTCACTTCCATTTAGACAATTTTACAAAACTTTCAAAACTTGAGCAGAGGCAACACACTCTTACCTCCTGTGAGCAGTGTCAGATTAATAAAAATAAAGTGTCATTATTGTTATTGAAATGCAACACCTCCGCTCCAGCTCCCGCTCCAGTTCCTGATGTTGCTGCTCCAGTTCCTGCCGCACCTGATGTCGCTGCTCCAGTTCCTGCTGCTCCTGCTGCCGCTCCTGCAACGCCTCAAGCAGGTTTTAAGGAAAAATTCCAGCAGCTACTTGAGACAACTCCCGAGCTGTCGACCGACAAAGAATGCCTGGGCATCGGGTCCCTGATAGAGAAGGCTTTTGACAATCATACTGCTCAGTATGAGCATGGAACGCGGCTTCAAGACACCATTAAGAAGCGCAAAGCCAGGTCGGCTGAGGAGGTGGTGTACAAAGGGAGGAGAGCCATCCTGGTCGATGCTCTGGAATCTATAAAAGATAAAAGTATCGATAACGATTTCATCAGTCTATACACAGATGACCAGTCAGAGAGAGGTTACGATAGAGCACGACTCCTCGCCCAGAAAGACACCACAATGCGAGAGTCAAGAGTCAAATCACATACCGCTCCTATCGAACAGTATCAGTTGGACACTGTGAAGTTCATGGAAAATCTAATCGACTCGCAGGATGATTTTGCTGCGGTGAATTGGAGTAGGATGTCTAGGGAATTGAGATTAAAGAATGCAAAAGGAGAGTGGCCAAGAAATGGCGGACAGGTGAGAACCAATAATGTTCTTTAACTTAACCAGAGAGTATGATACTCATATGCCTACATTTATCCTTTATGTTAACTGAACTTTATATTGTTGAGAAACTCTAAACCTAACAATTCATGCGGGTCTTATCTCGAGCTATGGTTCACAGGGAAGATGAAAGCAAACAAATATTGTAGTTTGCTATAAATATACTTAGTGACTAGAGGCGGAAGGTTGGGGAGGGGGTGATATACATAACTTTGTACATATTATACCAATGATAATTTGGTAATTTCCCTGTAGGTGCTTAAACAGATGGCAAGCAACCATGGGTTCAATGTGACGACAAAGAGAAAACTTCGGCAGGCCAACTTGAATTTTACGGACTATGATAAGAATGCACCAAGGAGGACATCTGTAGCAGTTCTGAGGGCCAAGAAGCAGACAATGATAGCTAGCGGTGAGCTGACTGTCGGTGAAAAGATTGTGCCAGTGGAGTACGAAGTCATGAGGATAGATCCAGATGGAAATATGGTAACTACTTCTTAAAAAGTTTGGCTTTTTGGCAAAAATCTGTTATGTAACAGACACTCCATATAGAAACAGTAATAGATTGCGATTGAAGCTCTTAGTAATAATGAGCTACTTTGTTTTCAAGAATATGATTTATCCTCAAGCTGTAAGGTATTTGCAGGAGGAAAAGATTGCCATGTCCCATAGTCTCATTCTCATTTTATTCAGACTCCCTAAGCAGCTAGCCAAAGTTTTACAATAAATGTAACTCAACCCTTAACTAGCTCAACTAATGTCCTCTGAGCGAATATAAACAATTCCCTATAGGATGGTTGCTGTGATGTTAGCGCTGCCTAATGTGGCAAATTGAGGCAATGTTCTGCTACTTTCAGGGTATCAATCAACGTAATCACATGATCTAACATACCTGTTAACACTGTTTGCTGGTTCCATTTATCGTAGGTAAAGACGCTCCATGAAGTTTCCGGGAGGAAATTTAGCCTGAGGTCACTCCGTCAAGATCACCTTTCAAGGATGACAAAACTTAATCTGGCACGGGATTTAGATGTTGACAGTATGTCACAAGCAAATGTTGTGGAATTTCTTCATCAGCATGGTGGGTTAAATCTGTAAATAAATTGATTTAATTGTCTTAGCTCTGTAATAAATTGGGAGGTAGCAGTCAGCAGGAATAAGGGCAGAGGCTGATTTTCATTGCGCAGAACTGTATGTGACATTGTGTCATATGTATGTGACAGTGGACGTGATATAACCACAACCACCACAATGGAATTGTGGGTTGGAGTTGCCAGGCACAGTCAGACAATTTATTGTATAAATCAGATATATAGCTCTGTCTGTAGTCACAGGTAATCCCATTGCATTATCGGATGTAATAATAGTCTCAATGACACCTTCTTGCTATTAAGTACCTCAGAAGGTTTTTTCCTAATTAATTAGTGTAATAATTTTATGCTTTCATCTTTATGCTTTCCTCAGGTGAACCAGATGTTACTGATAACGAAAAACCAAGACTAAAAGAGATGCTAACGACTCGCAATATGGTGATGTGGCACGACCACTCAGATATATGTGGTAAGTATATGCAATACATTGCAGTGACAGTTGACAGTGTCTAGTAACATCTTGGATTTTTATTTGTAAACTGCTTGTTCAGCTCAGCTGAAATAATGTAGCAAAAATTTAGACAAGGGTCAGATTGTTTCCCCATGTTTTCATGAGCTTTAACTTGGAAAAGTTCGGACATGTTTAAATCGTGGAAGCAACCACCAGTACAAACTGCGGGCACACACTTTGTTGTAAAAAAACAAAACCATTTGGCCAACTGTAATGATATTGTATACATTGTTTTTTAGGTTCAAGCCACTACTTGTTTATGGTCTGGTTCCTCTATGATACAATCACCTACTACACTGATGCAGAGTATATGACACAACAAAACTTGGTAAGAATAATAATCAGTCATTTGGGGTTTTTCCAGGATTTTTAGGGGTTTGGTCATACCCGCCAAAATCTCATTTACAGTCTTATTTGGAAGAGGGACTGTGGTTCAACAGCATATTTGTGATGATAACATGCAAGATTAAGGTTTTGTTCACATTTTGGTTAGCTGAAGCCCAAAATCAGTTTGGCAGACCACCGGGCCTGTTGAGCTGAAGAGAACCCATTAAATTCCCATATTCCCACTTACATCACAAGAGACAGGGTGATTGGGCAATAATAAAGAATTGTAATTTTGATGCAAGCTTATTGTGTCAGATTAATTTTGGTAACATCTCTAAAAGTTTTGGTAACATCACTAAAAGCCAGCATGATGTGCTATGAATCCACTAACTCACTTCCAGGATGTTTTGAAAATCATTTTTATCTAGGGCAGCACTTGCGGGATACAGAAACTTGTAGAGGCACCATATGTATACCTAATCGCCCGCTCAGGCTCCTCGGTCAAGGACCAAATTCTGCATGTGCCAACAAGATTGGAAGACCTGGAGGATCTCGCCGAGCCAATCAGTGACAATGCAGGGAAACAATACAGAGACAGACTCAGATTTTTCTCTGGTATGTTTAAAAATTACAAACACTATCCATTTGTTTAGTAACAAAACCAACAGTGCGGCAGTTTTTACCTCAATAGTATAGCCTATAAATAATTATAAAGGCAGAAATAAATGGCAGAAACAAACAAACATGGGCTACAGCGGTACAATGTTGCCTTAATTTAAATAACCTATCATCCATTACTTTAAAACATCACATATTTATTTTTTTCCATTCATTGTTTCAGGGGATACTCCAGCAAGACAACTAGAAGCTGGACAGCAGCAGGGTGGAGCATTCCCATGTATATGTGGTGTTAAAGATGTCACATTCGGTGATATCGGACTGTTCAATGCCAAACCCCCATACCTGACTACTGCACAGAGGCTGCAAGTTCTAGAGTACACTACCACCTGGAGAGAATCGGCCAAGGAGGGCAACTTGGCGCCATTTGAGACCATGAAAGTATGTACGATCCAACATAAGCTTTATCAATTATACCCTTGGTCAGTATACCCTGGACTAAAAAGATTCTTCTTGGTTTATTGCACACTTTATCACAGTCTGCTTCTGATCAAACCCCTTTATGATAGGCAACATTCTAAGTTCCAGTGGAATTTTGATCAAAACAATAATTATAAGCATTTCTGTTGACATAACATTATCAAGTGTAATACCTTTTGTTGCGAGCCTAGTTCTTCTTAGGACCTTCCTAGCTAGTGTGACCAAGGCTCCTATCACATTTTAGCCTTTCACAGTTACTGTATTAGACCATAATGCTAATCTCTTAGGCTAAGCTCCTTGTGTTAATTAAGGTTGTGCAGTCTACCTATAGCCATCATTGACTGATTATGATCTCATGCTATCCTGAATACTCATTGAAATAGCTAATCATATTTGTGGGGCCAGTTTACTCCGTAAACACATAATACAACATAAAGGATTATAATGGTACCACAAAGTAAGGATATACAGATAGAACACTTCAATGATAGTAATAGTGCCAGCGGTTTTGATTAGCTGGGGGAAAATTGTGCACAGCTGGATGCCGAAAACTCATTATCTGTATATGTTATAATGTCATTTTTCTTGCAGACATCTCTACCTTTGATGGGCCATAACTCATCCTGTAGTTATCCTAAAGACTGATCTCAAACTTTGTTGGAATGTCCAACCTTCAAGCCATACACCATATTATTTCCATTTTTTGCTAGGATACATGTGACAATTGATAAACTTCTGGTCATAAAAATTAGGAAATGTCCATGTATTGACCCAGGCCACATGTAAATCTATATGATATAACTCATTTTAAAGACACAGATAGCTCATAGCCTATGTATCCTAGCAAAAAATGGCAACAATATGGTGTATAGCTTGAAAGTTGGACATTTTAGCAAAGTTGGAATTCAGTCTTTAGGATAAATACAGAATGAATTATGGCCCATCAAAGGTAGAGATGTCTGAAAGAAAAATGACATTATAACATATAGGGAAAATGAGTTTTCGGCATCCAGCTGTGCACAATTTTCCCCCAGTTAATCAAAAACCGCAGGCACTACAACGATCATTGAAGTGTTCTCTCTGTATATCCTTACTCTGTGATGGTACCCTGATAAATCCAAACTTTGACATAATCCAATTTTCAACTTTGATACTAAATAACAACTGCTTCCAATTACTGATATCAAATATCAAGTAATGTACATGAACAAATAGGATATATTGCAATGATAAATTGAAAACATTGCTTGCAGAAAGTAGAACTCGAAGATGAGCTGAGAAGACGAGGTGTTGTAGAGGTGGACCAACGCAATTTCTCAACAGCTGAACTGAAGTCCAAACTCACTAAGATTCTCAGAGGTAATATCTTAATGCATTTTTCAAAGTGCCAATCATTGCAAAGATGACTTGTTATCAGTTAGTGCAGGATTAAAAGTCATATCCCTAAATGAATTAATGGTCACAGGCACTGTGAATAAATCATGAAGTAACCCAGTTTAATTTTTATAAATAATTATATTGTGTGGGACCTAGAGCCAAGAATGGAGCATTTTATTTGTCGCTCTAATAGTGTGAGTGCATAGAGCTGAGCGTTGAAGGGAAGCCTGCCTACATTTACAGGGAGAAGTATTATTAGCTAGAATTTGTGGTGACTCAATATAATATACCTCCTCTTGGGTAGTCACTGGCTATTTTATGATTGTCATTTTATTTAATTAATTTTTGTTTTCTCAACCAGGAATCAAACGGCCACCTGCGTTACATTGTACTGATGATGACCTCAACAATGTTGAAGATTATGAGATATGCCTAATAGAGCCCCTCCATGATTTAAAAAATGTCATCAACCGAATATTCGGGGAGTTACCTCACTGTATCGAAGATGAAGGACTGAAACAAGTTATAACAAAAGCAAAGAAAGAACTGAGAGGTTAGCTATATATCTTACTTGTCCAAGAAATCACAGAAGAAACATGGTTTTAATTTGCTCAAAGTATAATTATTCTCCTATACATTAAGTATCAAGAAATTATGACCATCACAAATAACACTGTCCTCGATGCCTACAAACATTATTTCAGCTAAAGCTTCCTTTGCTCCAAATCAGCGAAACACAAATCTGATCAACAGTACTGACCAGAAATTACCAATAGGGTTGATCACCTAATTAGGCTATAGTGATAACTTGACTCACCTCAAACTTTTTAGTGACAGAGAAGGACATGAAGGGGTCAGACTGTCGACTCAACCTCATCAAGTTCACCAGCATCCTGTACAATCACCAAGCTACAACAGAGGGCAGAAATCTCTACCGATTGCTAATGTCTTTGGTCGAGCTCCAAAAGCTTGCTTACAGTGATGAGGCAGCAAGGTGCCAAAAGAGTATTCTAAGAGCCTATAACCAGAGCTTCATCTTTGCACTCATGTATATAAAACTGTTTGGTGACCCGTCCAAGACTAAGACATCACATCGGTCAATGTTTGGTGTCCCATTCCATAACATCAGTGTGCATCTACCCGAGACATTAAGACTAGTGAATGGAAGGTCAATCATGGCTGAGGCGGCAGAGCGCCACTTCTACAAGCTCAGGTAATTAAACCTCAGGGTGATTACTAATAATGTCAATCTAGGTGTTACAGCTTGAGAATAACACCAAGTACTAAGTGATTGATAGCCCCACCCTCTTTATACAATCATCAAGGAAGCAATTAACGATGAACAAATCCCATTATATCATAGCATAAATATTTGTGACAAATTTTGTCATTTATCATTTATTTATTTGTCATTTATCTCCAGGTAAATTCCTTACTCATAACTTATAATTTAGAGAACAATCAACTTATTATGACTGTATTTTTTGCCTATTACAGACAGCTATCGCTGAGGACGACCAACAGACATGCAAACAATGTGATTACTGGCTGCATGTTTAGGCTAGCTGTGCAAAGGATGCATGCCCGCAAAATGACCAGTTTTGAGAAGCAGAATGCTCGAATCGAAGCCGAAATAAGAAAGTCAATCATCTCCACTTCATCTGAACACCTTGCCATGGGATTCAACACCATCTTGCCATTTGATATGTTAGAACAATATCAAACGGCCTCTCTGTCACACTTCAGTCGCATAGCTGATTACATTGAGATGGGAGAGGGAGTGTGGTATACTATCCAGGGATCGAATGTTGTTTTCAAAGATGGCAAAATGGATGAAGAGGCGCAGGAACCTGGCCCTTATATGACTAGTTTTCGGTAAGCAGCAAGCAGTAATTAAGTAATTGAATGTCCCTTAACAGCAGCAACACAGTGTAGTTAAGGTCGGATCGTTGTCCGAGATGAGAAGTTTTGAAGCTTTTACCTCAAACACAAAAATCCCTGCATTACCTGGGAGTCGAACCCAGGACCTTATGCATTCCAAGCCAAAGCCATACCACTGCGCTATACTTGACACGCTATCACAGGAGTAAATACACAGCATAAAGTCCAAGTGATGATCTCCATACAAGTAATTGTGGTTAGTGCTATGAATAGTTGTGGTTGTGGTTAGAGCGATGAATAGCGATGAATAACTATGATATGAAGCTTACGCTATGAAATATTTTGTGAGCAGTGACATCGAAAAATGTTTGCATGTGTCTGGCAAACTGTGGTATGGTACCAGAGACTATTATCTATAGTCTCTGATGATACTACGAGCAAGCGGTGACCATTAAACTAAGATACCAATCTTCAATCGGACAAAACAGAATCAAACAGTCTTCCTACCCGGTGACGGTGTTACCTTGATTCCAGCCAAGGTCGTGGCTAAAGAAAACGCACAGCCTAGCAGCAAACAATTAGTGGCAGGCCAGTCATAGGTGTACGGTATCAAAAATACTGACCCCCTTTCCCCTTGTCTAGTCAGACTAACATGCCAAACCTCATGGTAAATCTAAACTACGTGACAAATGATAAACCCTCATATCACCAACTCCTATCATCAGGGTTGACATAGACCAAGCTTGGTCCATTTGCCTGGATCCCAATCCAATAGTCACGCCGCAGGCCTGCGGCGTTACCAGTGGAAGGGAGCAACAGGAATGCAGACAATTGGATTAATCTTGTTCTGGAGTTAACATGACAAAACTAAATCTGAATCAAAACTCGAGAATATCGTTGTCTGACTCTATAATACTAAGATTTATTTGCTGAATACGGAGAAAATAGAATAGTGAATATGGATAAAAAACTATATATATACTTCAAGAGAAAGTTTAGCTCAATAACTGGCAGTACCTGCTAATAAGGAAGTCATGGTAATACAATAAGTTGCAAAACAATTTTCATATTTTCATTGAACAAGTTTTATAAGACAGCTAACATCGAGCAAAGCAAACACAGCCTAATCCCTTGAAGAAGTGTCTTTTATGCAACAAAAGTACGGCCACTTGCAAAAAAACAGAGCCATGCATAGGGAGTCGTTCGAGCAGCATCTTGAGATGAAGTCATTCATCGGGAAGCACCGTAAAGGCTTTGTTTAGGCGATAGAGTAATCAATCTCGGCTCTTGCACAGTACTATTTTTTCAATACGCAATAGGTCCAGTCATATAAGATGTCCACTAAAATCTCAATCTATAAAAAAAACATCATACAAGGAATTACCTCACCAGTTCATTCAAAAGATATGCAGAAAAAATTCTCACGGGCATTGACCAGTGGACTACACACAGTTTTCGTGTACGTGACCTCTCGCTTTCAACATGATAGAAATCTCCCCAGCGGTCTGTCAAGTTATTTATAAATCTTAACAATAGTAAGTGAAGCACCCAAAGTTAAATAATACCCAGCCCTAACTTCTTATAATCTTAGTAGCTGCAAAAAAAATAGATAGTGTGTCTATTTGACAGAGAGGTATTATTAAATTGCGCAACCACCATGAAAAGAAAGTCAAACATTTAATAAATTATCTCAGCATGATTCCTGTTGAACTGTAATAGCCAAACTGTTATTGGAAAACGATCAAAGGATGCCAACAAACTCTCCCCTAATTAACAGAAATCGACCTGAGGGCTCTTTTATTTATGTATCTCATTCAAAAATAATTGTGATTTTCTCTTCTCTGAGACAGATATAGCTCCGTGGCTTTTTTTCATGGTACAACGGAAACTGGATTAAATGTTTTTTTAATTCCTCTGTCCACAAATTACTGATAAGGGTGCTTTAGTCGGGATTTTACAGAGGTTTATCTATGTCATGTTAGATCCAATTAACAAGCACCGGACGTAGATGAGTTTGATCACAAAAAACAAATGCCTGATGATTTTTCCTCCCGCAGACGATAACCAATACTTATTTACGAATGGTGTCAGGGCTTCATGAAATGTAAATAAAGTTTTCCAAATGCTGATAGAAATAAAAAGGAATTCGCATAAATGGTTTCTGACATATTCAGACGCAAAGCCAATTTCTCCACTAGAGTAAACAACATCAATGTACAGCAGGGATCAAGTTGAAATCTGGATAGAACACCGCTATCTGCATCCCACAGATGTAGGTGATCACAATAGATAAATTGGAAAGGAGTGGTAAACAGTATTCAGCCAATGCCACTTTTTCTAAAATTACCAGCATTACAATGTTCCCATTAACCTGGTCTCTCTATAAAATCCAGAGAACTGTGTTACAAGTTAAATCAAAATATTCCTATAATGGAGACCAATTTCAAATGTGAAAAGATAAGTTGCAGGAGGAAATACCTCTACAGAAGTTTTCTGCTTTGTAGTTTGATTACATACCCTTATATGCAAGGCCGAGTGTATCGGAAATCTTTAGTGATTGCAGCTGCGCCAGAAGTTCTTCCGAGCCTCATGTCCTCAGCCTAAAGATATATGAAATACCCATCATTATAACATTTAAAAATGGAAAAAAAAAGCGAGAAAATGTAACTAACCATGAAGAGAGCAACGATATGTTCATCATAGCATGGATGCCCGGGAGATGTCGATGCCCTTAACAACAGCAAGATGGACACTACCGCTACAAGTTCATACCGGTAAAAAAAAACAAATAGATAAGCATCCTTTTAGCAACTTTGCATTTAGAGCTTATGAGTGGCACTGTCACTGTGAAAAAGGCAGGCTCCGTTCCAAGGATCTGAACCTGTTTATGTTTGTTCTCTACATACATGCGAAATTGCGATCTGGCAGCAACAGCTTCACTTCTCAGTTGGATACATCATATTATATGGTGTCGATGCTCACGTAAAAAATGATGACTATCAATAAATGTTTAATTGAGGAAACTTCTATATTAAAATACAATTTAATAGTAGGCCTGCGATTCGACTGTCATAACATTTGTTTCAGTTTGTCATTGTACTTACCCTGCAATTGGTACATCCTCCGCTGATCTGATATCATCATGAGACTCGATATGATTGCCCGGTGGTGTACTGTATTTAGTAAGAAAAGCCATCCCATACAAAACATACATACTTCCTAGTTCGTAAAATCCGATTCAATCTATGTCAGCAAGTCAGAGTACAATTGTTCTCAATTTATAGCAATTTCCCTATCCAGTATCAGTGATTCCCTGAGCAGCCGGCCTAAATACTGTAGAATGATTATCACCACTGGACAGTCTTGCAAAATAGGCAGTTACCAGCTGCACCTAGCATGCTCTGCAAGTGTGATCAAGGATGATCAACAAGTGCTCAATGGACCATGAATTAACACACTGCTTCAATTACAGCATATAACGCATTCGATAGGCAGGCGTGCTACAATATAAATTATCATTGCCCAAATAATGGCTAGAAAATTTATCATGAAAAATGGATGTTACTCACCTATGAAAGCCTCTCACCCCTTTAATATTATATCAAATGGCATAAGATTAAAAATGTACAGAAGATAAATATGTTTTCTACCATCTGAGAAACATCCATAGTGGTACGTTCAGCAGGAAAGAAATTAAATCAGGTGGGTTAAAGGCATGTTTTTTGACCCTAAAAATACCCTTTTTCCCCAAAAAGTGATAAAAATTTTGGATCAACCCTCATGAAAGACGAAATGTACAATGACCCATTAAAAAACCCTTCGAATGATAGCTCAAATGTCCAAATCGGACAACAACTGCTCAAGTTATCGCAGGTGGGTTAATCTCCATTGAAGTCTATATGTCGCAAAAAAAGGCACAGATCTGACCTTAACTACACTGTGAACACAAGATGCTGTCTCATGCCTAACAACAACAATCAAAAACTTTATTGACAAAGCAGCTATGCTATTTATGCGAGATAATTTTTTCTGGACTTTTCTCCAGATTTAAGCAATAGTAGAGTATCTAATCCCCCTGCAACACCTCGACACCAGATGAATAGGATGGGTATCAAGCTTCTTGAGAACCCATCCAGCAAATAATGGTCAACAATCACCTATAATGCACCAATATTGACACATACAGGAACTCCCCAGGGCAATGAACTCTCGCCACTATTATTCTCTATCTTTACAAACAGGATTACTAGACTGTCGAATATCCATAGATTTAAAAACTGTTTTTAAATCTATGGGAATATCACAATACTCAAAAATTCATATGACACTTGTGTAATTGGATTAGCTGGTAATGATTTAGACTTATATAATTATTTTTTTAGAAATTGATGGAATCTCCAACCAATGCACTGATCTAGATTTACTACTTATTACTTCTAAGACAAAGTGCTATGTTGAACTAGCAATGTACCTTGTAATGTACTTGCAATGAACCGGTTATACAAAATATCAATATCATGCTACTAGTTCTAACTTGTTTGAAATGCTAATTTTCAGAATCTTCCACCTTTTCGCATCAAGCCTAGCCAATTGTTACTTAGTTTGCCTATCATACTTGAATCATCATGATCCTTTCTGATTTTGCTTGACAGAGATTGTTTTACCATATACTGACTAATCCTACCAGCCAGCATCACTTTTGCACCCAAACTGAGATGCCTATAGCTTTTACACAGATTTTGTAATTGACCTATTTTTTTTCATAAGGTCATCAATGAAACACTGCCAATCTGCCATAGCTGCGGACCTATCCCAGGACCAACGGGGCATGGCAATGTATATATGAAGAACACACAACACCCCAGAGGGTCTAGTGCTCTGTGAAAATTCAGACTGGCAGTGAGGATTTTGATTCTGAGTTGACCACTACACAATGTAAAGTTATTTATCAACCTTAGACAACAAACTGTTATAACATTTAATCCACAGGATCAGAATGGAACACAGAGGTGAGCGTGTGTTCATTATTACCTTTTGTGGATATGAAAATATTTTTCACTATCACATTTATTCATGAGGAATTATGAAAGCTTGTTTGTATCATTAATTCTGTACTTTGACGTGAACATTTGCGGTTTTTTTATTTTTTTCATTTTCACCATACAAAATAGAAGTATCAACCCTCAATATACTTTGCTCACAACCTACTCTGCTACTGCAAATCCTAGCATCAGCCAAACCAACGATAAGTGATAAATATATCAGTTAAACAAGCACCTTTAATTCCTCCCGCACTCATTAATAGTGGGCACACCATCACCCTTGACCACAACCACAATTAAAGTGAAACTCATTTCATCACTGATGGATAAACTACCAGTACCGATCGTGTAATCACAGACCTGCTGGAGAAATAATAATCTCACACTACCAGCAGCTCCCATCAACTGATTATCGTCACATGCAGTAACAGCATACATTATATGTGTCTGTATATCTCCCTTTGTACGATCTAAGATCTGCCTCTATACTATCTTCTTCGCCAACCGTCATCCTCTGGCCTCCGCTCTGACTCCCAGCTGTGCAGCACATACTCTGATATCCGCTTACTACATGCTGTGACTCTGATATGCTGATAGAGGCAAGTATACTATGATAAACTCCAATCGGTAAAGTTTAAGTTAATCATCATTGGCAACATTCTGCTCACACAGTGCTTATCAGTCCATGCCTGCATTTGGCAGTATTCTGTACCCCCTGTTGTTTGTGGTAATTGTTGTGCATTCTTTGCTTACTGGCCGGCATGTATTCTCAGGCTATCTATACTGCCTGATTTGGGGTGTTGTGTGTTCTTCATATATTCATCGCCATGCCCCGTTGGTCCTGGGATTGGTCCGCAGCTATGGCAGATTGGCGGTGTTCCATTGATGACCTTATGAAAAAAAATGTAGGTCAATTACAAAATCTGTGTAAAAGCTATAGGCATCCCAGTTTGGGTGCAAAAGTGATGCTGGCTGGTAGGATTAGTCAGTATATGGTAAAACAATCTCTGTCAAGCCAAATCAGAAAGGATCATGATGATTCAAGTATGATAGGCAAACTAAGTAACAATTGGCTAGGCTTGATGCGAAAAGGTGGAACATTCTGAAAATTAGCATTTCAAACAAGAACAAGTAGCATGATATTGATATTTTGTATAACAGGTACATTGCAAGTACATTGCAAGGTGATTTTCCAAAATTTGTTCTGAGTGAGGGTTTAATAATGGAGCAGTTGCTTCTCAGACAACGCTGATGTTTTCAGAACTTTTGCACTAGATTGAGGATATGCTTAGAAGCTTCATTTCTTGCTACTTTTATATGTGTGAATTTATGAAAGAAGTATTGTCTCCTACTTAGAAGTGTGGGTAAATTTAAAAGCGATCTATCAGTTGTGACAGGCAATATCTTGGAAACAGATACAATAATTCTGATTGCTCTATTTTGAACATTCTCAATTGTTCCAGTGAACTTTTGTGTGGTATCTAGGAACATTGCTGAGCAATGTTCTAGTGTTGGTCGGACAATGATTTTGTAAGTTTCAAGGGATTCTTCAACATTCATGTATTTTTTTAAAGTTTGGAAACTAGTTTGTTTGCTCTAATTGCAACATCAGTAGCATGGGTATGAAATGTGAGGTCTGTGTCGAGAGCAACTCCCAAAATATTGTTTGAGAGCTGTGATTCTATTTTTGTGTTTTGAAAATTCAAGAGGTTATTATATTTTAGATTTCTGTTAGAGAAGATGAAAAATTGCGTTTTCTGAACGTTGAGTTTTAGGAGATGACTGCT
Source organism: Membranipora membranacea (assembly GCA_914767715.1). NCBI lineage: Eukaryota > Metazoa > Bryozoa > Gymnolaemata > Cheilostomatida > Membraniporidae > Membranipora > Membranipora membranacea. The sequence goes on along the minus strand of OU612067.1, from coordinate 11,911,042 downwards.
ATACCATTGAGATGCAATTTTCAATAGAGTATTGAATTTTTCTACAACCTCTGGTATACTTGTTTCAAAGTTTCGTCTGCGTAAGCAAATGAGTTTTCAAAAGACATTCACAATCTATTGATGGCAAGGTTGACAAGTATGGGGCTGAGAATGGAGCCTTGTGGGACTCTGCATGTGATTGGTAGTGGATTGGATTTTGACTCTCCGACTTTCATGATTGGGATCTGCTGGTGTGGTATGATTTTAACAGCACTACTGAGGAGGGTGAGAATTGCTTGTTGCGTAGGATGTGCAAGAGAAATTTGTGGTTAACAGTTTCAAAGGGATATATCTTCAATGTAGCAGGGAGCAGCCTGATCAAATTCTGTCTTCCATTGTTGTAGCGCAGAAAGCAGCATTTGTCCAGTAGAGTGCTTTTGTCTGAAGCCAGATTGTTTGTCAGAGAACAGATTGTGTTTTATAGTGAACAGTATCATCCGGTTCTTCATATCAGATTCAAATATTTTGGATAATATTGGGAGGGAGGAGATTGAATGATAGTTTGATGGGTCATTTTAATCTCAATTCCTGAAAATTGGTGTCACGGCGGCAGATTTGAGACAATCGGGGAATACTGAGGTGTCATAACATTTGTTCATGAGGAGCGCAAGGGGTATGAGACAAGATCAACAGTGATTTTGTAAGTCACAGCTGGCATACCACTTAAACCTAGAACTAGAACTAGAGCCATTGATAGGGTTTTATGTTATTCACATCATTCCTTCAATCAAAAAATCTGGTCACCACGCAAGTATTGAAAGAAAAAAAGTCTGCTCAATTTCCCTTCTACCTCTCTTTCACTAACCTGTGTCGTCCATATTTTATAATACTTTTCTATTGAAACGCGTAGTAACTTCATGTCATATAAGCAGTACAGTTAATATAGGCTAACAATCTGATGATCGGATTTTGAAATACTATATTGCAACAACTGTTCAGAAAATATTTATTGCTCTTCAAAGTGATATGATCAAAATCACATAAAAAAACTGAACAAGGTAAAAGTATGATATAAATAACTAAAAAGAAATATGATAAGTGATATGAAAAATTACAAGTAATGGTACTATAACTCTGTATTTATCAAATTTTACCAGATTAATCTTCAAGGGAAAGATAACACTTATTACAGTATCAAAATAGGTAATATGAGAATGAATAATGATTCTATAATGCAATGTCTTAGATATAACCGACCCTTCATGAAATTCAATGCACGACAGTGATTTGTGCACCTATTTTTTTATGTACCTATGTAAACACACACAAATAAGATCAAAGCGACCTGAATCATAGCTTTACGACAGCTTAACAAACATGAGCAATTGAAAGGCCCGAGCAAAGCTCTTAACATTTATTTTAGTATCATACAGTTGAACTTGATTAATATCTTGGTTGAGCCTCAGCATATAGATGATCATCATCGGTTGAACAAGCATTGGTTGGGAGTTGAAGCGCCTCATACTGATTTTGCAGAAAGTTTTCATACATCTTATCATTCCGCTGTCCTCCTTTAAAATCTCCAACCTCAGCATACTCTGTGTTTGAAACAGCACTAAATCTCAACTCAATATCTTCATATGGAGTAGGGTAGGATCCATCATCATGACTTCTCACAGTAGCTTCATCAGGTACCTGTCCAGTGATAGGCCCTGGAACAGGCTTTGGTGGGGCTGATCTTTTTCTTAGATAGATCACAAGCAAAATTATCCCAGCTATCACTAGTACTGGAGCGAGCACTCCAACTAGGATGGCAACTGTAGAGAAACCAACAAACAAATAATTATTATACCAACAAGATGCACAAAAATTATCATTTTGCTTAAATAAAATAAATGAAATTAAAATAAAAACGAAATAAAATAAAATGAAAAAATAAAATAAACCAAAATAAAATAAAATAAAATAAATTAAATTAAATTAAATTAAAATAAAATAAAAGAAAATAAAAGAAAATAAAACAAAATAAAACAAAATGAAACAAATTTAAATGTTTAAAACCACAAAGCAACTGAAAAGTTTTTTATCATGAATAATTTGTCATGATGGTTTTATAAGTTTTAAGCAGCATTTAATGATTACTATTGTGTTTCGTTAAACAATAATGCAACTTAGAAAACCAGGATTAAAAGGACCTTCTTTCAAACTAGTACTGGTATTATAAACCTACATGATATAATATGTGTTTCATAATTTTAAAACATAAGTTACAATACTTTACCGAAAAATCACTGCATCGGACCTACAATCATAAATATATTTTAATGACAAATGATCATATAAATTGTCCTGTCGGAACTTACAACAAACCAGGTCATAAATACTAACCTAGATTTTGCTCCTTGCAAAGGAGAGTGTTTTCAGACCAGTCCAGTCCAGAGGGTGTCTCCTTGCATGTAGACACCCCTTCTCCAGAGACAATATTGGTATCACATTGATAGAATGCCTGAGCACCAAGTTTGTAGTCCTCTGATGAGCCAAGAAGGTGAGCGTTTGTAATTTCAGGTGGCGCTTTACACCGCTGGACCGACACTAAATAAAAAAAAGAAAAGTAAATTCAGCAAAACAATAACAATACTGATGAATATCATAATCTCTTTAAATGATCGAATATTCTATGACATTAGACAAAAAGTAACCAAATGCTAACTATTATAAAATAAAATGCCAGAGTCAAGTTATTTACTAATATAGTTTTTAGTTCAACATAATTGAGTATAATACAATTCATTACATTTCATCAATGCATTGCAGATGCTTGTCAGATGTCTTGAAAATTGGCTTTCATATTTACTTTTCATATACATTATTTTCCTGTAGAATACGCAATGGTGTAGACTTTACCAGTTTTCAAGCACTGGACATTGCTTTTTCTTTTGTGATACTTTTGTCTTTTGTCCACTCAAAATTTTAATTAATGATTACTGCTTTCAACAACCGTCCTAAACATGTACCTTCATCATTAACCATTCATATAGTTGATTAACAATGGTCAAAACATTTGTATCAGTGGATTGAGTTATTTTTATCCCGTTGGTTCTCTTCTTTAGTTATAGTATTTGTTTTTTGCATAAAGGGAGAAAAACTTCAGAGGATGGTGAAATGTAAAGATATATGCTACTCACCATAGAATGACTGCTATTTTCTGTCAATTGTGTGAATTCTCTTTCACCCTGAAAAAGAGTTGGCAATCAAGAAAGTTGTCCTTAACAGTTGGTTGCTAAATATGAAATGGGTAAATCAATGATTTATTTGATCGTGGACACCTAACAGTGTTTGCGGCGAGTATCAATTTTACATTTCGAGTGCGAGGGTAGGTCTTGAGCTTCAATATTCAAACACTGTGAAAACTTAACCTGGGTTCAACCAGAAAGCTATTGCAGATTTAAAGCTATATCCCGTACAAAACTTGATGGACGAATGCCCTGAGATTGAAGAGATCAAAGAGGCTGCAGCGATGGGATGTAAAGAGATATCACCAGGCTCCAACCGGAAGTCAATTAGGTACAACACCCCTATTTGACCATTGATAGGCCTGTTGAACCGATGCTCAAAGAAAAATAAGATACAAATTTGATCAAAAATATCGAAGCTCGCAAGACAGCATGATTCATATATAACACAGTGTGCAAAATCTAGCAATGTCTAGCTAGCTAAATTTTTTATTGCTGGAATATCTATTTGATTAGATTTTTGTGTCAAATTAATAGCATACAGAAGTCATTTCATTGAAGGATATGGATTCAGTGAAGGCAGGATACTGTTTTCTCTCAGGGAAGATACATGATTCTCATTACGTCATCACAATCTAGGATTACACCGGGGTCACCACCACTTTAAAAAATTGCACCTGAAATAATCAACAGATTTGCGACAGCCAACCACCAAAGCATCAGGGTTGAAAATCAACATTAAGAAAACAGAGACGCTCTACCAGCCGCTCCCTTGTCAGCGTCCAAAAGTTTGCTTATCTCGGATCAACAGTAATGATCAACAACAAAATGGATAAATAGATCAACACAATGATGATTTTTCTAAAATCCCACAAAAAGTCCCCTATCATTATATTGACTCCAGAGTCAACAGTTTTATTAGACATTCTAATTTTAGTTGCAAGCAAGAGCAGATAACTGCTGATTTCTTCTCACTGAGAATTCCTCGATCTTCTATGGCAGTTAAAAAAAGGCTTAAAGTCGTTAAAGTCTGGTACAACAAGTCGTCTTTGGATACGAAAGACAGCTAATGATGATAATGATGACACATTGAGAAGTTTATTACACCCATATCTATGTATTGGATGTAGCTGTTGAAGTTTGCTAGAAGGGCATTTCACTCACCCCAATGATGCCTCTGTATCCTATATGAGCAGTATAAATTTGATTTTTTTGTAATGGCTGGTTATAGTATCCCCCGTTTCTTTCTTCACTTCCTATTGTAAGCACCAGACCGCTAGTATTTATCTGTTCTGGTTTGAATGTGGCCGTAAAGTAGCACGCCTGGTTGTTTTCAGCCGCAACTGTGGCGTTATATAGCTTATTGATATAACATTCTTCAGGTAGTGATCGCTTCTTAGAATGATGTGAGACTTCATTCCAATGTTTACTTATCGCAACCAGATATTGTCTACAAAATATCAGCAAACACAGCTGCCATCCTTACAAAATTTGAATGAAAGAAAGATAGAAGTCGACTACAAGAAAATTGAGGAACGGCATTTTTTGTATTAATTCAAAAGAAACACATTCTGGATCTTATTGTAGTCATTCATTTATATCAGCTGAAAGTTCAGTTTGAAGTTGAAATTACCCCTTGATTACCCAAATTTAGTTAACCAATTAACTTTTTGAACAGAGGGCCTGTTTTTGAAGTAATTTATCCTATCCTATTTTACTTTCAAAAGAATCTAATGTGCTGAGAAAACCATAAAAATGGTCTAAAATAGTCAGTTAGGAGTGGATGTCAGTAGTTGTGTCAGTGTTGTTGCCCTTCCTTTCAAGCAATTCAAATAAATGTCATTACAAAATAAAGAGCAGTTCTAAAGGAGAAACTAAAACAGTCGTTGGCGACGGTTGGTGTATGAATGGCAGCATTGTTGTTAAATACAATACAGCATTGTGTTATATGCAATACATCATTGGTATACAGCCAATACCGGTTAGAAATCTTTTGTCGGATCAGACTATGTACCTAAACTACTCAGTGACTTATACGGTTTCCTCGTTATCTCCCCCTGCATTTCTTTAATTTGGTGCAAAAACCATCAATAATTAACTGAAAGCTATTGTCCAGGCTTATATATATATATATATATATACTTTTATTGTCAGCAACAATTCATTATTTCAAATGTTTTTCATGATGTGACATAAGTGGCAAAAAATAAAAATGATACAAACAAAGATTCAACAAAAAATATAAGACTATGCCAATAAACTGAAAAAAATGTTGCATTAGCCTTTTCTTAAACATATTCAAAGTAAGAGTGCTTCTCAATGAAGAGGGTAAAATATTAAAGTTTGTTGCTATTTTGTGGTTTAAGTTGTCTAATGGAGGTTTAAGTAAGTGTGTATCTCTTTTTGGAAATCGGTGTGATGGATATATTACCATTTCATTCACGATATGAAAGCAAACAATTTTGAATTGTAAAACATGATGAAATGTTGGCAAAAAGTCCTCTTAGAACCAGATGACTCAATTAAAATGCATTTCTACAAATGCTAGAAGCGTCCAATTTTTTGTGTGACCTCATTGTGATGATGCCAATCACTGAATTTATTAGGCTCGTTCTATCGCATTTTTTCTTCATTTAATGCAGCATTTTTTTAATTTTATACTCTGTTTTCTCATATAAACTTTTGATGCAAGCTGACATGCTAAATTTATCCTCTATTGAATTTAACTAGGCACAGCAGATAAAGGATTCTTCTGTTTACCAAAAGTTGAAACAATCAAAAGTGGTGAATCATAATAGAGGCCTCACACTCAACACAATACAATGATAAAATATTTATGTCACAATGAAGATTTGATGTGAACCTGTTTTCTTGTCTTCTAACATGAGATCACTTAAAATATATCAGATTATGAGCATTGAATGCTGACTAAGATTATTGTTCCTAATATGAAGATGGAACCCATATTTAATTGTCAAAGCAGAATACGAAAGGTACTTAGGTATGATAGAAAAAACCAGTAAAATTAGAAACTTCCACATGACAGAAAATATTCGGAATCTAAAACAGGGATCGGCAGATTTATACAAAAATTTTACCTCAGTCATTTCGGTTCAATACACACTTCATTTTTTTAATTCCTATAAGATAATTTGTCGAGTCTCATGAGCTTGCCTCTTCCAACTTTAGGCCACAAAATTTCAATATCTTGACCAGATCATACTTACAGCAAATTTACATATCAAGCAACACTAATATCAATGCCAATAGTAACAAGATCTCGCAAATCCCTGTCACAGAGTAGCAAATTCAAGCAGCATCAAAGCATTGTATGTCATACATCCTACAGGGGCACACACAGCAATTCCACTGTGTTATGTTGTAATATTTCAAAACTTCTAGTGATTTGTCGGATCAGGGAAACTCATTTGTTCTCATCTGTTAACGCTTAATTATGCAATTTTTACATGTTTGTGTACTGTGTATTGCCAGCGTTTCGAATAGGCCCAAATTCGACTCACTATTGACCAGTTATCACCCAATGGAATCTAACTAAATGTGATAGATCAACCATAAACCCTGCTTGGTGATTTCACTTGGGTTTGTTATTGTTATTGAAACATCTTGTGAGAACTACTCTGAGTTTGATCACCTAAACAAGGATAGGTGTCTCCTGTCTCCTTGAAATAGTTTCATTCACATTAAATTCACAATGGATGTGAAGCCTTATCCCCAAAGAATCAATAGAGTGAAGGCTGATTGTTATCTCTAGGTATTTACACATAAGATGTGCTTTGTAATGTTACTTAGTAAAATCTCTTATAAATGGTCTGTGTATGGTGAGTTCAGTAAATGAGATTATCCTGTTATTGTCATCTCTGAGATATTTAAATTGGCTCCTACAGTGAGAGTTCGCTCCTGTAGACTAGCTATATTATAGTAGAAGACCATATCAAATTGTTTGCAATTATGGACTCAAATTTAATTGCTTGAGTTTGTTATTTCAGACCATTGTTTTATTGGTCTTAATTTTAAAATGTGTGGATTGGTGTACCCAAATCAGGGATGAAGAAAATCAGTGCCTAGTGACGTTAGTAATAGCTCTTTGCACAGATTGTAAGCACTTGGTAATTGAAAACAAGAATATTTTCAATTCAATGAATACATTCATAAAGACTATGCATATTTTAGGGGTCTTTCAAAATTGTCATGCTGAAAATTGGTAGGGTCAGCCCCAAAGCCCTTCCGATAGATGCATTACTGACTCTACACCACATACCAGTAATACCAGCTTGTAGCGAGAAATTCAAAAGCATCATAGTCAAAGAGTAGTGGATACTATTGGATACAAACTTGTTGCAGCTCTAATGCTGCTATCCTGAGTGAAATACTGCCTCTCTAGATTATCAAATTATCAAATTGACAAGTTTGGTTCAGGAAATGTATACTTCCTAGTCCTCAGTCCTATGTTGATAAAGTTCCAACTCAGTGAGCATGGTATACGATAGGCCAATTTGAAAATACCAAACTGGGCTAAGACCAAAGCTACCAAGACCTTGCAGTATCAAAATCAAATTTAGTGGACCAGTAATTGTGTGTGTTGATATTATCACTTGTAATTTTTGGCTGATTGACAAAAATACACTGCTGCTGCATGAATTATTCTCCGATACTTTTGCTTAGTAATAGCTCGGTATAGCAACATTTTCTGTGCATTGAAATTCTATTTCGAAATCACAATGTTTCAATATATCAATGTTGCATCAATTTGAGGGCCAAATTGGATACATGGAATTGGCATTGACACTTGATTTTAGTACGGTGTGTCGAATTCAAAACTGCTGGGCTTCAATGAAAAGACACATCAGCTGATACAAACTAGAATACCCACTGTCTTTTGTTTCTATTCTTCTAAATCCTTCCTTGATTTTGTTTAGTAGAACAAAAGACTTTCTATATGTATATAAAATTTGTGGGGTAATGACTCTGGTTTAAATATAAATACAAATTAGGAGATGATAATTCCTACTGCTATTGAACTACAAAATTCATATAAGTCACTGAGTATGCCTTAACATGCATTATGGGCTGCACAAACAAACCCTCAACTATGAATTTTTCATAAAACTGGCTATTGAACTTTTAGTGATGAACTTTTTCTGTAAGGGTGCTATTTTCAACTTCATTGGTGTTTGTATGTAGGCTTTGCACATTTGTAATAGCCTGTGATAAAATGACCTAAATAAGGCTACTGGTACTGCTAAACTGATGCCTGGCAAGCTTTTTTTCCCCAATAAATAAGGCATCCGGGGAGTGGAAATAGTATATCAAGGCAAACAGTCAGTCTAAAATCATTTTTAGGAAGGCTTTGCATGCAGTGACAAAATCATAACAGGAAAAATAAAAGACAGCGGAGAGACATGTATAAAAAATGTACTAATAATTGTACTATAATGATTGACAAGATTTCGAATGCGTTGATAGCAGTCGTTTGAAATATTTAAGTTAAGTTCAAAACTTAATTATTTTAAACAATCGCTAGCTGTTGTTGAGTGCTGTTGAATGTTGATGAACGATGCTCCGTTTATAAAGATTTGAAAAATGTAGTTATCTTGTGTCTCTCATTTGATTGTTGTGATAATGCAAAATAAATTTGTCCCTACAAATACTTAGAATCGGAATAAAATTTTGCAGACGGAAATCTTGGGCCTTTAAATGTAAGTTTTGAAAGCGTATTGCTATAGATGAGATTACAATGAATATGATTTATATTTGCTATAATCGGGAAATCCCTCTTTTTGAAGCAGGTATGTTCTATCAAGAAGATATTGTGGTGATGGGCTGCCATATATGTAGATGCCATGAATCATATGACGTGTCATGCCTAGGAAAGTTACAAGGCTACTCTACTTACACTATAAATTATCAAAATATAATATCTAAAAAAGGCAGAGTAGGCAAAGATATTTTAGTGACAGGGGAGATAACATACTCGTGACCCTTCTAGACCCTGGGTTTTCGCACATTGTATTTGGTTAAATTATTCACAACATAACCTTCTGCGAAATTTTTTTCTTTTTTTGTCCATTGTGGGGAAATAATTAGAGGTGTTGGACCTGTGTGCTTCCAGGTCACACATGTACTAGAAAGTTCCCCTTTACAATATAAAGAGTAGCTGAAATTCAGGCAAGGCTATAGATAGGGCGTGGCTTGAGTACCGTGGGTCCAGCTACTGTATCCTAGAGTTTGGACTTAATTACCAGGCATGTATGTGTTATTATTATGTCATTCCAAGTTCAAATGTTTGTAATTTTGACAGCATTTCATTTTGCAGCAACCAGGACATTACTTTTTTGCCTGATGATATTATTGTTCACACTATTATAGTTTTGATCATCTCTGAGCAAATCCTACTGCAGGTAGACAATCCTTTAGTTTCAGTATAGATTTTTGCAATAATATGATAATAAATGTCAAATTTAATGACCCAACATTTATGATGATATAGATAGATAAATATAATGTCGGGTCAGGTCACTCGATCCATTTTCTTGTTTGCAGTTATATAAAAATGAAATGGAGCCCACATATCAAAGAAGTTATAGAGAAAAACCTGTTTGACAGAATAATAGTGTCATAGAGAATTATATCATTATTAACCTTTGACGACCGCTTAAAAAAGTTTCTTAGAATTGCAAAAAAATGGGTATGTTAAATACTTGTGATAATTAACAAAAATATATCAAATAGCAAACAATTGTGAGAGGTTAGAGAAGTCATAGTGCGGTTAAACCATATTGATCATATTCAACACCAAAATCGTTTGAGTTGAATGTAACAGTTTATGTTGTCATACCCACAGTCAAATAGTTGTTGATATGACAGCTAGCCTTTACTTAATGTAAAGGGATAAACGGCCGATGTATTAGATATGTATTAGATATTGTATATAAGCATGCATGTTTTAATGTGACAGGAAGTATTAAGTGCAAAATGATCCTTGATCATAACTTTCCAGACCTGCCTCCCAACACTTTGATAACACATGACAGCAGTTAAATTGTCTAAAGTTAGGAATCTTGATTACTACTTAGGTTGGGCCTTTGCATAAAGGTGATCATCATCAGACGAATCTGGACCAGTTGGGAGTTGGAGCGCCTCATACTGATTCTGTTTCTTTTGACTGGTTGGTTTAAAGTTTTCATACATCTTTTCATTTCTTTTTCCCCTTTAATGTCTGCAACTTCTGCATACTCTGTGTTGGAGAAAGCACTGAATCTCAATTATATATCCTCATAGGTCGGAGGATAAGTTATTTCATCATGACCTCTCATTTCCGGTCCATTAGATAGCTGCCCAGTGGTTCTCTCAGGAACGGACTGTTGTGGTACTCTTCTTCTCCTCAGATACACCACAAGCACGAGTATCCCAACAATAACCAATACTGGGACGATAACTCCGACCAGGATTGGAACTGTGGAGAGAAGAATCATAAATCAATCAAATGCACCATAATCACGAGTGACTCTACTGCAGTGAAATCATTAAGAAATAGAACTGTTTTATTTAAATTACTTGCAATTATGATTCAATATGTTTGCGCTCAGTATTTGCCACTTTGTTTTGAAAGCTTTAATAGGAAAAATAAAACCTTGTATCTGAAATGATTTCTCACCAGTTATGTGATTGCCAAATCTTTCAGAATATGTTACAAAATCATTTAGTTACAATCAGTAACTCAATTACAGTTGCAATCCCAAACTCAATATATATATTTTATGAATAATATCTGCATGAGATCTCTTCTTATAACAGTATGGTGCTACCACACAATAATTCGAATTGCTGGAGAAAAAAACGCTCTATAGTTGAACACTTGCCAAGATCCTGCTCTTTGCAAACAAGAGTGTTTTCAGACCAGTCCAGTCCTGAGGGTGTAGCAGTGCAGGTAGACAGCCCTTCTCCCGAGACAATTTTGGTGTCACATTGGTAGAATGCCTCAGCACCAAGTCTGTAGTCCTCTTATGAGCCGAGACGGTGAGCGTTTTTAATTGCTGGTGGTTCTTCACACCTCTGAACCGAAACTGCATTAAAGACAAAGTTATTTTCATCAAATAATAACAAAACTAATAATGATAAGAGTAATAATAGAGATAGAACTTTGTTGTAAAAGCATGGGGCATTGTAGACCATTTATAACAAAATAAACTGTTGATTTATAACACAGCATAATACAGCTTTTATTTTGACCTTATCGATGTCTTGAGATTGTTGAGCAATATTGAAACGCTCAAATACTCATAACATGTAATCAGATTTTATTGAATAAATATTGTATATGAACAAAACTGATTTTTATGATACTGTTGGCCACAATTTTACACAGTGGAAGACAAGCTGTCCCGAAATCTGGAATTCCCATGAAATTTAACTCACCTTGGAATGATGTGAAATCTGTGAATTGTGTGAACTCTTTTACACCCTGAAAGGAGACTGACAATGCAGAAAGCTATTCTGGTATAATATATGCAATATGAGCGGAAAATAGTCAACGAAATATGATTAGGTATTCTTCGAATGATTTCCCTTTCTACAAGCCAAATAACCAACAACTTATCAACATTTCAAATTACAAGCTTTTAAATTAGTATGACCAGTGGAGTGAATTTTCTTTGCTGTTTAATTTGTTTGGTTTAAAGTAAAATTCAACTTTGCACTAACCTCAATAATGCCACGATATCCTATATGAACAGTATATGATTGATATTTCAGTAGTGGCTGGTTATAGTAGCCCATGTTGGTTTCTCTATTTCCGATTGTAAACAACAGACCACTGCTGTTCATCTGTTCAGCCTTGAATGTAGCTGTAATATAGCATGTCTGGTGGGTTGCAGACGCCACAGTGGAGTTGTATAGCATATCCACATTGCATTCTACAGGAAGTGCTCGCTTTTTGATACGATGTGATGCACCATTCCTGCTCTGGCTTATCACAACCAAATATTGCCTACAAATCATTGATGACTATATTATTTGGATGAGAAAGAGCAAAAACAGCTTCTATGCCAATACTTGCTATTGCATCTATAGAATATTATCTCTGATTTGCCCCCGATTTGTCCTTACTGATCGAAACAAAGCCGGCCCTGAAACTGAATCTAAAAAGCATAAATTATCTCTTACCTTATAGTAACTCCAGCATCAACTGGCTGAACAGGATATATTCTGATGTCTACAGTACCAGTTGAGTCATCCATTGATTGTATTTCTGGTGCTCCGATAGTATTCACTAAAAAAATAAAGCAGTGTGATATGATTTCATTAAGTTTAATTGCAGCCACTCTTTACATCATACGCATCATTATTCAAAAGATGAGGTAGCCAATGTTTGAAGATATATATTTGCAAAGTTTGGATGTGATATCAATATAGGCTACAAATATTTGCTCGATATGTTTTTTCGAAAAGTAACTTCTTCTGCGCAGCTTTACTAATTGAAGTTTGTCGCTGCTTATACCTGCTTTCCAATCTGAGAGATATTACCTGCCAAAACTGTGTATCCTTCCTTTACTGCTTTAGGGCTTGGTCCAATACTATTTACAGCTATGGCCATGCATTCGATGCGGGATGCAGATTCCAAACCGCAAACTTCTGTCTTGTTTTCCTGATCCATAAGACTGGACGCATTGATTGTGCGATTCAGATTTTGCACCTTGCCAGAATCCCAGCAACCATACTGAAACAAAGGAAAGTTCAAACCGATATGACTTTTATGTGTTTTTTACAAAACTTGGCATGTTGAAAGTCTTGATCGCCTATGAAAAACCAGATTAGGTGTTTTCCAGATGGTCTTCACAGCACATTAGCTATTGAGGTCGAATTCCTTTCCCGACACCACCACATCCGCAAGGAAGCAAACCCATCAATGTTTAAATGATGAAACCGCCATAGTTGTGCAAGGTTGAAATTCGCTGCTTAATCTTATGGGCTAAAAGCGTAACCCATACACACCTCATAGTAAATGATAATACCATTCTGCTGGTTAGGTGGCTTTAAACTCAAAACCACACAGAACCTGGTGAACTCAAGTTGCATTTCTGGTTCTGTATAGGGAGCTGAAAACAATAAAATAGATAAAACACAGTAATACATTTTGTCAATAACAGAAGCTTGATCAATTTTTCCTCCAACCTTATTCTTCCATAATAATTTCATTGGTAAGGACAACACTGTCTTCTAAAATTGTATCGAAAGCAATCCTAGAACTTTTGATGGCTGAAATAATCTACTGTGTTAGAGCGTGCCAGCTCAGGTCGGTAGGGAGGAATCATTGCGATTTTTGTTTAAACTTGATGATAACCTTTTGATAAATTTTTAACTTGATGATAAATTTTTAACTTGATGATAAATTTTTAACTTGATGATAAATTTTTAAACTTTAATGATTTTTTTAAAACGAATTCTATGACTCTTAGTCATTGCATGGTCATTGTGAGACCGTTTTGGATGAGGAGTAAAGATATGTGTACATTTCTAAGTGACGTAAACCCTAAAAGACCATGTATACTGCTTAACAATTTTATTTTCAATTTATGTACTGTTTCCCTGCTCATAGTGGTCACATACGGTTCAATGAAAATTAGAACCATTACATTTGCGGCTAACATTCATCAGATCCCTTTTTATTTATCGCGACAAATCATAATGATCTACCTGCTTCATTGTGATTCATCACCACTCTTCGCTTGAAACGGGTCTCTCGCAAGCTAAATCGCTTTCATCATAATGATTATAAACTTTTTTTTTTTCTTTTTGTTTGGCATTGCCACCATGTTGAGTTTCTGTGATGTCATATAAGTTGATTATGACAGTTGAATGACGAGAATAGAATTTTTATCATTATCAATCCCCATGAGCACTTTCAATCACTTCATATGATCACTAACAAGCCAGACAGAAAGAGGAATGTTCTATTTTTTGGGAAAATATAGCTGAAGTTATTAATAAATGTACCGGGACAGCTGAATGGTTTCAGTGGAAACAAGTACATGTGCTCCTGCTGATGATATGGAAAGAGGAACATCCATTACGCTTACCTAGTTCTCCAGTCGGATATTCAACAGTAGTATCGGTCTGGTTACCCTGGTCATTCCTCACCATGACACGTACTAAATATATTGCCACCGCATCTAGATCAGTAACAGCTTCCGTATTTCCTGCCTTTATCCCTGTTTCTATGACCTCAAATGTTATTCCCTCGTTTGCGACCTCCTCACATTTTGGGTCAATATCCTGATATTGAGGAAAAGCAAAACACAAATTCCATATAAGGTAATATACCACACAATATTACTCTTTTGGTTACCTTGTTGAAGGCACACAAATTGAATTGAAGTTCAAAAGAAATAAAGTGTTTGCGGTGAAGTAAGTTGAGTCTGTTGGAAAACGCGGTAAATCCTCTATAATACAAATATTTCATTCTCACATCAACTGGTAGGCTCAATGATATCCTTCTCCTTTGTCTACCTGTAGAGTTATCTATGTCCTGACTAATATAGCTAATAAGATCATCAGGTAACACTGGGTCTGAAACACAGGTTGAATTCATTATTGTTTTAATGTAGACCAGATAACGAAAATCCCTGCTAATACAATGATGTCATTTATTGCTAACTTTTTGCCTGGTTTAGTTAAAGGAAAGCTAAGGCTGTTCAGTAGAGGTGATAAAAATCCGGACTAAGAATGGTTTGGGCCCCTGATTTTATTTTAGAATGAAATTTGGTTATGGCTTGCTTACTGGCATGTTTACCCCTTGTGGTAAAGTGGAAACTTCATATCGTTGAGGGAGGTTAAGTGAACGATAAGGGTTATGTACAAGGAGTGACGGGTAATACCAAAAGAGGACAAAGCACCTGAAATATACTCTTATACTTTTCAAACTTTAAGTCAATGATATATTGAAGTAAATAGTTCTGTCATTTTGATAACTATTAATGTTGCTCACATGTGCAGAGGGTTTTTGTGTTCTCCACAGCAACATTACTGTCTCCAATTTGGTTTGTAGCTTTGATATGACAGTCTACTTCTGTGTGTGCATCATAAACACAGTGGTCTATAGTGAAGCTTGATCTACTTATATTAGTCCAAGTCTCATTTCCTGTGCATTTGAACTGTGAGAAGATGATTAAACAAAGACAAATTAGTGCTAAAAGATCAGTGGTCACAGATAATACAAAATGTAAATTCTCTATGGTGCTTCGCTTTTGTGAATAGAAATTTTACTGACTGTGACTATCTTTATGAAAATTTACCTCCATCCATGCTGTCATCTATTCAAACCACTGCTGACACAGCTGGGCTTGCCAGGAGAGCCACCAGTCAAAAATTTAAATTAAAGAGTTGTGGCATCAAAACATCTTGCCAGTAGCTTTGCATGGAGTTATGAGAGCTCTCAAAATGTACGGAGTTTTCTTCTTCCCAGGCCATCCGCCATTTGTGATGACAAATTCGCCATCACAAATGGCGGATGGCTTGGGAAGAAGACTTGACACTGACCAATCATTGATTTGATTTGTACTCAAAATTGGATTGATCCGACTTGTAAATCGATCGTTGCATGAAGCTGAAATAATAAAATCTTGAACCTGGTAATGTGAGATATTTCCATTCGGGTACTGTGGCGCTACCCAAGTCAAAGTTACACATCTGAACGTCTTTGAAAATACACCAAAGGCTCTAGGAGTAGTCTGCGGTCCTGCAGAAAAGAAACATTATCTTCCAGCATGAACATCAATAGTCCGACGGTCCGATCAATACCCAGTTATCATGTGAAATATGGTGAGACACAACATGGATATGTTTTTCTTATGAACTAGTTGTATCGATTATAGCAATTGATAATGAGTGAATCCCATGTCTGTAGCCAGTTGCAAAAAGCTTAAGTTTTGCACCCCCTGTACAATAACTATATTTTGTGTTCCCTAAAGTCACCCAATAAATCAGGATTCAGTGTCCATGTCAATATATATTTCTAAAATAATACAAACAAGGACAAACAGATTATTTCTTTTATTGTATTCCACTCACTCATAGGCCGTGTTGTAATCTCTTTTGTTTCCGGAAGTGATATGTTGTAACGATTATTGAAAGCCTCAACAGCTGCAGTGACATCTGTATCACCATCAGCATACACATCAAAGAAGTTTTCTTCTCTGAGCCCGTAGCCATTTAAATTGGATGAAGAAACCCGAAATGTATTTGTGGTTCTCAGTCTGATGCAGTTGTGGGTAGCAGGATCCTGGAATATTATATCAGCGATGAAACATGGTTATTGGACATTGATGAATCACATTGATTTGAATGAGCGTGCAAAATCATCCATCAAGCATGAAACATCATGCATGCTTTCATTTCAGGGTAGGTGATTTGGGTAGGTGAATCTACACTGCTTGTTAGATCGATCAGTTACAACAGTTTCAACCTCTATATATATGTATGTTCTAACAAAATAGTAAAACAGTTTGTTGATATTAAGCAAACAACAGTCTTAAACTGTTTCATAAATATTTATAAAAAAATAGATAAATTTTGATAATATTATTTTGAATGCTTTGACGATAAATCAAAGTGTGGGCTAAAACTTTTTTATACCTGCCAACTGATTCTATATCTTAATCGTCTTCTGTTTCCATTATTCCTTTCATCCTTAAATTTGATTTGAACTTCTTGTGGTTTTGTTGGAGCTGAAATACAGACACAAATCTTTTCAAGTACCTCAACCTTTTTATATGTTTTATTTTCATGTAATTGCTGCTTTCTGATACATTTAGGCTCTACCAAAGCTTCATAACACTTTTAACCCAATTTATCATTTCAGTCGCATTCATGTTGTTAGTTGTTGATTTATTTTCTGACAAGCTAGATGGTCACTCCATAAACAATCTCTTATTCAAAGAAGCAATGTCTGTTTAATACAGGGCTTCTCTCACACCGTTTATTTTCGGAAATACTCACCATCACACAAAGTTCTTATTGACCCAACAGAGGCTTCATCACTCCACCCTTTGGTGTTTCTTGCTCTTACTCTACAGGAGACTGAATAATAGGGGCTGTAATCACATCTGTTTCCACTGTGAGCAGCTGCATTACCACTGAACGTTACCCAGTCATTATCGTTCGTACATTTGTACTAAAAGTTCAGAATATTATTATTATTATTATAATGTTTTTATTGAGGTTTTCATATGCATAAGTATGTCATAAACAAAGGAAAATAACAACTTTTTGACCTCATAAACAAAACAAAAAAGAAAGAATAATATTTATAGATATGGACAGAAATGATAATCAGTTGGGAGAAAAATTTTTACAGTATGCTTGTGATTGATTGATATATATTATTACGCTTTACTAAATGAAATGAATTGGTTTAAAAATCTTGTTTTACCATATTTGGTCCTATATTTTGGTTTAATTATTCTACGTCCTGACCGCAAAACTCTATTGTGCATTTTGCAGGAATTGATTAGTTTAAGGATGAAAAATGAGGTGTTCTTGCCTAGAGTGGCATTTTTGACAAACCTATCAAAAGTTGCCCTCCTCCTGTCACCCAGAGTGGAAAGATTCAAAATCGCACGACCAGTTGAGATAGAAAATAATGAGTTGGTACCAAGAATTATCCTGATGGCTCTGTTTTGACAAAGTTCTAACAAGTTAGAGTTGTAATCAGAAGTATTTAATAACAGAGAAGAACAATACTCCAAGATGGGACGAACATACGATTTATAAGCTTGAAGCAGATGTGAAGGATTGACAAATTTTCGAATTTTAGAGAGACAGAATAAAACTCTGTTAGATTTAAATACCAGGGACTCAACATAGGTTTTCAATGACAGATGCTGGTCCAAGATCACGCCTAAGAGTTTAATTGAAGTTGCTGATTTGATTTGTACATTATTTGAAACAAGATTAGGTATTGTTTCAACCTTTCTGTTCGAAAATACACAAAACTGGGTTTTGTCTAAATTTAGATTAAAACCATTGACAGAATACCAATTTGTTACCATTGTAACAAGAGATTCTGATTTTGATATTGCTTCATTTAGAGAATCGGATATCTCAAAAATCAAAGTATCATCAGCAAAGGCAAATGAATTTGAAAATTTACCTAATAGATCATTTATGGCAATATTGAAAAGCAATGGCCCCAAAATTGAACCTTGAGGAACACCACTTTTAATATTTAGAACTCCAGATGTGGCATTGCCAACTTTAAAACACTGAAATCTATTATCCAAATAGGACGATAGCATTGATTGAGCAGATTCTGCTAAAGCGAGATATTTTAATTTGGTGAGTAAAAGTTGATGATTTACTGAATCAAATGCCTTTCTAACGTCCAATGATAATGCTGAAATATAGCAAGGTGAAGAAGAATCAAGTTTTGATTTCCAGGCATCTAGAAGACTGAGTAAAAGCTGCTCACAAGAATGGCTCTTACGGAAACCAAATTGTCTAATATTCAGTAATTTATGACTTGTAAGGAATGTAGACAGTTGGTCATTAATAAATGTTTCAAAGATTTTAGACATAATTGGCAGTGAAGAAATTGGTCTGTAATTAGAGGGATTTGTATGGTCACCTTTCTTGAAGATAGGTGTAACCAATGCCATTTTTAAAGAACTAGGAAAACTTTTTGTGAGAAAGCTTTCATTGATGAGAGTTGTTATAGGTAAAGCAATAATGTTTGATAAGATTTGATATATAAAAGTTGGAATTTTTTCAACACCTCCTCTCTTTTTTGGCGACATTGAAAGAAGTTTGCGACGTACTTGTTCCGTTGAAATTTTAGTAAATTCAAACTTGGTTAGAGGAGTTTTATACGTCATATGTTGACATGCATCCTTGACATCCAGTTTCTGTTGAGAGCAAATTGACGTGAAGAAGGTGTTAAATGTATTAGCGATCTCTTTTTCATCTGTTACTAAAGTGTTATTGAACACTAAAGAGTCAATTTCACTTTTCTTGTCCACTTTTCCCAAAAGAGTTCCACATGTTTGGTAGAAGGATGATTTAGAATCATTTAGTTTATGAATGTAATAATACTTTTTGGCTTTTCTAATCTGATTTAGTGTATAGCTTTTAAGTTTTCTAAAGTCATCTAATGTTGAAGGTTGAATATTTTGGTTTTTGGGAGATTTGAAAATGGATTTGTATGTCTGATTTTTGAAACGTATCAATCGAAGCAGTGAGCTATTCATCCATGGATTTTCGTGGTGACGTATTCTCCTAGTCATGATAGGTGCATGATTGTTCAATAGATTTGTGATGAGTGAATCAAATAAATCAATTCTCTCATCAAGGCTCCTAGATGTATCAGAACAAAGTTGTAAAATAGGCAATGACTTAGCATGATTAAAGAAAGCAATGTTATCAATAGATTTAAAGTTGCGGAAATGTATGAGTTTTCGTCTAGGCCTTATTATTTTACTAACTTTTAATATTACAAAGGTTGCGTAATGATCAGAAACAGTTCTATCACAAGTCAAAATTCCAGATTTTTCAACTTCTAAGTTTTTGCTCGCATAAATATGATCCAATAGACTCTCATTGCCTTTAAAACTGCAAAAGGTAACACCTGTAACTTTCTGTTCCAAGTTAAAAACATCTAGTCCTATTCTGATTGAAATTTTTTCCCTAGTATTTTGATTCCAATTGATATTAAAATCGCCGAGAAGAACAACTTGCTTTCCTTTTAATTCTCTCATATTTAAAACTTCTATCAGACACTCTATGAAATCAGACTTTTTTACATCAGGAGGTAGGTAAATAGAAGAAACTATTGTGGGTTTATGTGAGAAATTGATTTCAATCCACACTGAGTCACAAAAATCAGACAAGCGGTCTTTAGGCTTATCAAGAACGCTGAAACTCAACTTAGAACTAACAAAAATGGCTGCACCCCCTGCTCTTGATTTTAAGGTTGAATTACGGTCAGAACGAACAATACTAAAACCAGGCAAAGTTACAAGTGAATCTGGTATTTCAGGCCGCAACCATGTTTCATTGACTGAAAAAATGTCAACACTCTCATTGAGGTTCAGGGATTCAAAAAATGAAAAACGTTTCAACAATGATCTGACATTGTGATGTAAAATGCGGATTCTTTGATTACTTTCATTAAAATAGTTTGGCCTGAAATTTTGATCAGCTAGACAATCAATATCATTCCATAACTTCCTATGATAAAATAGATTTGTGTCAAAAACATTATTGCCTGAAACATTTGTGTTAATCATTTGAAGATTTTTTGTGAGGTAATTCTTCTACATTAAGTAAAATATTATATTGAGAGCGAAATACTACTCCATTTTGAATGGCTCTATCTTTTTCGATATCATTTAAAAATTGCAATTTTACCGCACGAAGTGGCTTTCCATCAGTTGTAGTAATTCGGTAGGCTGTTGTGCATCTGTAATCTGCGTTGACATCCATAACAATATCTTCAGGTGTCATATGAAGTGGAACTCCTTTAACAACAGCAACATGAGGGACAGGTTGAATGGTAAACCTTGCTTTGGAACCGCCAAAAGTCGATTCATCCCATTCTTCAACAATCTTCTTTAGGTCTGATTGGTTATAGAGTTGAATTAAAAATTTGCATTTAGATAGGTTGTTTTGATCAAATTTATATCTATTGATAAAATCAACTTTAGTAGAACCGTGACGTCGGCAAATTGCCATCCGTATTTTGTCTATGTTGATGTTTGGTATTTCTGTAGGTTGTAAGTCATATATGACGAATGACCTCTTCGGTTCAAACGGTATTTTGTTCCTTTGTTCTGCATTTTTAGGAATTCTGCGAAGAATCTCATTTTTCTTGGGTTTCACTGCTGCTTTGTCAGCATACGTATTCATTTTGTCAGAAAGCCCAACAGTTGATTCATTGAGTTTTAGGAATTCCTCTTTTATCAAGGAAGAATTCCTTTCATACTATTTGCTCTTTGTTGGCTTCCATCTCCGTATTGAGAGTTGATATAATACCATTCTGTTTCACAATAATGTTTTCAAGGGCATCTACCCTGGTGATTAGTTTAGTAATCTGATCTAAAATTTGTGGACATAGATGACAACTAGTATTAACTTGCCCATGTCCTGTTGTGCTTTGCTGTGCAGATGTTGAAGCTTCTATTACGTTATCCAATGACATTGTACTAAAGGAATCGATGCTTTTCGTATCTTCCTCGAAGTTTGGCTTGAGAAAGTCACTTTCAGTGCAGCTTATGTATTTTACTGCAGTACCACTTTCTTTGAGGTACTGCTTAGCTGATTCAAGATCGTTGAATCCTTTATACGAGGATGATTTAATACCAATTACGGAATGGCTGCAGGAGAGCCAGTTCTTGAATAATCCCGTTATTTTTCCTTTAGGTACTGCATACAATAGATAGTTACCATTTTGTTCTTTGTTTTTCCGCTTCCGCTTCTTTGCACTAGTATTTTGATCCATAAAATTAACAAAATTTATAACAAAATTATCGAGTTGAGTTTTTTGCTTCTTGACAACTCGATGTCACGCACAACAATACATACTACAACAATACATACTACATATACATACTACATTGTCAAAATATGTACCTATGACCATTAAACAAATGGAGATGAAAACAATCTGTTGGATTGACTCCTAAGCATATGAATAAGAATGCTTGATTAGAGATCCAGACTAAATAGTATGTCTACATATATTATATTATGTATATATATATGATGTATATATATAGTATATTATAGTAAAAGAATCAAAATTGAGCCGAGTTTGCTCAAAACTGAATCAAATTCAAGGGGAAAAATTATGATTTGCAAAATAAGAAATCAAACCATTGACTACTTGATCTGACCTGATAATATTGTAGCTCTCCGTTGGGATGCAGCGGAGGGTTCCAGGTCATAGTGATACAATTAGGAGTAGTTGAGAAAAGTTGCATCATTGTAGGGGCCTTTTGAGGGCCTGTAACAAACACAAATTCCCAAATCATGGAACATTGAAGTGATAAGCCTGAACTGAAGTCCTCAGGCTCGATGATTAAACGCACTAATCATTATTTGTCACTTTAACGTTTCCGTTTTGAAGTAAATGTATCCATAAGAAGGCTTCAATATGGCTGATGTGTGAGTTGCACTTGAAGGTAATTCTAGTTGATATTCTGTATCCCGAGGTAGTTAGTCTCTCACCTTGTGTACCCAAACCAATACCACATGAAACTGTCATTGTTTAAACACACATATTTACAGAGACTTTGGTGAAAAGGCAAGTTTAGGATCGCACGCTTGTTTTGGTTCAAGTGTCAATTTTTTTATTGACCTTATTCTAAAAATCAAAGGTCATTTGAGCTTCTTTGATGTTAAAGTTCCAGAAATTATAATGAAACTAACAGGACCAACAAATACACACTCCATCTCAGTCACCACTGGTCACGGTGAAGTAAGATCTTACAGCTATTGTGTGTGTACTCCAAATGTTGACATGTTATTGAGGGTTATTTAAAGAACAATAATGCAACAAAAACATATTAATAAATGTGAAATTACAGCCTATGTTCTCCCGATGACTTCTTCTCTGGGCCCTCTGTATGATGTTGATGCATATTGTTTTCAGTCAGGAAGCAGATTTTATGACTTACGGAATGAGTGAGTGGTATATGTTGCGGCTGCCTCGGTTGATACAAAGTTTTGGTTATTAGTAGCTGTTACTCCTACAGTGACCTGGACATTTCCCTCTGAGAAGATAACGTAATTGTTGTTATTAGTGTTATGCCAGTCACCATTTGGATCTTTAAAGGCGTACTTGTTGCTAGATCTCAGAGATTGACAATTGATCACCTCCGGCTCCTATAACAAATAAGATAAACATAACCAGTATTTATAATTTACAATGATGCCTCTCTACAGGTGCGTAGGGAGTACCCCCGACCCCCCGGCCTATCGAGGATTGTATTTACAACTCCAGATTTTCGGTGGTTGAATAGATCCGGAGTTGGGAAAGTCTGGGGTTGAAAAGTATAACAGGCTAAAACAAGCTTAAACTCATTTTCTATTGCATCAGAGTGGTGTTGGGGAGCGCCAACAGTCCCCAATGACATTGGGATAATAGTTTTTTGATGTTTGAGTAGGCCCAACGCTCCATCATCAGCATTTGGATGGGTTAAACTGCAATTCTGAAACATGAGTTTTTCTTCTCTAATTTGGTGTTGTCAAGGACCGTTACTACATTTTATTCAAGTCTCCTTTTCCAAAGATTTTAAACCAAAAAATCTTTTATTTAGAACATGCTTCCTGAAATGATTACCTTCCACACACAAATTGATCTGTTGTGTGTTCATCTGGATTTTGGCCAGATCAGTCAGAGATCATAGCTTGAAATTCACATGTTTACAGTTTTTTGATGGGGAGAGTGCACATTTGACTTTATTCTATGGAAATAATCTAATATTCTTGCTAAAAACTCTTGCTCTTTTGTTGTTTTATTACGAGAATACTATAATTTGCCCAATGCTTTTCCTATTTTTCAATGGAATAACAACAATCTCTTCTGAATTTTAATTATCCAAGGCTAAGAGGTGGGTTAATTCTAATACATTCCGCAGTGGTTGTGCTCCTGACCAATAGATTAAGATTGTTTGGTGGGTGGATAGAGGAAACTGTTTCTCTCTCAGTCTCATTCCTCTTACTCACTTCACCCACCCAAACTTTGCCCTATTCTATTCAGGTTAATAATCTGGACCCACTCATTTACCACCATCATCATCATACTTGTGTTCTAACTGGTTGTCTCTGTGAGTGATAAAACTCCAATGAGTTATTGGAAATTTGCAGGCACACTATGCCTAGCAGGTGTTTGTATGAAGGAATGAAGAAGAGTTGGTTATTCAAAGGACATGTTCATTTAAAGTAGGTTAAGTTATGTTTGCAAGCCAAATCGAAAAAGAAACATCATTTATGGTGAAATCTGGGAGAATGGTGGTCAGTTCAAATCACATACATGATACTGCTGAGAGGGAGTACATGCAAGGAGTTAATCCTTGGTACTTGTCACTACACATTACTAGTTGGCCTTGACTGCCTCGAGGGCACAGGCCTCCTTATCATACTGGTTGTGGTTGTAATTTTGATGATAAGAGTTAACAGTTTTAATAATAGGACAATGGCTTTTCAGCCTCTGCCGGTGACATAGATACTATGCAAACTGTAAATCTAATTGAATTAACTTGATGTGGTAAGTTTGGAAAAGAGAGAGTCAAAGTTATTAACTTACAGTCCAGCCTACACTGTATTTGCGTCTGATGCGCCCAGAATTTATAGTTGTGCCCTGATCTGTGAAAATGATGTTTCTTGGAGAGGAGGATGCTGATGAATTAAAAAAAAAAGAAATAGTTATAGCAGTAATGTCAAAATGGGGTATTGAAACAAGTGATGGTGTCGATAATCAAACTATATCCCAATATTTATCAGGTCTTATGTGATATATACGGGATTGGAGATTTTTTTATTGAACTATTTTACATCTTACCTATGACTCTGTGATACGCACTTCAAGCCTTGTGAATATCTACTAACAATGCAATTAACACAGGTCTACATAAATGTATTTCATGTTTTAACTTGGCTACAAATTTACCTGCACAGTGTGTTGTTGACGTAGAGGTTGCCAAAGAACTGTCTCCCACATTATTAATCGCTTTTAGCAAACACGTCACTTCTGTGAACGGTGAAAATGTGCACACATGTTCATTGTTGTTGACTGTCCTCCATCCATTTGAATTGCAGTTATGCTGTCAAAGGAAATTCTGAGTTAAATTATAAATTTTCCAGTGTACCTGTAAAAAGCAATATCCAACATGCTAAACTTGAGGACAGATTGCCTTAAATCCTGATTGTAACTTTGCAATTGAAGATCAATGTAATAAATTTAATAACTATTTTTTATAATGTACATACTTTGTAAGTAACTTCAGCTGGAGGTGAATTGAGATATGCCGGAGGGTTCCAAGATAAACAAAATTCTGAGGTTTTGTCTGTGGACCTGAAAATATCAAAGAAAATATCTCCATGTAAATATTTGTGTCGGTTTAAATATTCAGTTCCGATGACCAGTTGACTATTTCTTGATACTAGCCATCTGCCTGTGGAGATTATGTATCACATTCTACCCGTTGAGCTGCTACAAATCATGTTTAAAGAGTCTATGAGTTGGAAATTTCACACATGAAAAAGCACTATTGAAATTCCAGATCCATCAGAGAGAACAAAAAAGCCGCCACGTTGTGTGGCGGCTTCTTTAT
Organism: Membranipora membranacea; assembly: GCA_914767715.1. Classification (NCBI taxonomy): domain Eukaryota; kingdom Metazoa; phylum Bryozoa; class Gymnolaemata; order Cheilostomatida; family Membraniporidae; genus Membranipora; species Membranipora membranacea. The sequence goes on along the minus strand of OU612067.1, from coordinate 11,885,487 downwards.
TACAATTATTGCTGTGATGTGTAGTTATAAGGAATAGAATTGAGTGTGCTGTACAATCCTAATTAATTTTTTTACATTATTATTATGGACACTCACTGAGTCTGTCTGTTGTAAAAGTTATCTGTTCTTCAGATGAGACATAATCTTCATTATTGTAAATTCTGACATGAAGTGAAATTGTCTCATATCCATCTGTATAGAACTCGTATCTATTAGTTGGTAAGTTGTTCCATCCTGTAAGTTCATATCCACGTACTTGGTATGGGTTGTTTCCTCTGATTCTTGCACATTTGATGTTGATTGGATTCTGGAACACAATATGAATCATTTGTTAAATGTTTCTTAATTGTCTAAATTTTTATTTAAGTTCAAATAATTGATATCGATAATCAGAAGTCAATCTTTTTACAAAAAAACAGGAGTATGGTAAGAATTAAAACATGCGGCTGTCATGTGTATATTACGTCATTTCTCGTACCTCCCAAGTGACTGTGTATTTCCATCGAAGCCTCCCATTCCTTATCTCTGGTGAATCAGATTTTGTTCTTTGGATACTTCTTACTTTATCAGGGTCTGTAGTCCAAAAATTGGTAGGGAGAAAATCAGTGAATGTATCAGCATGGTAACGAAAATCAATGGATAAGAGCGTGAGATTTTGAAAGCGTAAATTCCAAATTATCAAAATATGGCACGCTGCATTCGATTTGTAAATTTCATGGTTCAATCTTTAGGACAAATGAATCCTTAGACTGTAATTTTTACTTTTTTTAAAACTTTTTTGAGCAGATATAATAAATAGGCAGAAAAGAAATTTGTGTAACAAGTCAGTGAGGCTATTCATTGTACAACTGATTTTACTCCGAAGGGTTCAACTTTATATATTCCCATGTGCTCTCCATCTGTACAAACTGGTCATATTTCAGCCATTTGAGTAGTTATTATTTCGTGTAACGTTGGTATTAGTATTGTCTCCGAAGAAAATATACCCGATTTTTTATTCTGAGCAAGAAATTTGTTTAAAATCTTACTTTGACATTTTGTATAGTTCGAGACTGAGACAGTCAGACTGTTCTTATTGTTGTTGCTGTTGTTGTTATTGCGAGCTCTGATCTCACATGTGACCATCTGATAAGCTGAGTAACCACATCTTCTTTTGTTGGGGGGGATATTCTGCCAGTTAGTCATTGATGTGCATTGATACTGAAACGAAATTTTCTAAGGTTTATATACATTTATATATTAAGAGGTTTTCCTAGTAGCATAAAATGATAAAATACTTTGATTTGTTTATTTTGTCTGCAGTTTGTGATCACAAAAAGTAAGATGAGAGTCTAAAAAGTGGGCTTCTGAAGACATTATTTAGACGTTACTGTGACTATAGAGAGAATAGAATAATTTAAAAATGGATATTTCTTCTTCGATCTCTTCTCTGGATCTTAGTCACCATTTGAGCTGAAGTGAATGCCACATGGTGTAAAGTGTAATGGTGCAATGGATGTGTTAATGGTCCAAGATGGAGAATGAAAGCAGTTGTTGCTCAAGGATACAGAATCACCAAGACCGTGAATTGGACTTTATTATGACAATATTGAGAACCTTACCTGCTAGCCGATCTAATACCAAAACCTTGTGTAATGTTTCAATGCTAATGCCTAGTGTGTAATGACAACATGTAATGCCGAACGCAATTCATGACAGCATTAAGAAGTAAGTCAGCATTTCATTTTCAGCTCATTAATACCCACAGGAAAACTAACTGTAAAAGTTGCGAGAAAAAGGTTGCTGGTACACGTACTCTGCTAAAAGATAATGAAGTTGCCTTGCATGCAAAAATAGTATCATTAAAAAGTGGTTAAAAAATGGTATTATTAATATAACACACATTGCACATGTGTCTCAAAAGGCAGTCTTTGCACCAGGCAGTGCAGATAAGAACAACAAGTACTTCATATGACCAAGCACGGAATTTGTAGTAACCGCCTTGGCTGACGTGAATGTCACATGATGTTATCGTGGTGGTGGTAATGTTTTATGATGGTGAAAGAGAGCAGTCATTTTCTAATAATACAGAATTTCCAGGACTGTGGGCTGAAGTTTTCCATGTGAATATGGAGAACCTAACCTGCTAGTATGTTTATTCCACTCAGCATTAAGGTGGAACCTCTTTGAATACCAATAAACTGTTTCATAATGAAAACACATAGTGTCACGCGGGATTTACTACAGTAAAAAGAAATAAATCAATAAGCAGTACCTGATAGACAATCTGTGAGGTCGGTGCATTTGGGTATTCAACTTCTGTATACGATATTTGAACACAGTTATCTACTGGAGCTGTGAGGCCAACATTCCTTGGTCTAGTCTGTGGAGCTGAAATGTAATCCAAGCTAATACTTGATAAGTTTGTCTCTTACGTTTGCATATTATTGAATTCACCAATTACCAACAACAATATAGATAATCTGAATGAAAAAAGGAGCACTTGATATTAACCAGCCGGCACCAAAATGGTTTTCTAATTTAGTTTTTTTTTTTTGTGGGGCTCGTTTCTGCTGCATATGTCCCTACTCTCACTCTAACATCAAATTCTAGTATTTTCTTATGGCCACCAGGCACCTCACTCTTATGCTTGAAACCATTCTCCCATCATCGTAAATTCAAATCATAAGACTTGCATCTATCATTGTGAACCTATATGTGAGACTTTTGACACATATTAAGTTTTCCAACTTACCTATGTTGCTGCTAGATGTAAATGATATGATCTTTTCTGATGAACTAATACCGTCGTTATTATAAACTTTGACACCAAGCAAGATTGCCTCGTTACCATCTGTGTATAACTCATAAATATTAGTTTGTAGGTTGGTCCATGATGTATTGCCATATCCACGTATTTGGTATGGGTTACTCGTTCGGATACTTGCACACTTGATATTGATTGGATTCTAGAAGGCAATAAAAGCAAATTATTGAATAAGACGGCTGCAATACCATTATATGTGCTGCTATGTAAATGGACAATTGACCCAATTGATCAGCAGGTTTCATTCACCCTGATATTTACGGCTGAATGAGATTCAAAGAGCTGCTCACACAGATGAAAGATGTTAGCTGTTTTTTACATTTGATTCTTACCTGCCAGGTGACTGTATATTTCCAGCGAAGCCTTCCATTGTTCATCTCTGGTGATCCTGATCTGCTGGGCTGAGAATTCGTGGTTACTTTATCAGGACCTGTTAACAAGACACCAACATATTACATAAATCATCAACCTGTGAACAGACATCTCATAATAGTCAGATTAACTGGTCTTTGCTGATTCGGCAATATTCAGCTCCATATCCATGATTTGATGGGTCAACATATAAATAATGTGTCATTTTCATTGCCTGCTTACTGAAAGTGTGATAAGCACCAAAAATGATGTGGCTCATAGAAACCGTTACAGAATGTGTTGCCTGACTGATTTTTGCCGCAAATACGCAAATACGGGGTCTAAGAACTATTAAGATTTTATTTATTATAAATTCATCAGACTTATGCTTGCGCTTAGTAATTTCATTCAAAAAATCATTATGGGTGCATAGATAGGTAAGTGTTATTAGTGAGTTTATTCGAACTTGACCCAATTTAACTTCCAACTTTAACAGCTACAATCTGGATCAAAATTACATCCTTGAAGAAGTTATGTAATGTAAAATATACTTTCTTTCAACCATTCAATATGGACTTGACCATGTGAACTTTGTCTTAATACAGCATATATATTTCAAACTTGGTCCCTTCAGTCAAATTTCTATGCATTCCAATGTCACTCAATTCAAAATTTTGCTTATTAGGGCAAAATTTGATGGTCCCAAGAGGTTTGAATTGAGTGGTTTGCACATAGCATTTTTTTGGTTTAATTGACATAATTGGGGAATATCATTGAGATGTGATTTGACGTCAATAAATGTGCTAAACAAGTTTACTTGATTAAGAGTACCACACCCATTGATACTTTTCTTTTCACTGAAGCCTAATTTTTTGGAAACATGCAGACTGGAAATGTATGCAGGACATCCTTCCCCAAACCATGGCATTGTATTTTGTAATTTCAACATTTAAATTCTTACTTTCACATTTTGTGTAGATGGAAACAGTTGTAGCAGTCTCACTGTTCTTATTGTTGTTGGTGTTGTGAGCTCTGATTTGACATGAAACCATCTGATAAGCTGAGTATCCACAACGTCTGTTGTTAGAGGGGATGGTCAGCCAATTTGTCATACTGGTACACATGTACTAAACAAAAGATATATTCACAGGATATTCACAAGATATTCACAAGATATTCACAAGATATTAACAATATGTTCACAAGGTATTCACAACATATTCACAACATATTCACAACATATTCACATATATTCACAACATATTCACAGCATATTCACAAGCAAAGCGTTGTTGGTTTACAATGATCAGATCAGTATCGATGGCAAGACAGTTTGTTGTGTCTAGTGTGAGATTGGACTAAGTATCTTAAATATGTCTTAGAATGCAACATGGGCTGCACCAACAAACCTCAGCCATGATTGTTTCATGCAACTGGCTACTGCCCGTAAAGATATGGAATTTTACTGTAATGTAATTTCTAAACCTTTCTGAATGCCCATATTTTGTGTCTCATCTTTAATACATTTACTATACCTAACTTGCTGTTAAAGAAACTGATGGAGTACCTGGTATATAATCTGTGAGTTAGGTGCATTCGGGCACTCAACCCCTGTGTGTGACATCTGAACACAGTTGTCTACTGGAGCTGTAAGACCAACATTCCTCGGCCTTACTTGTGGAGCTGGAAATAATCAGATTGTGTGATCACCAGGCCATTGAGATATCAAACCATTAGTAACAAAGAATGCCAATCATGCCAAACTAAGTCCATATGAGTTTTCAATGCTGCATATTCTGAATCAAAAATAATTTTTATCCTCTTATAAGCGGTTAGCAAGATAACCCTCTTTTCAGCACGAATTTCCTATGCGGCGTGGGTTAAAAGTACCAAACTGGAGAGAGGACAACTCCGAATTGAGGTATAAATCAGAGCTCAGAAAACTTTCTATTGTTATATTTCTTTAAAGCTTTCTTCAGCAATATAATAATGTGCCCGGATCGAAGATTCTCATCATCATTTATGTTGGTGCAATGTCTTTCATTGTTACGTCCTCACTTGCTAAGCGCAGTAGAAAAAAAAATTTTACCTGCACACCAAGTCAATCCTTCAGCTGTGTTAGGGTTCTCTGGTGAATTTTCAACTCTGACAGAACAGGTATAGATACTACTACCAGTCAAACCAGTTACAGTACGTGATACTTGGGAGTTTGAACTCTGCTCATTTTCCCAGCTTCCATCACCACATCGGTACTATTAGAAATCAAAGAAAACATATTCTATTTCTGTTCAGTCAAAGTCACTGCTTAAAGTGTCATAATAGCTAGCATTGTCTTGTCATGACACTTATATCAAGACTCAGGGACAGAGCAATGAAATGAAGCTGCCTAAATCTTGCACAACTATTCCTGACTATAAAATGCTTTCGATTATAACTTTCATGATAATCGTGATCACAATAATGAGTCAGTTCAGTCTGTTTTCAGGCATTTAGGCATTAACTGGCATTTAACTTACTGAATGCGTATACTTCGATCTCATCAAATATAATTCCATCAGTGGGAGGCTTGGTCTTGAGTCTCACATACTGTACATATCTCACATACTGAAGGTCATGTCGTGTGATGCGGTTGCTGTATATTGCTGGGTACTGTATCTCCTCACCATTACCTCCACTTTTCTCAGAAACGGCGATTCTCACACCAGGTATGTCATATGAGAAACCTGGGATTAAAATTAAGGTATAATATGTTACATGTGAGTTACTTAGTCTACAACCCTAATCAGTATTTTCTTATCAAAATGCATTTTCTTTTGGTTTTGTTCTGTAAAATCACACCAAATTTTACAATTTGCCAGGTCTTTGTACTTTTGGGTGAAATCAGCCCCTTGCTCACCCAGGGTATATACGCCTGTGTACTACGTAAGCCCAAAAAGCTACCACTTCCATTTGTATTTTCAACAACTGATTTGTCCCAAATCTTTTAAGAATAAATGTGATTTCATTGTCAAGAGACATTATACAGCAGTAGATAACTTCATTCATCAAACCTCATTGAGAAATTCAGCCCTTACAGTGAGTAGAGGTGATAGCTCATTTAACTTATGAAGTACATGACCATAAAACCCTCATAGATGAGCATATGAGATTACCACTGTTCATAATTTTTACCCAGAAGGGCTAAGACTTTTTCACAGTGAAAATATTTTATAACTTCTGCAGACCTAGCTGCCTGACTGTATTGCTTTGGTCTTCCGGTAGTCTTGAACTTTCTTTATCATCGTGAATATTATTGCAACAATACATATACAAAAATAAGTGACTCTTTGTGTTGATTTTCAATTTAATCATTGCACTTTTTGAAATGATTTCGAGAAAGAGAGTCATTGCTGCCAATGATGATTAAAAAGAATGAAACTCAATCTTGGCTTTTTCAACTTCACGATTTTTTGATAGCTCAAATCAAAAGACAACCTTTCAAAAACTAGAATAGGGATTGTGATAATGTGAACATTTAGTAAATAAATTGGTTAAAGCCTAGGCCTAGGGAGTTCTTAACAGGAGATGTTTATTTTAAATATGGCAAAACTGTGAAAACACTTCTAGTTATCTTGACCTGTGAAAGAAGAGGACAAATTCTTCATCATTTATTGTTAACCTATGTCACAGGATTGTTGTAGCATTTAAACTTCAAAAACATGTAAATGACCTTTCTATTGTACAAGTAACAAATGTCTATGATTTATAATCATATTGAAATGATGGAATGAAGAATGAAGAAGGTTTGTTAGTCTTAAGAACTATGTCAGGTATTTTGATACAGATTATGCTAACAAGATTATGTGCCCAACCCCCTCAAAATGATATCACTATTATTGCAAAACTGTATTATCATTTCCTATCCGGAATCAAAGGATGATGGAACAGTAGGAAGCTTAATCTCACCTGTTACTCTCACTATCTTGACATAGGGAACAAAGTATTTGTCTCCGAGGTTAATCTGCCAATAACCATCTACAGGTTGGCTAGCAAAACACCCTGTACAGCTAATGGGTTTACCCTTGTTATCGTTGACCAGAGAAGCTGCAACTGATCCATCCACAAGGTTTTCTTTGTCACCCCATTTCCAGTAGCTTGATGATACTGATGTTGTTTTACCTTGTGCCACATTTTGTAGTACTGTTTGTGACGAACCTGAATTTAAAAATAGAAAATAAAACTATTGAAAATAACTCTAATACACCAGAAAGATATGATAAAAAAGTATAATTAGTAAATCATGTTTAAAAATTACTCTGCACTGAAGAACATAATTATCATAGCATCACATGGAAAATTCAACTGCCATGGCTTTACATTCTATTGACTCATTATTAATCAATCAAAATCTTTGGTAACTGGCTGTGCTTTATTTGAAGATCATAACTGAACAGGATATGTGATTGCATTCAGTTGCTGTTGAATAAAAGTGGGAATTGGTGGTTATTTAATGTTAGTGAATGTGTGTGAGTGCCTGTATTCAAACAACCTAAGTCCTAAGGGGACTAAGCTTGTTCAAGACAGGCGCACATGCACAATAATAGTAACATATGTATGCAAAATCCTTCTCTCCTAGGCTTTGGTCATGAATAGGTATGCTGAAATCTATACTGCAAACTTATAAGCAATAGAAAAAGTTAAAGATATTTAGCTAGATATTCAAATAAAATACTAGGAGTTGTCCTAGCAGATAACAAGAGAAGACAACACATAAATTTAATGAAATTTTAAAATATTGGATTTATGATCACCAGAGTGGGTGTTATAGCCTGTCCCTTTCACCCTCCCTGTTATGATTATGTTACATTGTATTTTAATTATCAGGAAACCGATGAATTATCATGTAACAACCAGTTACCCAGTACGCAGGCAAAACAAATTCACTTCAGTTTTTTGGTTGAAACTTGTTGAAACACTTGGCCAGTGACCACAGGGACCAGTGGCGTATATTAGCACTCACGGCCCACGGATTTCCGTGAGTGGCTGAATAGCTCAGTGTGTAGAGCGTCCGCCTTATAATCACTGTAAATAAGATTGTTGTGGGTTCGAATCCCATCGAGGTCAGTTTTTTTTCAAATGGGTGCTTTATTACTGGAGAAATTTTACCGTAAACTTCTACTGCTATTGAGTTGTTTTCTGAAAGTACCCAACAGCTTAGTGAGCTATTGAAATACCTCTCTGCTTGCACTATTTTGCTACCGATATGCAAAAATTTCCGTGGTGGGAGGGCGCTTAAGCGCCCCTCCCACACCCTCCCTGCCACGCCTACGGCGTGTGGATCGAGCTGCGCCCGATTATTATGCTCATCTCTGAAAAGTCAGTGAGTGAAATTTTTTAGAATATACGCCCCTGACAGGGACCACCCTTGTAATAACAACGGGTAGAGTGAAATCATTCGCATTTAGTTATTGGATTGCAACATTCTGCTATAAACACAATACAGTGTACTCCCCTTAGTTTAGACTTTCAGACTAAATCAGAACTCCTGTTAATTCAGACAAGGAAATTGGTCCCTTTAGCAATATCTCAATGCATTCTAATGTCATCTAATTCGGAGATTTGAATCAAGTGAGCTGCACTGTTTGTGTTTAACAAGGTTGTGAACTTTGTTTGGCAGGCATCTGAATGTGAGAGACATGGTAAAATATTTACAAGAGCAGCAAAATGATGATACGACAGTGATGTGGTCACATGTGGAGAAGGGCCAATAATAACAGCCAAACCAGTGTTATATCACTTCATAATATCGAGGATAACACCTGGGCCCTCTACACACCTGCTTATCATGAACATAAATAGTGTCAATATATTTTCATGATAACTATGGAAACTTTAACAGTTTTTCGGAGAAGTCGACTAGCTGAAAAAGTAGTAGGGCCATGCCCCCTGCCCCTACATATGAAAATGCCCCTGAATGTTATAATGTCTGTTTCCATTCTGCGCATGCTCAGCTCTGGGCATGAGCTGATCTCTGCAAAATTGAGCCTCGGCATTCCGAAGCCATCTGATTGGCTACCTGCTCTGGTGGTATGCTCTTCAATGCGTGTGGTGCGGAATTGATATTGATAGTTATTCTCTCTTGTCACTATTAGCTGATTTTGATTGGCAGTTCGTGCAGGGGCTATCCCATTCTCCCTGACCAAATTTTCTCTCAGAACCTAGACTAAACTCATTGTTCTTGCACATGCGCAATTTAAAGTCACGCATGATTTATACTTAGCCTTACGACATCTACTTTGTGGTAACTACAGCCTAGTTTATCAGTGATCTACATGCCCAGTCAGATCACGAGAGTCAGTATGGTCTGTTTCAGTTAATGTCTCAGATTTCCTTTTTATTTTGTTTTTCTTGTTTCAGTTTGGAGATCTTTGAGCACAACAAGAAGATACCCTGGCACCATGAAATTTCAATGCAGGGAATTGCATATTTTGAGCCTTGAACTAAGCATCATCAGACTGCTTTGCCTTTGCCTATTCTACCGCTGGAAGTTATATTTGCTAGATCTTGTACATTCAGTGTGTCTGCTAAGCAGATTAGAAATGCTACCAATGGCATATCCAGCCACCAGAACATACTCCCTAATACCCTAATTTGTTCTCAAAGTTGCATGAAAATTTGGATCCCATGATAACAAACATATCTTTCTCTTCATTGACTCAACGGATTATCAAGATTATTTTCGTCTACTTGTCATCTCACTCAATATTGACATTGACTACCATACAATATAATGGCCGTGCAGCTCCGTCCAATAAAGCTCTCAGGATATGAATAACATTCATCAAAAGTTCATCACAATATTTTGACATGTTTGATGCTGTGGTCAATCGCCTACATGAATTTATCCCTAATATGGTGGGAAGGAGGGGGGAGGGGAGGGGCTATGAGTTGGAGAACATTTTATAAGGTAAGTCATAATTTTTGGCAAAATGGTAGACATCGATCACTACGTTGCCATGCCAGCAATACATAGGGAGTGTTAGACCGCTGTATCGCTTACGAAAAATTGTGGTTCTCATGTCACCAAACAGCGAGGCAAGTGTAGTGCAAGGCATTATAGACTGCAGGTTGTAAATAGGGAAAGACAGATAAGAGTGCTGCATAAGAACTCGGGCTACATCCGGGAATGCGCAGGAAAGAGGCATCAATAATCACGCTGGCTTAGAGAGGGGAAGGGAATGAGAGAAGACAAAGAAGTTGTACCAATACTGGACACCTCAGCATATCTCATGTAAGTTGAATACACTACATGGTGTCAGGAGTAAACTAGAGAGTATTAGTGAAGGTTTTGATCTAATAAGTGGCAGAGGAGGCCATATGTGAGAGAGAGGAATAGCGAGGCATTTGAATCAATAACCGACATCGATCACGTTACAAACATGGACAATAAATTTGGAAGGAGTGTTAAGACTCCATTGTTTAGCATGGATAATGGTGCTGAGTTGGAATGTTGGAGGAAGTTTCTCAGACGTTTTGAAATAGCTGTGATTGGTGCAGGGTTGAGATACAAGGACAGTGATGGAATTAGGTCCAGGAGAAAGGCAGAAAATAGTCAAGTAGAGAAGTTTGAAATAGAGCAGAGAAAAGCGGCATTATTGCTAGATAGCATGGGGGAATATGGTATGAACATCTTTGAAACATGGGATGGTGATATGGATGCCATGCAAAATGAGCAACTGAAAGTGGCGTTTGACAACCATTTTGCAAGCAGAGAAAACATAGTCGCGACCAGACACAGGTTCTTGTGTATGGAGCAGAGGAGAGATGAGAGATTAGACAAGTATATAGAAAGGGTAGAAAGGAGTGGCAGTATATGCAGATGGGGCGGATTGGAAGAAGAGATGAACACACTCATTGTTATCAAAGGAATGCATGTAGATGAGATAAGAGGTGAGCTGCTGTTGAAAAAGGAGTTAACTTTAGACAAGGTGAAAAACATGTGCGGTAGATATAAGTCAGCCCAGGCTGCAGCCAAAATTTTCAAGTCAGGAGAATCTAAACCTGTTTCAGAAGTTGACCTAGTGGAAGTTAGTCAGGATACCTCAACAGTTGATAAAGAGCAAGCAGATATAGACAGGGTTGGAGCAAGTAATTTTAGTTCAGGATTCAGAGATCATGGAGGTAGCAGAGGCCGGGGCAGAGGCCGGGGCAGAGGCCGGGGCAGAGGCCGAGGCAGATGCCGGGGCAGAGGCCGGGGCAGAGGCCGGGGCATAGGCCGGGGTTGTTGGACATGTGGATGCTACGAGGGTCATGATTACAGATCGTGTGCGGAGAAGGTGAGGAATGTGAAAGGAGAAACGAGTGGTCAAAGGTAGGCCCCGAAATGTTACGTGTGTGGACAGCCTTCGCACATAGCTAAATTCTGTCCAAACAAGTTTGCAGGCAGAGAAACAGGAAAAGGGGAGATAAATGCTGTAGCAGGATACTCCAGCGATGAATCGTTATGACTAGGAAGGAAGAAAGACAATGAATTTGAAATCAAGCTGAGATCTTCTAAGAAGATGGTTAAATTCATTGTGGATACTGGAGCGGATGTGACAGTTATCAACAGGGAGACGGCTCAGAGGCTAGGACTAGATATGCGCCCAACTCGACGTGATTTTAGAGGAGCAGATTGGAGTAAACTAGAGATTCACTTCAAGGCTTACCTTCCCCTTATCTCTTTATGGGGTCAAGAAGTAAGACGTAAAGCGTACATCCTAGAAGGGGCACATAACAATTTACTAGTTAAACCAGAGATTCGGAAGTGATGAAGACAATAAGGAGCATTAGCGAGGAGGTAGAGTTGAAACATCCTAAGTTATTCGGTAAATTGGAAGAACTACCTGATGTGTTCAAAATAAAAATCGAGGAGGGGCAAATCTGTTGTGCTTCAACGTCTCACGAAGGTTACCTATAGGATTGAGAAAGGCCACAAAGGATGAGTTAGAAAGGATGGAGGAGTTGGGTGTTATAGAGAAGGTAGAGAAGCCAACTTCTTGGTGTTCTGGCATGGTGGTAGGCCCTAAATCTAATGGAAAGGTCAGAATATGCGTTGATCTGACCCAACTGAATAAGAGTGTGATGAGGGAGACATATCCATTACCCCATCCTGAAGACACCCTTGCATCGTTAGAAGGCAGTCGATACTTTAGCAAGATGGATGCAAACTCAGGATTCTGGCAGATTGATTTTGCGGAGGAGTCAAGAGAGTATACCACTTTTATAACACCTTTTGGTCGTTATCAATACCTGAAAATGCCGTTTGAAAATTTGGCTGCACCGGTATTTTTCCAAAGGCAATTGAACAAAATATTAGAGGGACTAACAGGAGTGGTATGTGTGATGGACGACACTTTGGTTGTTGGAAAGAGCAAGGAGGAGCATAATACAAGATTAGCGGAAGTTCTGAAGAAAGTCGAAGAGGCGGGGATGACATTAAACAAAGAGAAGTTTGTATTCGGAGTTCGCGAGATGCCGGCACCGACTGATAGGAAGGGGTTGCAGAGATTTTTAGATATGGTGAACTACTTGGGTAGACTCAGCCCTCTCATATCAGAAGTACAGGAAAAAAAATGATTGGATATGGCTAGAGATAAGTCAGAGGAGTTTTGATAAGGTTAAGGAGCTGATTGCATCTTCTTCGTTGTTGGCTTTGTTTGACTATACAATAAAAGTCACAGGGTAACAGCTGACGCCAGTTGTCATTCTCTGGGGGCAACGCTGTTACAGGATCAGGTAGATCGAGAATGGAAAACAGTGGCTTACGCCTCTAGGAAGCTCACATATGCTGAAAAGAGATAAATGGTCAATTTGAGAAGGAAGCCCTGGCGATCACCTAGGCATGTGAAAAATTCGACTTTTATCTAGTTGGAAGACATTTTGAAGAAGAGACAGACCACATGCCATTGATTCCTCTGCTTGGGTGCAAGGATTTGTCAGAACTGCCGCTGAGGATTCAGTGATTTAAGATGAGACTTATGAGATATGACTATAAAATTTTCCATACACCTGGGAGTGACATGTTTATTGCTGATTTACTCTCAAGGCCACCGACCGAACAAGAAGTAGCTAGGATAGCAAAGATGGAAATGCACATTAGGACTTTGATATCTGCGGAAAGAGATGCGTTGGTGGAAGAGATAAAGAGAATGCGGAAGTAGATGAAGATTATCAGGTGATTTTGAAGGCTATGAAAGAGGGGTGGCCAAGAACAGTAAAGGGAGAGCTGAAGAAGGTGAAGGGCAACATGGATCTTCTGAGTGAGGAAGACGGCCTAATTGTGATGAACTCCAGACTGTACATTCCTACAGCAATGCGCGAGAACATGCTGCTGCGCTTACATTCCGGTCACCAGGGTATGGTCAAACTGTATCGCAGGAGTCAAGACTTGGTGTGTTGGCCGTCTATAAGAAAGGAGATTATTGAGATGGTAGAAGAATGCCCCAAATATGTTAGATTTAGACGAATGAGGAATCTTCAATTACACCAAATTGAGCTGCCAGAAGCTCCGTGGAATCACGTTACTTCGGATTTGTTTGAGTTTAGAGGGAAGGTTTATGCTTTGTTTGTTGACTACTACTCCCGGTGGGTTGAAGTTGTAGAGATGAGTGGACAAACAGGGGCGGAATTGGCCAAGAAGTTCAGACCAGTTATTGCGAGGTTTGGAGCCCCAGATAGGATAAGGACGGATAATGGCCCTTGTTATGTTTCTAAAGAGTGGAGAGATTTGATTGAAGAATATCGCGTTATCCATGTCACTAGTAGCCCACACCATCATGAGGCTAACGGTCTGGCAGAGAGGAGTGTGGAGACTATTAAAGGACTTTGGAATAAGGAATAAGATAAGAATGAGGCCCTGATGGCATATCGTACCACCCCGCTAGAGAGCAGCTGCAGACCAGACAAGCCTCTATTAGGCAGGAGAATGCAGAACGAATTACCTATCCAGCATCAGAAGGCATGTGACACTGAGGGCTTTACAAAACGAGACACTACTTTGAAGGAGAGACAGAAGAGGAACTTTGACAAAACGAGGAGAGCTTCAGATTTCGCAGATTTAAAAGAGGGTCAGACAGTATGGGTTACAATTAGTCACGCAGACAAGGGCAAGAGAACCATTGTGAAATACAAGGCCGAAGAGCCCGATAGCTACTGGATTGAGACAGACGAAAGACTTGTGAGAAGGACTAGGAAACATTTACGAATGTTGTCGAAGGATGACCTAGAAGGTGGTGTGGAGAGTCCAGCAGATGAGGACGACAAGGTGCTATTATATCTACTAAACTTGCTGCTAGCACATTTGGCAGAATTGAGAGATCAGCCTTGGCACCACAATTGTAAACCTTTGGACTTCCCCGTATCACATTGCAACTTGTACAGAGTGAGGTTCGCTTTGGGGGAAAAGTTGCAACAAATTTATATCCATAATAGTATCGCCCAAGTTGACAAAAGTCTCACTTCGCACCACAAATCTACAAGGTTTGTGAACCGTTCACAATTATCAAATGAGTACTGTCATACCTGATATTAAAAGGGAGAGCAGATAAACTCTGAGAATCCAAAATTTGGAGTCATCCATAGTTAGTCCCTCAGTAGCTGATATCCTGAGAAGCCTGACACTAGACAGCGAGTATACTGTTCATCAGAATCAAAGCATGACAGTGCTAGTGTTATCAGCAGCAAACAATGTTATCACCAAGAAATTAAGTAGCCTAATGCAGGTGTTTTCTGATAACAGTGCGCAACATTTCTAAGCTAACTTCCTTGTTAATAGCAAGTGTGGCTGCTTCACTGTGGTTTAGATCCTTTGCCATTCACTGGGAGTTGTGCCTAATCGGCCATAGCTGCATAGCTTTGTGCGGTATTGGGGTATTGTGTTTTGTGTCCAATTATCTGCACTGTTGGATTAATTTGGCGAGCAAAATCCTCAAGCCTTTAGTTGCCCTGTGAGGCTTGGTGTTTGAGGTTTTCCTCACAGGCTCAGTAAATGTGAGTTGCGTATAAACTTTAACTATATTTATCTATTTTTCCGGGCAAAGATGATATTTCGGGATTTACTAAAGGAGCAAAAAGGTATGTTATAAATTAAATTCTGTTTTCTGTAGGTTAAACTCTGCCCTTGAATTAATATCTTTTTATTTTCTCGGTACATTCAAAATTAATTAATAGGGTTTAGATTTGTGTTTATTTGTTCTGTGAGTATGTTGTTCCTTATAATTTGCGTTAAATTGAATAGTTAATTATTGACGGCATTTTTATTGAACGAGGCACATTTTTATGCACCATATTGATTGCACCATTTTCTAGTCCAGTTTCACGGAACCTTCAGGGATTAGAATGAAACCTGTGATCCTGTGATACTTTAAGTAATCTCTGAAATCTCGTGTAAATATATAAAGAAGCCTTATAGTCAAGAACATTGAAACTTTATTTGGATATTGGATAATGCCTAGTGCTAGAAGCCGACTCAACACTCTCGCCAACCCACACACCAACCACAGAGCAACTCACTCCAGCGTCTACACTATCATGACGCCTACTCTACCAGTCAGCTTGTGATGCTGTGTCGTTGTACCTCAGCTAGCCGAGCATTCAACTCCCTCCACATCCTCTGTACATCAACATCAGAGAGCCACAGGATTCTTACCGCTACACCACCTGAATCCTGTACTGCTAGCACAGCACACCTAAGCACTAGTCTCTAGATACAGCTGTCGTTATACCCCGCTGTATCCTCTTGTCTTGTGTGACGACCACCCTCTTCTCGTTGTGTCGTCATTTACTGCTACGCAACGTTACTCTACTGCTGCTGATCTCGCTGCTCATGCTTGCTGACACTAACTGTAACTGTATACGATAACCTCTTGGATTATTTATTTATCCACCTGATTGCTGACGGAGAGCTGCTGGAGATACTTTTTACACTTCACTGATACCAGGTGCGTGCCTTGGTAATTTTTGTAAAGCCGTCAATCTTTTGTACTAGGATTAGGTTAGGGCTTTTTGTGCAAGCTCGCCTTTATCATCCAATAGTGCGGAAATTTTGGCTCATGCACTCTAGTTGCTGGGCTGTACTCGGTTGTGTGGTTGTGGTTGTTTGGTATTGCTTTCAGTGTGTGTCTTGGTATCTGTGGAGCAGTTGTGTTTCTTGCCAATAATCTTTGTTGGTTTGTCTCAGCATGGAGGGCTATATTATCTCAAGGTCAGAGATCGATAAGTTGGGGGCAAGGGCGCTCAGGGATATTTTGAAATCAAAGAAATTACCGGTTGGCGGCAGAAAGAAAGTGCTTATTTATAGAATTATTCAAAACTCCTCACGGTTTCAAATCGATTCAACAGGAGGTGATTTTGAAATGGCATCTCAACTTAGATTTTTTCCTGCTGCTCATAGCACTGACCAACAAGCCAAAGTATTTTCATCAGACATTGTACAAATAAATCAAGGCTCAATAGGAGGTGCTGAAATTCAGCAACCAGCATCACAACATGATGCTAGGGGTCGGCAGTAGTCTGATAATGGTTGCGAAGACCAACAGATGCCTGGTCGTAATCATTGTAATGGTCAACATGTGCAACAAGGTCAAAATCATAGGCCGCCCAATGGTAGTGTAAATGGCGAGCAGCAGCAAAATCAAGTAGGATCAAATCAATCTGCCGCGCCCATGGATTTTACATGCAAGCAAGATGGTAGGATAAGCATACATATTCATCAAAACAATGGAAACAATGGATGGCTTTTGAATGGTCAAGCTGTGTCATCTTGACACTCGTTTCAGGCTAATCAACCCAGACCAGCTTTAGCTTCCACCAGTAACAATGAATGGCTTATCGTAACTCACGTAATCTAGCTTCAGCTATTCATGATGGACCAGTAAGTAACAATGGGTGGCTATCCAATATAGACAAGCTCAATCTAGGAGTAACATGCATGTTCGTAATAATACGGCTCATGATACACAGACTGTAGCTTCCACTGCTGTTGCAGCAGCTGTCAATAGTAGCCCATGGTTGTCACATGTTAGTATTGCTGTACTTTCGCATGGTGTTCACTTTACCTCACCTCCACATGACATTCGCAGACCCCCATCCCCTATCATGGACTTGCATCAAAGTCGTATATCACCCCAGTTAACAGAACCAAACTGGCATTCTAGTACATATGTAGTAGGGGGCACAACTCCAAATATTGAATCAGATTATGCTATGTCACGTAGACAGGAGTTGGATTATGCCATCGCAGAGTCAATAGAGGCTAGTAAAATGCCTCTGGAGGACCCATCAGTATTTCAGGGTGATTTGCTCAAGTACAATTGCTGGGCCAAGTCATTTGATGCCTTTATATCTAAACGAAAATGGCCAACAGCCAGTTCTAAGCTTTTCTACCTGGAAAAGTATACTGATGGTGATGCTAGAGGGCTAATCGAGCATTATCTAACCAGAAATTCTGAGCAAGCATATATCGAGGCATGGCAAGACCTCAATCAGACATAATGGCAATTCTTATCTTATTGCACAGGCATACAAGAAAAAACTGTTTACCTGGCCCAATATCACAAACAGAGATAATGTCGGTATCAAAAAGCTGGCAAATTATCTCAAGCAGTGCCTTGCAATGAGCGAAGAAAACCCACACTTTGGATTTTTGGAAGAGTGTGATCGTAATCAGGACAAAGTCAAGAATCTTCCTGATTATATGGCATTACGGTGGAACAATAAAGGAACAGAGTATCAACTATCTCATGATCAGGTGTTCCCACCCTTCTCTCGGTTTGTTGATTTTATAGTGTTTGAATCCCACTCAGGAAACAATCCAGTTACTTCCCAGAATGCTTTGAAGGGTGTGGGTAATGTGGATTCATCAGCTAAGAGTGATCAATCGAAACCTAAATCAAAATCTAACCAAAGCGCTGTCAGTCATGAGACAGATGCAGAATATGATTCGTCTAAGAAAAAATGCTGTCCTCAATGTTAATCTGATAATCACATGTATATGTCTAAGTGTGCAGATTTCAAGTCACTCTCTGTGGAGCAACGTTTTTCTACAGTGAAGACTCTCAAGGCATGTAATCGCTGTTTGTCAGCAGATCACTACTTAGCTAAGTGTACCAGGGACTGGAAATGTGGAGTTTGTAAATGCTCGTCACATCATACTCTGTTGCACAGAGCTAAGGGTGGTCCAAGTGGAGAGACAACTCCGCCTAAAGCAGTGTCTCAGCTTCTCATTAGCACTTGTGCTGATACCATTACTGATGCTCAATCTCGACTTTTTTGTAAAACTGTACCAGTGTGGATATCCACTAGTCGTAATCCACACAAGGAGTATTTGACATATGCTCTGCTGGACGATCAATTCAACAAAACATATGTCACTAGTAAAATGCTAAATAAAATTGGCGTTGAGAAAGAAAAATCAAAGCCGAAAATCTCAACAATGACGTCAGTTGATAAGAAAGTGCTTTGTGATAGTACTCCTTGAGGAATAGGGGTTTTCACAGTAGTGACCGTATACAGCTACCCAGGACATATGCTAGAAGTACAATACCATGTGCTAAATTGTTTGTAGTGCCTCAAGGGCTATATATAATTATTAACAAAAATTTACATTGTTTTAGGATAAGTCTACAGATGCTCCATCTATGGGCAACTTCCCATTTAGTATCATTCAGTCAGCGAGCAAGCCTATAGCTTCTACTCTACATACAGTACATACACCAAGGACACCGGAGACACCCTGTGATTGCCTTTCTCTGGCACTAGCTGACAATATAAATCAGGTGAGGCGATTCATCATTCTTTAAATAGAATGGAGGTTGCGGTACAGACATAAGTTTGAACTGTAACATCGTCCGCCGTATTGTCCATTATCATTGTAGTCTCTCGGGCTATATATATTATACATTGAATTCCATTTCAGTATTTATATCAGAATAGTACAATTCAATGATATCATATTATTAGATAAGATATTTACATTTTTTGTAGGATAAGTCTGGGATTTCTGAGCCAAGTACATCAGCTGTGGCGGTTTTTCCAAAGTACAAAATCCCACTTCAGAATGAAGACTTTGATCATGAGGTAGGCCAAGGCAATGGAATCTATAAAAAAATAGCCAATAGCTCATCCAAATGTGATAGTT
Source organism: Membranipora membranacea (assembly GCA_914767715.1). Taxonomy (NCBI): domain Eukaryota; kingdom Metazoa; phylum Bryozoa; class Gymnolaemata; order Cheilostomatida; family Membraniporidae; genus Membranipora; species Membranipora membranacea. The sequence continues at coordinate 11,866,174 of OU612067.1, read as the reverse complement.
AGGGATTAATATAATATGATTTACACAACCATACAAATAATAGCTTTGATCGCAAATAGATATTTGAATAACAATTTCGAATAACGAACACCACCACCATGCATCCCATTTCTTTGTTTCTACAGGAAACATGTTCTAGTACTAGAGACTTTCTGGTTGGCGATTCTGTGAGTGAGGATAGCTCCCCAAAGAGACCAGTTCTACCAGAAAGGGACCAGCTCTTCCAGGTAGGGACAAAGCGTGTCTAGTTAAAGACTTAGTTTCAGGTTGCTTTTATGTAGCACAACTTATTCTCCATATTTTATTCTATCATGTGAGCGAATTCCTGCTTTAGAATCCAAATATTGAGGAAGTTATGGCCTCTCAAACTTCCAAGGTGACGGCAGTCTATCGACAGTAAGAATAAGCGGGCAATCCCAGTGTTACGTCACAACCGTCACACAGATAAGATGATGATCAAAATTCAAACCCATGCACTTTTATTATCTGATGTTAAATACTCAGACCGGCCATCCTTGTAATTTACAGATTCCAATTGGTGATAGGAAGGAGCATGCATATGCATCGCGAGTGACCCCAGAAGATCACTTCAGATTCCTAAAACGCCAGCTCTCACAGAAGTCAATAGCAGGTAATCAAACAGGGAGGAAGCATAAAATACTAAAAAAAACAAAAAAAGCTTATGAAGGACACGCTGGAAAAGAGCGACAAGATGTCGGATGAGCTCAGACAACAAATGAGCAAATTTCAGGGTAACCCCAACTAGAATTATAAATATTAAAATGGTACTTTGCTGGATATCGAGGCGTCCTACATGTTAAATGTGAAATTTTAAGGTTGATGAGGGAGAAAAAACCTGAAATATTATCTTCTTTGCTTCATCTATTTGAGTAGCTCTGTGTTGCTCCATACTCATTAGTGGGAAGTTTAAAAGCTTGACCATTTATAAGATCAATCTAGATTTCATGGTTTAGGCAGCAATCTACAATGCCGCTATTTTTAATTTTTATAGACAAGCCAATGGAGCTGTTTAAAGATAGTAAAAGCTACAGCGACGGACAAAAGAGATTTGCCCTGACATTACATCTATACGGGCCAAAGTTATACGAATTCTTGAGGACTGTTTTCAAAAATAAGCTACCAGTTCCACGGACACTAACTATGTAAGTTAAAACTATAGTCAATTGATCCTTTTCCAGCATTGAAATTGAGAAGATAAATCAACATTTTACAATACTGTTATGTTGATTTTAGTTAATCAGGTTTACCATAATATACAATATTTATATGTTCATGGTAGAGGACTGGCGCTAATATACTTGTAGCAGTAAGTACCCTAAAACACTATATAGCAAATCAACCATGTTTAGTAAATGACTGAATTTGAATTTAAGGTGGATGCAAGGTGTAGACGACCATCCCGGGATTTGCACACATGTGATCAACTCGCTAGGAGATTATGTACAAAAAGATCCCTATAACTACAAGGACTGTGTGTTGATGTTTGATGAAATGTCGATCAAACAAGCCGTTAACTGGATACCATCCGAGCAGAAACATGTTGGCTATGTGGACTTGGGCGGCGTACTGGAGCAAGATCGGACTAAAATAGCCAAGAACGCCCTGGTTGTCATGGCTGTTGGCCTCAGAAAGAAATGGAAAGCTCCTGTGGCCTTTTATTTCACAGCAGGCATTACAGGTAGGAATGAATAAGCAATATATTGAAAAGTTGGCTATAGATACACGGTATCCAATTTTGCAGTTATAACCGGAGACCTAGGAAGTTCAAATTAAAATGACAGTGCGCTGCCATTTAGTAACGTTGCCATAATATCCCTTTTATATTTTAAAGGAGAAACACAGGGGACGCTTACTATGCATTCGATAGAGAGCCTATCAGTTAAAGGAATACGAGTGTGAGTGCTAGTGGCCGATGGACACAGGACAAATGTTGCGACACTGAAACAGCTTGGCTGTGATTTTGATAAAGGACAGTATTCATTCATTCACAATGACAAGCCTATACACTGCATGCTAGACATTGTGCACATGATGAAGGTACTTAGAAATCTGCTAGGAGAGTGGGAAGAAGTGATGGGGCCGCATGGAAAAGCCAGATGGTGTGACGTGAAAAACCTGGTCAAACTACAGGTAAAGACTGCAACAAAATTGGTGAAAAACATTCAATAAATCTAGTCTGCTATCACCGCTGTGATTTTCAAATTTAGTATAGACCAAGATATCTCCACATAACAAGGCCTTAGTCACACTGGTTCGAAAGAATAACATAATTTTGAATGATTCTTTTAAAATTTCTTGACATTCACCTCATTCTAATTATTTTTTTACAAATATGAAAAAGGTAGATTACATCTCGGAAACAAGTTAACCAAGCAACATATAGACTTCAGGGGAAACATTACGAAGGTCCGGCTGGCTGTCCAAGTGTTCAGCCAAAGTACAGCAGATGCCCTGTCAACATTGCAAACAATGTCAGACGCATATCCCGAATTTAAAGATGTATCTGGTACAGTCAAATTTCTGAAGGTGTGTATTGTCTCAGTTTTTCTTTATACCCGATTCACTTTATTTAACCGTATGGAAATTAGCTCGGCAGAATCCTTTTTATATAGGCAGAGAGAAAATGTCTGAATTGCTGACTTGGGACCATGGCTCATTTTCTATAAATTCACTTGCAGAAGTTTGACAAACTCTTTGATATACTAAACACACGATCCCCACATGGCAAGTTCTCAAAGGAGCCGATTAAGATCATGAACTGGAGACAAACCGAGGATTACCTGAGCTACATGGAAGATTACATCAAGCAGCTGAGGAGAAATGATGGCGCTCTTCTCCTCACTACCAAAAGGTAAGAGTCCTTCAGTGTGTAAACCCTGTAAGGTATAATAAAGAGTGCATGTTATGAGCTAGGAGCACCTGCATAAGTAATATTGCGATAAAGTGTGTATGCTACTGATACTACAAATTAGGCAGTAGAGAATAAGAAAATGGAGTAAAAGTTTTGTTATGTAGTTTTTTGGGTAATGAACTCTGTCTCGATAGAAGGATCAGGTTGAGTACAAACGATGGAAATTTTAAATTGGAATGTTGTAGGAAAACATGCTTCCTGGGCTTTCTTTCCGGATAGCATGCCTGAAAAACTTGGCACCAGAGCTGCTGGCCGAGCGGAATTACATAATGACATATCGTCTATCCCAAGATCACCTGGAGCTTTTTTTTAACGCAGTGAGGAAAGCAGGTAGGAAACTTAAAATTAGGCATGCATACCATCTCATGGCTAAAAATTCGTTGTCAGAATATGATACTCCAAAGTGGTCAGATGAAGCAGAGCTGATCTGATGATGCTCCTAATAAAAAGGAACAAAACAAGAATTAACAAAGAATCAAGCTGACGTATTAAAATTCTCATTATTAGGTGTGTAATGGCCCACTGTTTTCCAAATTTAAGGTGGCTGGAACAACAATCCAAGTGCATTCCACTTCAGGAAAATTATGAGAAAGATCTCAGTGCATTGCACTGAATTACCAAGTAGCAATGGCAACTGCCTTATATTTGATGACTGCGAGGAGGATATGCTCGAGATGCCAAGCTCCCTCTCGGCATTGGCGACAATAGCTAGGCCCGATGAACCTCAAGATAATATGTTGGAAAGATGGGAGCTTTCAGTAGTTGGACATATGTCAGGGTATGTTGACTTTTTTTAAATAAATACTATTTTTTGATATCAACAAGTTAGATATGCTCTCAGATAAACGCACTTTTGTCATATTTTGTACTTGGTTGATGCATTGTGATATGAATGAGTAAGTTGACAGTGTACCCTAATGTGTAGAGGCAAAAGTAAAGCGGCAGTGCTATAGACATACATATAGGGTAATTTCAATCAGCACTTGATACTCTATTTCAGATATATAGTCAGAAAGGCAGAGGTCAAGTGTGAGGTATGCCAGCAGCTGCTCGAATGTACAGTTAATGAGATAGATGCGATTCAGGACACCAACACAACATGCTACCGACTACTCATCCAGAAAGACAAGGGAGGTCTAGTGTACCCATCAAAATTTACAGTCAAACTTATAGCTGCTGCAGAGAGGGTCACTAGAGTGTATAATGAGAAACTGACACAGGAGAGGCTGAATTTAGAGGTGCTAAAAGCAGTAGGTGGCCCACCAGATGCATTCGTACAGCATGCTAATGACACACAACACGGGGCAGGTAACCATTACTTTAGCTTGATACGAAAAGTTCTCACAAAATTTCATAATCTTAGGCAGTTCTACTCTGGCAAGCGAATCAATCAAGCCCACCATCCTACCAGAGAACAGAGTTAAACGAACAGAACAGAGTTAAACGAAGCAAGCTCACACTCGTGAGCGGTGAGTGAATATTGAACAGTTAGTCTATCAGATTAAGTACAAACTTACCTGCATATCATACCACTGAGTTGACCTAACATACTATAGTCACTAACATCATAGCACTACAATTTATCATAGACCAACCTTCTAAGCGCCAGTCATTTTACAATATTTTGTAAAGATCGAAATGATAGTCTGATCTCAATCCCTACATAATATATTAACTTCGATAGATAATTATCATTTTTGCTGAGCGCAGTTACTCTACTATTTTGTTAAATTTATATTGTTACTGTTGATTTAGGAAGAAAACAATAATAGCAACTCACGTTACTATGTTGTTTGTTAAGCTTTTGTTGTTGTTTGTTTAAGTTTATTTTGTTGTTATATAGTTATTTTATATTGGACTGGGTCGATTTTGATTGAAATGTTTTGGCTTCATCTTCATGTTAGTTATTTATTATTTTCATTCATAATATTAATGAGACCATTTCAATCAAATTTAGTGGGACTAACTAACACAGTCACAATTGGTTGCCCAGTGATTCTTTTATATTTATCATTTATCATTAATGGATGGAAAAAAAAGTTTTTGCAGAGCAATGTTAGTAAGTAGTAGAGTGAAATACTTACATTCAAATACATACCAATTGAGTTGTAGCAGCTGAAGTTTGAGTATACATATCCATACTACTCTATCCATCTCTATGCCTTGTTGTTTGATTGTCTTGAAATTCACATACGTTCATTCAAATCAAGGATACTACTCAGTGACTGTGAGTTCAGCGGTGACTTTTGAGTGGTGTTGACTGTTATTCATGTTGATTGTTGAGCTCTTCTGAGACAGAGAAAGGTGTATAATTCTCAAGCTTCCATTTTCACCAATGATGTCTGCTCTGAGTGCTTTAACAAAGGATAATTTGGTTTCTTGTGACTGAAATGTGATCAGTAAGAGTACATCTTTTGAACCTGCAGACAGGAAACCAAGTCAAATGCATCTTGTTGTAACGGTTTTAGTCAGGTGACTGTCACGTGGTCATACAGAAAAGATGGCACCCTCTACTAGGGACAGCCAATCACATAGCATTTCACATAGCAAATCACATAGACATCTATAAACTTAAATTATTCGAGGGTTGAGGATTTCATAAAATCAAGTAAGTATTCCTAAATTGAGTTATTACTGTTTATAAGGCTATGAGTGAGCTGCTGTTCCAGGATTGAGTTCAGTGGACAATACGCTCTGTGTTCAATGGTTTGACACCACATATGCGTAACTTCAGTAGTACATCACTGCGTACTCCACTATATGAATGTATGGCAATCATTAACAGTCGCCCTCTGACGGTTGTCAGCTCAGATTGTGAACCTCTATCACCGAATGATTTACTTCATAATATGAAGTCCTCTGTTATTTTACCTAAGCCTGGTAATTTTGATGATGGTGACGTCTATGCCAGACAGAGATGGTGTGCAGTACAGCTGCTAGCCAACAAATTCTTGAATAGATGGCGTAAGGAATGTGTGCAAAATCTTCAGAAGAGACAGAAATGGGTAATATCCAGAAGAAATCTCGCAATCAATGACGTCGTTATTCTCAGTGATGACTGTGCTCAGTTCATTAAAGTCAATTTGGGCAAATATTTGGCTAAGAGGTTGTCTTCTCTTATTGTGGAAATTCGGTGGCTCATTTGCAGTATAGAGTTATCACCCCATCTATCTATTTGTGTAAAACATTTTAGGTTCAAGCATGTGGATAGACTGCTTCACAGAGTAAAGGGATTCAGAGTAAATTTGTTAACAATAGTCAAGGAAAGAGTTTTTAACTCCTTGGTCAAGATACCTGCAAGCTTTGTGTCAAGGGGAAAGTTATGGGAAGTTTGATGCCAAAAACTCCTTTCATCTATTTGTGACAATTATAGGGTTCTGGAGAATGAACTGAATTCAAAGTTTTCGATTACAGTAAAAAATAGAATATGCAGGCTCTCCCGTGAAAATTTCTCTATGTACAGCCATACTCCACAATTAGACTTGATGTTTTATGCTTAATTTACACCTAACTATCCTAGCTAAATTGATACGGTGGGTATAGCTAGGAAGGCAGTATTGTGGCAGTTGTTACAATAGGATTAACTATTACTATCCTTGAATTATGCTGCCACAATGTACCCTTGGTCTGTGCAATCATTGAACCTTAAATTTATCGAAAGGGCCTCATATCAAATGTATCTGCGGTCCATCGTCTACTGGGCTTTGGTTGGCACCCAGGTGTGCTCCGACCTGCCTGCAAACAGAGAGCAACCTGGCACAGATATTGTGGCCTGGCCACTAAGGCAACGAGTTTCGCTGCCTATGCTCCGGGATGCGGCTTGTGACAAGACATCTGATTTAAATCAACCTTCAATTTTAATCAGTCTTGAGACACAAAGGTTATCCTCAGGTTTTGATATTCTAATATTACATTGCCTTTAAATCCTTTAGAAAAGATAAACAAGGCACAACAGTAAAAAATTCTTTCCCTGTAATGAAACACAGAGACTGCAATACAACTGGTTGTTTACAAATAAGATTTTCTTGAGGGATTAGAAAATTCACTCTGTTAAAACAATGTCTGTAATTGCTCTAACTGATATCTCCATCCAGCTTAGGTCTCAATTGTACTTGGATCGTTTCAATGCACTGCGTGAAGAATTGTTTCCAGTTTTGTTTGGAGCACATCTCATATTTGTTGTTTCTTGAGGCAGCCCACCTGTTTGGCTAACCGAATCCTCAAAAGTAACAACATTATAACTTGTTACAGTATTGATGCAGTCCCAGGGCTCGATTTAAAAAAAAATGTACAAATTCAACCGCAACATGAATGCTGTCAATGGTTATTTCAGGACTGCAATTCCTAAATGGTGATAAATACACCAAGGTCGACCATAAAGATACCAGCTCACTGAAAATGCAGCAGAATATTTCACATAGAATATCATGTGTGTTATTAAGGGTGAGCCCTCCAGACACACAGTTATCATAATCCTATACACATCCAGCATAGTTACATTAGTGTTTTTCAATAACAAAAATATTGGGATGACATTCAAGTAAAATTTAAGCTCAAACATTTGGGTGTATTTTGAAAATGCTATCATTGAACAGTATCCACTGAAAAAGCCAAATCCAAACCATGTTTCGGAATATTAATAATATTAATTATTTTGAGGTCTATAGTCATTCTGAGAGAATTTGATGGGTGACTGATGGGTCACCACAATCCTTACTGAAAACTTATATCAACCAACAGAAATATTCTTTTGTTTAAGTTCAGTATAGCATCTCCATTGTCATTTATAAATTGCTCCGCTCCTTTGATAAAAGGCAATTAGAATTTGTTTGAAACTGTACACAATGACATAGAAACTACAAATATACAGGCTCTTTGCACTGCCTTGCGCAACATTGCCACTGCACTGATGGATGAAATAAACACCGTAATGAAAAATTGAATCGCAATTTTAAATATGTTAAAAAAATATTTCAAACATGCCCTCAAAAGCTCGTTTAGATAATGTGATGAACTGATGCTCAAAAAGAAACCAGATCTCTTTGAGTTACCATGTCGAAATGTAATTCTGCCCAAACAGAAAAACACGAACTTGGAGATTTTTTTTGCAAAAAAAGATAAATGAATAGTTAGCTGATTGACAAACGATCCAGGTGACCAAATATTGTTATTCTGAATTAAAAACTGTTGGATGAAGATAGATTTTGGAAAAGTTAGGAGGAGATACCTACAACTGAGCATTTTTGACTTTAAATAACTGAGTGGTCGACGTTTTTGGAAACTAGGAAGAATAACCAAAGTTTTACCTAGTGTAGATAATCTAGTCAGATCTGTCAAAGCTAAGCGTTATGATGAATCAGTAACAATCACTCAACATTCACTCGCCCAGTTAACAAACTGGTGTGCCAAGTCGAATCTGAAGCTCTGTAATAGAAATACAATATAAATACTAGACTTTTATCAGGACTCATGGAGGAGCAACTCCAAATTGTTGCTTTTTCACGCCACCTCATGGTGTTCATTTTTCACTCGTTAAGCTTAGCTCTGCACTAAATCATTATTGTGTTGCATTGCATTCACTATCATTTCATACAGCGATAAGCACTTCTCATTTGTATTTATTCTCTATAGTGCCAGTTGCTGCCTCAATAACTTGCTGTTTGTTAATTAATTTGTTTGCTCGATCAAACCTCTCGCATTCAGTTTCTGTATTTATGATTGGTGTCGCTAAATGTTTGGAATGGAATAAGAAATATCCTAGGCTGGTCATGGTTGATGGGGTAAATCACAAGGTGATTTGGCCGGGAGTGTGGCTGCTTCACAGCGGTTTAGATCCTTTGCCATTCACTGGGAGTTGTGCCTAATTGGCCATAGCTTCATAGCTTTGTGCGGTATTGGGGTTTTGTGTTTTGTGTCCAATTATCTGCACTGATGGATTAATTTGGCGAGCAAATTCCTCAAGCCTTTAGTTGCCCTGTGAGGCTTGGTGTTTGAGGTTTTCCTCACAGGCTCAGTAAAGTTGAGTTGCGTATAAACTTTAACTATATTTATCTATTTTTCTGGGCAAAGGTGATATTTGGGGATTTACTAAAGGAGCAAAAAGGTATGTTATAAATTAAATTCTGTTTTCTGTAGGTTAAAATAATTCGACTTCAAGTTCACTTGACCTAATATCTCTTTTAGTTCTCGGTACATTCAAAATTGATTAATAAGGTTTAGATTTGTGTTTATTTGTTCTTTGAGTATGTTGTTCCTTATAGTTTGCGTTAAGTTGAATAGTTAATTATTGACGGCATTTTTATTGATTACATTGACCACATTAATTGCACCATTTTCTATTCGAGTTTCACGGAACCTTCGGGATTAGAATAAAACCTGTGATCCTGTGATATTATCAGTAATCTCTCCTAATCTCGTGTAAATAAATCAAGAAGCCTTGTTGTCCAGAACAGCAAGTAAGCACATGAGGTTAGATTTAGGCAGATATTATATTCTATTGTTTGATTTTGCTCATTTGTTGTCCTTCTATTGAAATCTCATTGAACCTTGAAGTTAGTAGTTGTGTGAATTGAGAGCTAATAACAGTCCGCCTGAATTAAGTGGTCTAAATCAAGCGTATGAAGGTTTGGCCTATGAATTTGATTAACAAGGATGTAATGTGCAGTCATGTTGGGGATTTTTTTTTTCTAATAATGTGCTCTTAAGCAAAAAATGGCAAGAGTCAGAGATGTTTAAAAGTCATTTTGTGCCGAGTTGCGATCTTTGAGGTTCAGGTTTGACTCTCGTAGTCAGCAGTTGTTACTGATCGATCGCCACTGTGTGTTTGTTAACTCAACATACATTAGATAATTAGCCCTCTGACTCTTCGTTATACGAGAAGTAAGGTTCCTGGTGGGTACAAGTATTGGGTGCGGCATCATTACGCAAGAGGGATAATTCTCGCGCCTCAAAGTTGACAACTACTGCCTGACATGTGGAGTTATCTAAGTCTGACAAAAAAAATGAAATCGCTGAACGTGAAACATTATATGGTGATGATCCTTTGAATCTAGCTGTACTTTAACAGCTATCTGGTGTTAAATGATTGGTTTTTATGTTAATGAGTTCGATCAGAGCTACAAAACTGCTATTTGCACCCAATGATGATCAACCCAACAGTGATCTAACATTAAAGTCATAATATTTCAATTCTCCCAACTTAGCTAACACATTGATGATTGAGTAGGCGGGTGATATAATCCATAGCACTTTGTTAGTTTGAGTGTTAATTTGTACAAAGCTCTAATATAATGCATGTATAACAGTAGCCTGTATTGCCAAAGCATGTCGAGACAGCCTAGTTTAGCAGCTGCCATTCAATTTATGATTATATGGTCTGATGTAAAACATTATTGTTTGAATTCCGCAGTTAAAATCCTGGCCTCATCAAAATATTGATCTTTGTTATTGAAGTTGTCCAACCTCATGACAGGGGGACACAAATTCAATTTGCACCTAAAACCTTCTTCATTGACAATGAGTGACTTATTCATACTATACCGCTGGTGGGAAAATAGGGCATGAATATTGGAGCTTAAATATTATCAATAAAATGTGTATTGGATCATTTCCACGGAACTGAACTTCACAATATGCATACGACACCAAAGCTGTGGAAATCTGCTGTAATAAAACCGCTACCAAAAGTCACCGCACCTACACAACTCAAAGACTACCGCCCAATGCCATAACCAGCTATGTAAAATGCTAAAGAGACAACTTAAAATATACTTTACTAAACACACAACCATGGACCACCATCACTTTGCCTACCGCCAGAAAAAATCAACACAAGATTCTGTCTCATGCCTAACAACAACAATCAAAAACTTTATTGACAAAGCAGCTATGCTATCTATGCAAGATGTTTTTTTCTGGACTTTTCTCCAGCTTTGAACAATTATAGTAGGGTATCTAATGCCCCTGCTACAACACCTCGACACCAGATGAATAGGATAGTATCAAGTTTCTTGAGATCCCATCCAGCAAATAATGGTCAACAATCAACTATAATGCACCAATATTGCCACATACAGGAACTCCCCAGGGCAATGAACTCTCGCCTCTATTATTCTCTATCTTTACAAACAAGATTAATGGACTGTGGAATATCACAATACTCAAAAATGCAGATGACACTTGTGTAATTGGATTAGCTGGTAATGATTTAGACTCATGTAATCATTTTTCAGAAATTGATGGAATCTCCAATTACTAATGCACTGATCTAGATTTGCTACTTAATACTTCTAAGACAAAATGCTATGTTCAACTTGCAATGTACTTGCAATGAACCTGTTATACAAAATATCAATATCATGCTACTAGTTCTAACTTGTTTAAAATGCTAATCTTCAGAATTTTCCACCTTTTCGCATCAAGCCTAGCCAATTGTTACTTAGTTTGCCTATCATACTTGAATCATCACGATCCTTTCTGATTTGGCTTGACTGAGATTGTTTTACCACGTACTGGCTAATCCTACCAGCCAGCATCACTTTTGCACTCAAACTGGGATGCCTATAGCTTTCACACAGATTTTGTAGGTGACCTACATCTTGTTTCATAAGGTCATCGATGAAACACCGCCAATCTGCCATAGCTGCGGACCAATCCCAGGGACACTAGTGTGTGGGAATGAATATGTGTAGAACACACAACACTCTAAATTAAGCAATGTAGATAGCCTGAAAATAAATGCTGGCCAGGAAGCAAAGAATGCACAACAGTTACCACAAACAGCAGGGGGTACAGAATACTGTCAAATGCAGGCATGGACTGATAACACTGTGTGAGCAGAATGCTGCCAATGATGATTGACTTGAACTGTACTGATATCATAGTATACTTGCCGCTAACAGCATATCAGAGTCACAGTATTTAGTTAGCGGGTATCAGAGTAAGTGCTGCACAGCTGGGAGTCAGAGCGGAGGCCAGCGGATGATAGTCTGCGGAGAAGATAGTATAGAAGCAGATCTTAGATAGTACAGAGGGAGAGATACAGACACATATACTGTATGCTGATACTGCATGTGACGATAGTCAGTCGATGGGAGCTGCTGGTAGTGTGAGATAATTATTTGTCCAGCAGGTCTGTGATTACATGATTGGTGCTGGTAGTTTATCCATCAGTTATGAAATGAGTTTCACTTTAATTGTGGGTGTGGTCGAGGGTGACGGTAGGACCACTATTTATGAGCGTTGGAGGAGTTTAAGGCGGTTGTTCGACTGATATATTTATCATTCATCGTTGGTTTGGCTGATGTCAGGGTTTGCCCTAGCAGAGAAGGTTGTCAGCCAATTATATTGAAGGTTGTTACTCCTATTTTGTATAGTGAAACTGAAACAACATAAAAACGTAAATGTTCACTTCAAAGTGCAGAATTAATGGTACAAACAAGCTTTCATAATTCCTCATGAATAAATGTGAACCTGTGAAACATTTTCATATCCAAAAAAGGTGATAATGAATACCAAGCTCACCTCTGCGTTCCATTCCGATTCTGTGGATTAAATGGTATAACAGTTTGTTGTCTAAGGTTGATAAATAACCTTACATTGTCTAGTGGACAACTCAGAGTCAAAATCCTCACTGCCAGTTTGCATTACTCACAGAGCACTAGACCCCTTGCTGTGAATAACCAACTCAATATGCACTCGTTACCACTGGGCAACCGTGCAATCGCAGACCAGCACATTTACCAGCTATAGCTACAGTATAGATGCATCCTGTTTTCGCACTTTTAATGCTTGTGATAGCTAATAATTCAGTCAATCTAACAAGTACCTGATCCAAAGTATATATCCTCTGTTAGTTTGAAAAATCTCAAGCAGTTAACGGGATACTTCATTGCCTTAAACGGACACAAACCAAACATGAATGCCAAATATTGAAACTTGGGATGGAGATTTAAAATGGTCATTTGTTACATCAAAGTCGGTATGGAAAAGATTTGATTAGGCTGCCATCTTTGTTATCTTCGTCTGTGATTATTTTATATATCCGCTAATGTGCTGTACTTTCGATGCATTCAACCTGTATCAGAATGGATATTAGAAGTAGTCAATAAACAAACTTTAAAGTGTCTAGGAAAGCAAAAAAACAACCACCGCTCATATCAAAGCTTTGCCATTGCAATGAACCAAAACAGTAATTTTTTTCGCGCCATGACATAATTGAATGATGCAACCTAATTTAAAGTGCGATATCCAAGGTCTAGAAGGGTCCAGAGTATGTTATCTCCCGTGTCACGGATTCACATTTGAATGATGATCCGCTCACCGTATCACAGTAAGCCCATCCCGGGCTTACCTAGGACAGTTACAAGCCTGCTCTATACTTACACTAGAAATTATCAAAAAATATTATCTGACAACGGTAGCGCAGTCAAAGATATTTTAGTGTTAACCATAACAGGGGAGATAACATACTCTAGACCCTTATGAACCCTGGAATTTCACACTTTAAATTAAGTTACATCATTCAATGATGCCCTTTGATTTTGTTCATTGCAATGGCAAAACTTTGATATGAACAGTGGTTGTTTTTTTGCTTTCCTAGGCACTTTAAACTTCAAACTTCAAACACCGTCAAGCTTCAAACACCGTCAAACTTCAAATACCAACTTTGACTTCACAGAGCAAGTATTGTATGTGTGTCAAAGTTAGGAAAAAAATCTCTGCAGTCATTGTTATGACAATTATAGTTTTATTCAGAGTTAAATGTTGTGAGACATTAAAACCAGAGTTCCATTGATGCCAAAATATATCTGAAATATGGGTCTCCACTGTTTTTAAGTTCAGTAGGCTATAGACCAGTTGTGGGAAACCAGCGGCCTCTTTGGCTGTGCAGCCTAGTAGGCAATCTTCAGGGGGCAAGTTGATGGCTCACTTCAGGGGGCAGGGTGATGGAGCAGCAGCAGTACTGGTATCACTACAAGGTTCGATGTTTTGTCAATCTAACATGTCAAAGAATCTGTAGTTATTTTCTCAATATTATACTATAGTCCATTTTCTGAAAAGAGTCAAAGCCTGAGCGTGCCTTCTTGCCAGTTCACATTTATAACTATTTGCTGGTGTCTAGCAAGACCTTTGGCTATTAGGTGGCCTTGTCTCCATCTCCAACAGCTTCATCCATGTTACATTCTGGTTTTACATGAAACATTTTTGAAAATTTTCGCAAATGGTCAAGTGTGTTAAATCAGAATTAGTGCTTCACAGACACCTATTATAACTAAAAAAAAATTGTAATGTATAATATATTTAATGTCATTCTCTGTTATCACACTACAGAATTATAGGATTTTACAAAAAGCAGTTAATTATCTTATCTGTATGAAAATATAAAAAAAGAAATGTGATAATTTGTATAATATATAAATTCATCAAGCGCATTTTTAACATTCAAAACCTTTTTGGTCAGTTGTATGATGTCAAACTCATAGGATGCAATAATATATTAGACGAAAGACAACCTTCAGTAGAGATATTTATTAATAGATGGGTAAATGTCTGTATATAAGTATAAGACTGTAACCCCTTCCATTGATTTTCATATCAAGTACACGAGCTACACTTAAGGGTGAGGGTCAATATTTGGGTGGGGCCTCTGCATAAAGATGATCATCATCAGTTGACCCTGGACTGGCCGATAGCTGAAGTGCCTCATACTGATTTTGTTTCTCTTCACCTGTTATTATGAAGTTTTCATGCATGTTCTCATTCCTTTGTTTCCCTCTCATGTCCACAACTTTAGCATATTCTGTGTTAGAGAGAGCACTGAACCTTAATTCAATATCCTCATAAGTTGGAGGAGAACCATGACCTCTCATTGCTGTTACATCGGATGCCTTCTTGTCTCTGGTCTGTGGAGGTTCTGATCTTTTCCTTAGGTATATCACAAGCACTTGTATCCCAACAATAACCATTACTGGGACCAACACTCCGACTAGTATTGGAACTGTCGAGAAAACAACAAAGAAATTCACTTAGATGCATCACAATTGAAAATAATTTTGTAGATATATACAAATCACATATTTTGGAAAAGTGAGATAAAACTTTGTGAACAGGAAGGAAATACCATTTTGTACCAAAATACAAATTCATTAGAAAATGTTTCAAAATCGTTACCGTACGAAACTCTATCGAATTCATTATAGTTTCCCATAATTTTGATGTTATAATGACAAGAGATCACTGTTTAAATGCTATTCTCCTAATGAAATGTCCATCCTGCACAATCACTATGTTTCTAAGGTTCGATTTTGTAACGATTTCAGGAGTAATCGCCCCATGAAAATGGCATTAAAATCAAATTCCGATTCTAACCATTCGAAATTCGAGTGAACCACAAATTCAAAGCATGGAACCATAGTGAATAACTCAAGTTTTCATGTTGAAACTAATAAAAAACTAGGTGATAAACACTTACCCAAATTTTGCTCTTTGCAAACAAGAGTGTTTTCAGACCAGTCAAGTCCTGAGGGTGTTTCACTGCAGGGAGGCACTCCTTCTCCAGAGACAATATTGGTATCGCATTGATAGAATGCCTAAGCACCAAGTTTGTAGTCTTCTGATGAGCCAAGAATGTGAGCGTTTTTAATTTCAGGTGGTGGACCACACCTCTGAAGAAGCACTGCGAACAAGTGATGATAATGATGAATAATCATGATATAATCAAAATATTGAAACTTTTAGACGATTTGCCATAAAACAGTACAATCGATTTTGATGTGATATGACAATTCATAACATAAAAAAATAATAATGTAACTTCGATATAATATGTAATGTAATTAAAACAATCCAAAATTATAGACTATCATTTATGATAACTGAGTATACTATATTATAAAATTTTCTTTGCCAAGGGCATGCATTTCATCAAAATGAGATAGATACTAACTATCAATATTTATGGTTTTTTTTGGCAAAAACTGTGTCTTAAATATTTTTGGCCATTTTTTGCTCGGTTGAGGAAAAGGTGTCCCGTAACCTCCATGCCAACCTCATGCCACTTACATTGGAATGATATTGAGTCTGTGAATTGTATGAATTCTCTGTCACCCTAAAAAAAGAGAAGACATCAAAGAATGCTCTTCTGAGTAAAGAGAAATTATGTTTGAAAATGGTAAACTTATTAAGGATCAGGTATGATTTAACGGACATTCGCTCTCTAAGAGCCACATAAATCAATATAGTATAGAAATGTTTTTGCTCACAGAAGATTGTTACATCATCTGAAATGAACCTACAATGACTTCATAGTAGGGTGAGATATGACTGAGACTGTACATCTGAAACATCTATGTATCTTTTTGTCTGTAATTTATTTTGTAAATATAACTTATGAGGATTCCACATTTCACTTACCTCGATAATGCCTCGATATCCTATGTGAACAGTATAGAGTTGATGTTTCTGTAGCAGCTGATTGTAGTAACAGAGGTTTTGTTCTTTATCTCCGATTATAAGCAACAAACCGCTAATGCTAATCTGTTCTGCCTTGAATGTGGCTGTAATGTAGCATACCTGGTTTGTTGCAGAAGCAACAGTTGAGTTATAAAGCATATTAACATTGCATTCAACAGGTAAGGCTCTCTTCTTCATACGATGTGATGCTTCATTCTGGCTCATCACAACCAAATATTGGCTACAAAATATCAATTACCATTCTATCATATCATATCATGCCATACCCTATCATATCCTATCAAAATATAGGACTAAATATGGTAAAACGATTTCCAACCAGTTCCCCATTTATTTAGTAAATCGTAATATAAACCAATCAGTCACATTTTCCCAACTGATTATCATTTCTTTCTTTTTTTTTTTTGTTGTTGTTCATGAGGTCTAAGAGTTGTTATTTTCCTTTGTTTATAACATACTTATACATACGGAAACCTCAATAAAAACATGATAATGATAATATTACAGCCATCCTCCTAGTACTAAGATAGACTAGGATTTATCATGGGGTAAACGAAACTCAAGGAATTGCATTTTGATCAAATAAACACATTCAGGATCATACCTTGTAACATTAACAAAATATTTTCAATCTTCTCATTTAAAGATGTCAGATTTTTCAACATAATTCTCATAGTCGAATTGAATAACCAAAAGTCACTCACTTTATTACTACTGGAGCATTAACTGGCTGAACGGGAAATAATCTGATGTCTACAGTACCAGTTGAGTCATCCCATTGATTGAATCTCTGGTACTCCAGAAGAGTTCACTATCAATTAAGATCAATGATTGATATTCAATATTCAAATTCATCAATACTTTCGAAACTATCCCCTGAAAGGTCATGCATGTTGATTAAAATAATTTAACATAATGTTTCCGGCCGATATTGGAGTGTGATCTTTGAATGGGTGCGTTGGGGCATCAGGTGTAATTCAATAAGATTATATTCATTCATCCTTTTTTGTTAAGTGTTCCCAAGAAGAGCGCCATCAAATGTTGCAATAAATTCCACCATTTAATATTAAACCTGGTCCCGACCACTCTCAGTTATTTAAAGTCAAAAATGCTCAGTTGAAGTTATCTCCTCCTTACTTTTCAAAAAGCTATGTACTTCCTAAAGTTTTTAATTTAGAATAACTGCATTTGATCAACTGGATTGTTAGCCAGTCAGTTAGCTATTCATTTATTTTTTTCTGCAAAAAACTCAAAAACTAACAAAAAATCTCCAAGTTCATGTTTTTTGCTGTTTGGGCAGCACCACACTGGTCAGTTCATCACATTATCTAAATGAGCTTTTGAGGGCATGTTTGAAATATTTTTTAACACATTTTAAAATGCGATTTACTTTTTCATTACAGTGTTTATTTCATCCATCAGTGCTGTGGCATGTTGCGCAATGCAGTGCAAAGAGCCTATATATTTGTAGTTTCTATGCTATTGTGTACAGTTTCAAACAAACTTCAATTGCCTTTTATCAAAGGAGTTGAGCAATTTACAAATTTTAAAAATGAACTTTAGCAAAAGAGTATTTCTGTTGGTTACTAAGTTTTCAGTGTAGACTGTTGGGACGGATTGTAATCCATCCATCAAATTCAATCAGAATGACCATATAACTCAAAACTATTAATCTTTGCTATTCTACATAAATAGCCAGAAATTTCCAGAATCTTAATATAACTCGATACTCTTTTTTGTCTTGTAGTATTGTACTTTTATCCACACACAGAAAAAAAATAGCGTTGTTTTGATTCTGAGATAGTTCCCCTACTTAACCCTTGCAATAAATTATTTTGACGCTAAAATGACCTGCCAATTGAAGAACCATCAGCTGTGATTCGATGCTCTAAAAGAATCAACTGTAATTTGAAACTGGCCAAAGGTGATTAAAGAGTCAAATTAACTCCAAAATTTTATTCTTATTTGATTAATTCTAAGGGTGAAGTGGGGGAACTATCTTGGAATCGTTATAACTTTTATTTGATGCTAATATGCCTTTTGATTATGAGCTAGAATCATTCTAAAATTTATTTGTGTGCAGTCAGAATTGAACTTTTAACTCGGTGGAATTTTTGATTGATATATGCAGCGCTAGATATTTCGTAATTCCTGCTCAGACCAAATCTATTTTCCATCCAGTATACCAATCCCAAGCTCTGATAAAAAATGGCCCATATTGAGTGTGCCCCAGTTTCTTATACCAAATATATTGCATCTAAAATGTTATATAACATATGTTGAATCAGTAGGCTCTACCGGCTGGCTACTAATTTAGTTACATTTCTGCAATCGACCATGACACCTCGTCGAAAAACAGTTATCGACATTCTCTTTACTCAACCAAACCATGGACCATGCTTTAAAAAAGATATACAATGTTGCGATGACTTTACTCTTGGCTAGCCGGGCTAACCTTCTTCCGGGAGTTATTGCACAACCAAGTAGAGAGTGCTCGGAGGAAGATTCTTATGCGATACCATCCTCACTTCTTGTGCTTCAAAAATCCAAAACATGGCATCAATGAACTCCCTTCCTCATTGTTGGCATGGATTTGGCTTTTTCATCAATTCAGATTTCCTATGAAATAGATTTTTGCATATTTTTGCCCAGACAAGTCTGAGGCGGGATGCTGCAAAGATGTTGCCAGCTCCGATGGATACTGTTCGAGAGAAGCATTTTCAAAATACACCTAAATGTTTGAGGTTAAATTTAACACGAATGTGTATTGCTGAGTTGATCTTCTATGGTATTTAATCATCAAGATATTTTGATTATTGAAAAACACTGATGTAACTATGCTGGATGGGTATAGGATTAAGATATCCTTGTGTCTGGAGGGCTCACCACTAATGACACATAATATTCTTTGTGAAATATTCTGCTGCATAGTCAGTGAGCTAGTATCTGCATGGTCGACCTTGGTATATTTGTCATCAGTTTTACATACAATCGCTGAGGCCAGGTAAAGCCTGAACAATCATCAAACCATTTTGGCTACTATCCCAGATGCCTTTTGCTCTTGGCCCATCAGAGTTAAGAGATTATAAAAAATCTATTGTGTATTACTTGTTCCTAATTCCCTAGGCTGGTACAATAATCCATTTATTGTGGCACCTTGAGAATTTCTGAGCTCCAAGCCCGGAGTAAGAATTTGAAACTCCCTTAGCTTGCGAGTGAGTTTTTCGCACTGAAATAGAGTACATAGGGTAAACTCTTCATTTGAGAAATTGAGCCTGACATGTCAGTACCACTACCTACAATTTGTTGGTGAAAGTAAATCTTATATATAATCAATGGTTGGTTGACGACCTTATAACCCAATTTGCGGGTATGCGCATGTTCTTCTTTATAATGATTGTACAAGTTATGATGGATATTTGAGAACTATTGACGGATATCCACAGATGCAACCAGTTATTCAAGAAACATACAGAAGGCACCATAAAGAACATCAGAGGCATTTAAATAATAGGTATGTAATGTATATTAGACTTCAGTTGCACTCTTTGCTGATCTAATTAATTGATGTTTGTAAAAGTGCCACAGCCTTATATTGTGTAATCTCTGAATTTGAGATTTTGATGAATTATGTGTAAATTGTAAATCACCCACTCTTGGTTGAGATATCTCAATCGCAGCTGTTTTCTGTTCGTCTAAACCAGTAACTCATATGATAATTTTGGGTTTTACAATGTTTTAATCATCCTGTCCTGAGAGATGATAAATAATTGAAAGAATACCAAACAGGTCTAAGCATAAGCCTAGTCATCTTGGCTAATTTCATTTTGAATTTTGCAGCAACAGCTCGTAGACTTTTTGTTGCATACTTGATCACCTCAGAATTATACAGATGTAGGAATGGATTAATTTTACCAATAATATGAGCGTTAATGTTAAGTGGCCCTGCACTGTAGCACACTACTGGTTTCAACACAGTGCGAAACATACAGGTACACATTCCTTTTCTTCATTTTTGGCATGTAAGAGAAGACAATCATCATTAGAATTAATTTTCTAGTCACTGGCGATTTCCATGCCTACATTAACTTTTCATTGTTGAGGCCTATCATTCCTGTGGCAACAAATGGTTACACATCTCCATTGACCCTCATTGTTTCTGTATTGTTGGATTTGAAGCTGTTATCTGCTCAGCGCACTGCCAAACAGGTGACAGATTAAATACTGTTGGTCAAATTGACTAGTTACAGTTACTAGGCTGGCTAATTAATTGTACCACTGAGTTTGATTTTAGGATTAGTTTTGTGGAGGACAATAACAATAATTATGGTGTATTATACACCGTGATTGTAAATATTTTATGGATTATAGATGTTACACAGTAAATTATCTCATACAGGTTGAGATATATTAATTGGGAAATTTTTTTGGTCTAGTCCAACAACTTGCATGATAATTGTGGATTTTAAAATGTTTATACTGACTACCTAAAGAGATGGCACTATAATCTCATATACATATACCCAAAAATATATTGGGGAATCTAAAATCAGCTTCAGAGTGAAATTGTCATGAAACAGGATGAAGTGATTCCTGGCAATCAGCAAAACATTATGCAGTTGGTTGCAATCAATTTATTTTACCCAATATGAACAATCAAATTAGGAGGGCCTGTACTGTGTGGTATCGAGCAAATAAACGGTGGTTATCCCCCTTGACATTAAACAAAGTATACTAACTGGCTCAGACATTTATCTTAGTACTCACTCTTGTTTTGTATTTGTATTGTCTATTATTTCTTACCTTGTCAATATGTATATATATTCTGTTTTATTCCAGTAATGCTTAGAGTGACAATCAACACTTGTCATTGTGTAACAAACCTTTACATTAGTGTTAATACAATTTTATGGAAGAGCAAGGTTTTGTTTTGCCAGTTTTGCAGTTAAGCAAATAAAAACACTCAAAATAAATATTCAGAATACTTATTTCTGCGCAATGTTTATTTAATATCGATCTAAGGAGGATTTCTGGGATATCGGAGTTTGTTGATAGTTTTGCATCGAGGCTAAAAACGAATATAATCTCGGAAACTAAATATCGATCTAAGGAGGATTTCTGGGATATCGGAGTTTGTTGATAGTTTTGCATCGAGGCTAAAAACGGATATAATCTCGGAAACTAAATATCGATCTAAGGAGGATTACTGGAATATCAGAGTTTGTTGATAGTTTTGCATCGAGGCTAAAAACGGATATAATCTCGGAAACTAAATATCGATCTAAGGAGGATTACTGGAATATCAGAGTTTGTTGATAGTTTGCATCGAGGCTAAAAACGGATATAATCTCGGAAACTAAATATCGATCTAAGGAGGATTTCTGGAATATCAGAGTTTGTTGATAGTTTTGCATCGAGGCTGTACCAAAGTCAATACCCAATCGAGTTATATGTTCATATAATGTCAAACAAGTAGTTATATTAATATTTGTGCACTATAAGTTTTTATAGTTGCTCGTAAATATTTTAGTTCTAAAATATTAGCCACAATTACAAGACAGTAATAAACACCTGCTATAAGTTTCTATAGCCAGGTAAAGCAAGTCATACACAAAATAGGAAGGATATAACAACTGGAGCACTTCTGCTGGTCCAGATATATTTCCAAAGCCACAGTCGAGGCAAGCCCCTACCCAATATTAATATTTTATTGCGGTATATATTTTAACACCCCATGTCATCATATTTTTGTGTGTAGAAGAAAATAAGCATATAATCTTTATTTTTATTGTTCAATGCCTGCATTTATGTTCTTTGTTGGGGCATACATTCCTAAGGCAGCAAAATGTTTACACAACTCGATTGACCATGATTTTATCTGTATTGAGTGCTTTGAAATATAGTACTTGCTAAGCTGTTATCTGCTGTGACAGGTGACAGATTAAATACTATTCTTCAAATTGACTTGTTACAGGCTGAACAATTAATTGTACCACTGAGTTTGATTTTAGGTTTAGTTTTGTGGAGGACAATAACAATAATTTTCTTGTGGTGTCCACAATGATGCACCTTCAGTTTTTTTTCCTATTTTACAGTTTAAGCTACACTACTCGCTCATCACATACCTTCCTGGCTCACTTCAACACAGTATCGTGGATCACATTAAGCATCAATGATGAAAAAAAAGAGCACAAGTTCAGTAACTGCCAGCGTTGTCTAAGACCTGACAATAGGGATATATATTTACAGCTAAGAAAAAACAAAGTGAACTCAGCAGTGGATGATGGAGATAGAATTTCCTGTATAGGAAATAGCTCTAGCTCTCGAGCTGATTATCTCGAAAAGGTAACTGCAGCAGTAAATATGCAGTCTGAAGCCCTGTGGGGCACATCAGTATTGACAGACAAAGAAAATATCGTCAAAGAAAAACTAAACAGATCTGACTCAGAAATACTAAAAAAAACAGCTGCTGTTATAAGAGAGCATACTACAAGAGACTAATCAAGCTATATTAAGACATAAACAAAGTTATAACCAGGTCACCAATGCTAGGCGAGACATCACTCTCAAGAGAGCCAACGGTCTAACACGAAAGCGTACTCCAATCAACCCTAATATTTACCAGTTTGACAGAGCGGCCGTCACAGCAGATATCAAACAAATACTGGAAGAGCGGGGCTCTAAAGTTAACTTTGCACAACTGTCCAGGAGACAGCCTGTGATGAAATCGGATGGCAAGCAAGCCAGCAAAGCTAATCAGATCCTAAAGGTATTTGCTATCCAGGAGGGACTTTTACTGGACGAGGGTGTAACCCGAGAGAGAAGGGCCAAAAGAAAGCTGAATATTGATGGCAATGAAGTTGACAGACTTCTTTCCTACGCTAGACGCACTCGGCCAGGATACAAAAGATAAGATAGCCAGTGAAGAGTGGGACATTGGCACACCGATTGTGCCCGTATCAGTAACAGTGAAAGTTATCAACGACAAGGGAGAGATAGTAACAAGAACTAATGAGCTTTATGGACGTGCCTATTCCCTGCAACAGATCATGGATAAAACTTTACACAATCTCGAGGAGTACGGTCTTCTGCGATCTCTCTATCCATCTAACAGCAATCTAGCTGAGGTGAAACAAGAACTCAAACATAAAGGTAGGAATATTACTACGTGAATTTTTATTGTCATTGTTCAAGCACCACAATGAAACCAACAATCCGAATTCTAACTGGGTTAAACTTTTATATCTGAGATTTGTGACAGACCTTTGGATAATTACTTGTTGGTAGTCCTAAGTCTAAACGTTCGGAATTATATCAAGCGTCATAAACCATCAGACAACAAAAAAAAGGATATAACTCACTGAAGGTGTCCAATCGGTTTTAACATCAAGCCAGCTAAGAATTCCACATATTAATTACTAGAGAGGCAATTTGCCTATTTTATTCCAGGCAATCTATATTAATTTTTTTAGCTTCAGATTTCATAAGATTCCATCCATTGTTTCTTTTTAGGTATCTCAACTACAGCTGGAAGCGTCGATGAAATAAACACACTAATCACTTCCTTGGCCTGGTGTCTTTAGTATATGATCCACTGGTTTATCTCACAGAACAGGAATACACAGGGTGAGCCGAGAGAATTAACAGTCAATTGGAGGCGGTACCTTCATTGCAACAGGTTTTGTTTTGGCTTCAGTGAGACTAAACATCTTGTAAACTGAAATGGCCTATACAGCTTCCTCGAGGAATCTTGAGTTGTCGTTGGTTTAAATAAACGACCTTGTTGAAGATTCAACTTGACAGATTTCGTGCTTGGATGAAGTAACTTGGAGTTGGGCCTTGGAATAACTTACTACTATTCCTTCTGTTTAATCTAATAATAATCAAAACAAATTGTATTATTGATGTTTGCCGGTCAAACAATGCAATTCTTGCCTGAATTGAATCTTAACGAGCCTGATGCTTGTTTGGCGTTGAGAACGAAAATTATTTTATCCTGGTTCCTAATCTGTCTTGAGCAACTGTAAGCTCAGTTAATCAGTGAACCACTGGTGGATAGTTCAAACCCGTATGCAAATCCCGGTCAAAATTTCATTTGCAGCAATTTACGAAAAACCTTTTTTAGACCAATCACGGACACAGAGAGTCTGACTGGAGGGATTTTATTTTGGATGACGTTTGAAACTTTATAATTCTATGAATTGTAAATGCTCAATATTTTTGCTCAATGAATATTTTTTACAACTGATTATCGGATTAGTTGTTGGGGTTATATTTGATAATAAATATGCGGTGTGGAAAGTTTTGGCACAAAACAACAGCCTTCTTTGTAATTGAGTGACTGAAAAGTATAACTGTGTTCTCTGCCACATTTCCAAACAGAAGTAAAATAACATAGGTCAAATATCACAAGTAGGCGCAACTCAGAAGTGTTCTTTGATCAGTTTTTCTGACAAAAAAATTGTGTTTAATATTATGTAATTGTTTTGTTAATTGCCAAAAAGTGTCAAATTACAAAGTAATTAGAGACAATGTTTTTATAGCAATTCCACAAAGTCATGCACTCAAAGAATGGAGTGAATTTATAGTAATATCATTGACCTGATTTTGTTGGCAATCCAATAGCTGTAGGTTACCCATACTCCATAATCCGCTAAAGTAAGTGTCTACAAGCTTGTTAGATTTAATTCAGCATAAGTTGGTAATCATCAGATTAAGTAAGGCGGTTAAGTCAACCTTTGTAGGCCTACAAATAAAAGCGTATTGACAGCTGCGCTTTACGTTGTTGAAAGATTTTGCATGTCTGAACATGACATTGTTATTAATGACTTTAACGCCTGGAATGCAACAGAAAAGTACATAAATGCTGCTGTTTTTTCTGGCTTTTTCTCAATGCCACTGTCGCCTCACCTGAGTACCAGTTGTGAAAATAAACTTGATGGACGGTAGTCTGAGCTCCCCAGACTCCTGCCTCCCATCTGCAATCCCCGGTCGCAGAAGATCAACAAATATCACACCTGCATTACATATACTCAGATGGTTCCATCTACCAATTACAAATTAGAGATTCCATACCCAAATTTTACTGCCACTTTACTAAAGACTAAACAGGTCTTCTTTAGCAATTTCATAAAGACATCACTTCGTCCCACCTTAGGTGCAATCAAGCAGCTGAGTAGAGAAGGGATACACTGAACATTCTCATATTAGAAAATCTTGATAGGATTTCCACTCAGCACATCTCAAATGATCAGACAAGTAAATGAGCTAAAAAGAATAGATTGAGACAATCAACCCTTGAGGAGTAAAGTATTCACAGGAGGAAATATTTGACTATTTTGTGCGGACTTGAAACATTGCAATTTATTGCCAGCTAATATTAATCAACCTCATATTACCTTCCTTTAACCATTTATCGACTGAAAAGTGCTTGCTCAGATTTATTACACCTAAACTAGCTCAAATAATTCCTAGTTAATGTTTCTTAATCACGGCTCATGGCACTTATTCTTGCTTGTTTGCCATTGATAACATTGGAGTTATGCGATCCTAAGTCATGCGGTGACAACTCCCAAATAAATCACTTGTTTTAGCAGGTATAAAATATGCTGCAAACTGTTACTGACCCACAGCCAAGTGGGACAATCCCTAATTGCCAGGATCATCCTCCTCAACTGTCATATGGCCGAGTTCTCGCAGTGGGCACAATCCTTAATGGTCAGATTTGGCAAGCTGTCAGAACACAGTCGACAGCATATATGTCTCTTCCGTATACGGCCAATCAGGCTAGTTGTGAGACGCTTGTGTTGGAGGACACTCCATTTACACAATTTGGTATTGCGCCTAGGTGCCACTTAAAGCCACTCAATAATGCAGTAGTTAAAAACCCTAGAATTGGAGTCAAAGGTGCAACCCGCAATTTTATTATTTTGAAAACAAAAATATAATAAAAAAATGGTAAAAAGCGGTACAGTTAACAAATTTGATATAAAACACTAGGGTAAGAAAACTTTAGATTTAGGGAAAAGCAAACAGATAATATCAAAACAAAAAAAATAATGGATGAGCTATAAAATTGATTCAATGGTAGTCGCGACAACAAAACATGTTTCTCAAATTAAGATGTTGCAATCAAGTTGATCTAATTTTATTCAAATCAGATTTAGTCATAGTTTGGAATGTTTGTGATGCGGTTCCTGTGAAATATCATAATATCAGTAGGTGAGAAAAACAATAGGTTACGGATTAATAAAATTAAATGTTGCAAATAGTTATGTGATAAAAACTCATCTTCTCTCAAAACAAAAGTATCTAAACCAGTAGATAATGTTTATTATGATGATTTATGAAAACATATCGTTTATATTTGTTATGCCTAGTTTTGTCTGTTACAAATAACAAAAAGGTGTGCATAAAAATTAAAAAAAAATATATATGAGCATTATGGCACAAAAATCTTTGCACAGGGCAATTATTTTCTTAGGCTACGATGAAACAGATAAAGCTGTGAAGTCATTACCACAGTATAAAATTAAAGTTGATTGAATCAGAAGATCGAGATTTCAAAACTAGAAGATTAAACTTAGACAATCAGGGAATACATAAAGCTGCGTTTACATTAGGCCGTCTTTTGGCCCAGCCTTGAGTCTGATCGACAAATTACTAAGACGGAGGCTGAGACTGTGTAGTGTGAATAACAAAAACGGTTGACTGACCTTGTCTGACCGGCTTTTAAGACGATGTCTGGCAATTCGAGCAGTGCTCGTTTTGCAGTCTCAAGACTCAAGACTCAAGACTTAACACAAATTCCTAATTTAGCAATCATAATACTGCCCTTTGTTCTATCACTCACATTTAATTTCTCTGACATTGGCTAAGCCGGCGCTATGTAAACACATGCAAGTCTCAGACTCTGGCTCAGACTTGGGGTTAAAGACTGCGCAGACGCAGCTTTATAGTAACAAATGTCCTACTGTTAACCTGATGTTATGATGTGGAGATATCAAGATCATCACACTCCGAAGTTTGCGTAGTCTGAGAATTGATCTGCGTAGCTTTTCAATACATCATAAAGGAATGCATACTCATCCTACAAAAACCGGTTAAGATTACCTTAATCATTAGTAAGAAAGAACAAAGCTGCTACAGCACCAATCTATGTAATAACATAGGCTAAGTGCTCAGACGGCTGCAATGCGAGTTAGGGCATTACATTTTCAAACACCAAAATTGAGTCTTTGATAATGTAATGCCACTAACTCGCATTGCAGCCGTCTAAGCAATAGGACTAGTAATAGTTTTATGAACGATAAAGAATGTAATGGGGTAGCTGTACCATGCAGATCTGAAGCATGAGTAAAACTCAAATTTGATCTCAATGGTTGTTGAATGTTATCTAAATTTTTTTTGTATCTGGTTAGCTTCACAAGTATTTTCACACTTACAATGGAATTTATGAATTGTGGCCGTCTGTATTTTGCCATGAGGGCAGAGTTATAGACATCAACCTCCTGCTCTGCTTTCATCTTCTCAACAGCATTGTAAGCACAAATCATCAGTCCACATTTCATCCCACCATCGCTACAAAGATAACACAGTGGGTTTTAAAAAGCAACTGCATTAAAATTTAATAGTATTAAGAAATGCACACATAAAAGCTATGGCCTTAGCAGGTGAAAGACGCATAAGACATAAGAAGCCGATGTGTTGGCTCTGATTGGCTATGGGGTCTCTCCCTACCCAGCTGCGAACCGGAGACAGCTGTTTGGCCTAAATATGATCTTCTATCAGCTCTAATAAAAATTCTTCCACTTTACAGAATGTTTTAGCCAAAAAACAATCATATCAAATTTTGGATGGTTTTTTGTCTCAAAAAACCCCATCTGTCACCCCATGATCTAGTATTAATATATGATAATCTTAATAAATTGAGGCAATAAATAGTCAGAAAAAGCAAAGAAATAAATATCTATTTTCTTGATTCCTGTCTTACTTGCTAACTATGCAGATTCTATTATCCCCTGTCTGCTGCTGACATTTCTCCAGACTCTCCAGATAGTGCAACATATCTGTTACTGCGGGGATACTGACAGTGTGCCAGCTATCATTGCTCATCACCATAACCTCGCAATCCTACAGATACAGTCAGATAATAATCATAATTATCATTGATATAATACTATCTGGAGGAGGGGTACATATTTGACAAGCTGCCAGATTTTAGGTTTTATCCAGTTTGAAACATAAAGTTTATACTCATGGCATATCTTCATAAATACCCATGCTATGTTTTTTACCAATGATCCATAAATTCCTGTCAATGTTATTATAGATGCAATCAATTTGTTGTATATGCTGACGTTCTTTGTGAATGAAAAATTGTCCTTTTTGGAGTCTAGATTTATCTGTTTTCAGGTTTCAATGTTTGAGCGAAATTAAGTTCTGAAATTCAACTCATGCTATCGTAAAACCTAAAATAACAATGGCCAAATGTGACTATGCCATTAAACCTTTATTGTTGACTGGAATGTGAAAATTAATTTGGGACAGAATTGTTGGTTATGGTTCTCAGCTCTCACCTCATAAAAAGTGCTGAACTGAAGTTTGATGAATGATATACCATTTTCCTGTGTAGTTTGCACTCTCCTGACTACCTTGTTCTGATCGTCAATGGCAGTTTCACCACCATCAAATGCAGGATAGAATTCCTCTCCTTTCTATTAACAAAATGGGCAGGGAAAAATTACTTTCTGCATATTCATGGATTTCTTTAATTGTTTCAAACTTCTAGGATGTACTCTAGTAGGAAGAATAAGTGCGCCTTGCTACCCTCTTTTGTGCCAATGGGGAAATAGGGAAAGCCGTTGACTGCCAGGTGATTTGTCTCCATAGACTTAGTATACGAAGTCTATGTCTGTCTCTAATATTTCTGGCTGGTTTAGCCCACCTCTTACAAACGTTTGTGAATATTATGTTCTTGCTGTATTTCTTTTTTTGTGCGTTTGGGGCATCAGCAGCCTATGTGCCAATGGATGAACCTATGATCAATTTGGTGCTGATCCTGTTGCAAGATAATGCAACAAGATGACTGACTAAACTTACCAACAACGAATCCAGATGAACAATCACTTTGATCTTCTGATCACAAATAACATTCCAGAAATCTGCAACTGTGGATGGAAGAGGAGCCTGAGTAGCTATCAACTGCGTCTGCTTCCTGTATGCCTGTAATTGAGCAATTTAATTACTTGTTGTATTATCAATATGGCCTGGAAGTTCAGCAAACCAGCGGAGCAGACAGCCGGTCCCAAGCCCGGGTAAACACAGAGGGTGGACGTCAGGAAGAGCATCCGGTTCTAATAAAGCATGCCACAAAATAATCACGCCGGAGACAATCAGAATGACAGATAATGCTAGGGCATACCCAGGAAGGGATGCGCAGCGGCATATATGCCTAGACGGAAAACGAGAGAGGCAAACAAAATTGAGAGTGGCATCCCTTAACATCGGGACACTCACAGGGAAAAGCAGAGAACTATCAGGAGGAAAAGCGAGAACAATTGGAGATGGGTACAATTTGTCTTATAGTGGAGGCGGACGACCGAGAAATGGAGTGGCGATATGCCTTAGTGAAGAGTGGCAGGATAGAGTGATACCGACTGAGAGAGCGTCGGACAGAATCATGACAATGAAACTTGTAACACCCGAAAAGACGTAAAACATTGTGACAGCATATGCGCCCTAACAAGGATGTGAAGAGGAGGAAAAACAGAGATTCTGGAACCAACTGGAAGGAGTTACTACGAGGATTTCGGCCTCAGAACAACTGATATTAGCAGGTGACTTGAATGGACATGTAGGAGCAGACAGATTAGAGGGCTTTGAGAGATGGCATGGAGGAAATTCAGCAGGTAGGAGGAATGATGAGGGGGAAAAGATTATGGATTACGCAAGGAGTACAGATTTGGCGCTGGCAAATACTTTCTTTGCCAAAACGAATGAAAAGACCTACACATACAAAAGCGGCCTTAACCAGACAGCGATTAATTACATCATGATACGACGAGAAGACTTTGGCAATGTGAAAGATTGTAAAGTGATCCCAGGTGAACCAATAGCACCACAGTACAGGCTCTTAGTGATGGATTACAAGATCAGAAAGAGGCAAAAGATAGTGAGAGAGAGACCAATGAAAATCTGGTGGAAAATCGAAGAGGAAGAGGGAGACGAGCTGGATTGCAAGGTTACAGAGCTGTTGGTAGAACAAAGTGAAGTGAGAGATTTGACATGGAATGAGACATACCCGAAAATAATTGAAGCAGCAAAG
Organism: Membranipora membranacea; assembly: GCA_914767715.1. Classification (NCBI taxonomy): domain Eukaryota; kingdom Metazoa; phylum Bryozoa; class Gymnolaemata; order Cheilostomatida; family Membraniporidae; genus Membranipora; species Membranipora membranacea. Next base: position 11,835,443 of record OU612067.1, on the reverse strand, counting down.
GAGTCACTTGGAGTCAGAAAAGGAGGAAGGTACATAGAGAAGGAATCATGGTGGTGGAAAGAAGAAGTCCAAGAGGCTGTGAAAAATAAGAAAGAAGCTTTCAAAGACTGGAAAAGAACGAGATCAGATGAAGATAAGGAGACAATGAAACAAATGAATAAGATCAGCAAAGAGAAGTGTGCAATAGCAAAAGAGACAGGTTATGAAGATTTGTATAAAGATCTAGAAGAAAATGGCCCGGAGAAAATTTATAAGTTAGCAAGAACAAGGCAAAGGAGTTCAAAGGACATAGATCGGATAGTATTTATCAAAGATGAACAAGGAAGGATCATGAGTGAAGATAAGGACATCAAAGAAAGATGGAAGGATTATTTCAACAAACTACTAAACACCAAAAACAGAATGCCAGAAATAGGAGCAATGGAGAAAGTACAGGGGCCAGTTGAGGACATCTCGGAGGAGGAAGTAGGAAATCAGATAGGAAGGATGAAATTGAATAAAGCAAAGGGACCTGATGAGCTCCCCATAGAAATGATAAAGAAACTTAAGGACACAGGAACAACATGGATAACATCTTGTTTTAGAAAAGCTATGAGACAAGGGATACCAAATGAGTGGCGGAAAAGCAAAATTGTCCCACTTTACAAGCAGAAGGGTGACCCCCTTAGTTGTGGTAATTACAGAGGTATAAAGATCCTCAGCCACTCCCTCAAACTTTATGAGAGAGTTATTGAGTCGAGGTTAAGATAGTTAGTCAAGATTAAAGACAATCAATATGGGTTTCAGAGGGGCAAATCAACCACAGAGCCCATGTTTTGCCTACATATGCTACAGGAGAAGTATAGGGAATTCATCAAGGAGCTGCATATGGTATTTGTTGACCTGGAAAAGGCGTATGATACCATCCCAAGAGAGCTAATTTGGCATTGTCTGAGGAAGCGTCATGTGCCTGAAGTATACATTGACATCATCAAGGATATGTACAAGGATTCAACAACAAGAGTGGTAACAAATGCAGGAGAGACAGAAGAAATAAGAGTGGAAGTTGGACTACACCAAGGATCAGCCCTTAGCCCATTACTTTTTATAATTACAATGGATGTTATCTCGGTTGACAATGGAGAAGACACACCGTGGAGTATGCTGTTTGCAGATGATTTGGTTTTTGTGATGAGAGTCGACACGATATGCAAGAGGACTGGAGAAGAAGATTAGAGGATGTGGGCCTAAAAGTCAGCAGGTCTAAAACTGAGTACCTACCCCCAAAGTACAGCAGTGACAACATCAGATTAAAGGAGTATGATGGCCCTGCACATGCCACTTTGCCTCAAAGGACCACATTCAAATACCCGGGAGTATTGTGCGACAGTAAAGTACCTCAAAAGTTGAAGGTGATCATCTATAAGACAGTGATACGCCCGGTGTTATTGTATGGAGCTGAAACATGGCCATTGACAGATTATCTTGCTGAAAGATTCAGTGTATATGAGATGAGAATGTTGCGATACTGTCTTGAAATTAGTCTTGAGGAGCACAAAACCAACGGAAGTATAAGACAAGAAGCGAATATCATGAGTGTATTAGACTTGATGAGAAGAAGAAGGTTGCAGGGTTTGGGCATGTGTGCAGAAGAGAAGAAGATGATGACATCAGAAGAGTACATGAGATGAGAGTGGAAGGAAAGAGAAATCGGGGACGCCCAAAGCATAGATGGAAGGATACAATCAGGAAAGATCTCCAATCCTGTTCTCTCAGTGAAGAGTATGCTCAGGACAGGATTAGATGGAGAAGTTTGATAGAGCTAGGCCTCCGGCAGGCACCCGCTACCTGAACAGGACAGAGCGGAGATAGGTGAGGATAGGTGAGGATTATCATTATTATCATTCAGTTGTACGCCATTCAAGTACAGGTGGTGGCTTCTGGAATCTGGTCCATAAGTTTTCCTTCAGAGCTTTATGTGACAGAAGGACGGAGATGTATCTTAAACCCCCTATTCCAAGACAATGTTAGGGTGAAAGCAGCCAATCTGGGATAATCTATCTTTGGGATTAGACACTTTAAAGTACTTGGTATCTATTTTTACCAAGAAATCTTCATATAATTCATATTTCATAAGAGTAAGTAACAAGTTAAGTACAGCGTTGTGTGGACACCCTATATAAGTCTCGAACCGCGCTATTGCTTATGTGCAGAAATGGCATGAAGCCGTAACATAATCAAGTTAAAAAACTCACTGGCCTACCAGTAGATACAATTGAGGGTCAGTCACTACCCTGTGAGAAGGTGCATGGATCTATTTATTGTTTGGTGTTGTGGAATGCCTTGAATCATGCTTGTTACGTGACCCAAAGACTTGTAAGGACATGCAGGAAAAATTGCGGTCGGATGCTCCTGATATCACCACTGCATGCACTGGAATCAAGCTAAGGCTTCTTCCTTTTAAGTTTTAATCAAGTTATGCAGCTAAACAAACATTCATCTGATTCTACTTACATCAATAAGAACAGCATTGATATAGTCTCCTTCTGCAGAGATCATGACCTTCGGCCTCAGAAGTCTTTCCTTATCAGCTTTTCGATAAAAGAAAATAACATCACGTTAGGATATATAAAAATGATAAAGTCATTGCTTACAACTCCTGTTAAGCTTTCTAGCTTGCCATCTAAGAGCGAGCTATGTCATTTCAGCACTTTTAACTTACGGACTATGTAGCTTTTTAAGGTCTCCATAATCAGTATAAATTTTAGGCTTGGATAGTATGTATTTTGACTGACATTAATGAACATCAATATAATTATAGAAGGGGCTGCATAATCCTTTTCTGAGGCTAATCTATTAAAAAAACCTTGAATGAAAGAAGTTGTTGCATCTTTTCAAATTTAAAATGTTTTTGCTTACTTTTCGGTTTGCTTGGCGGCAGGATATCTTGGTTTCTGTTCTTTCGCTGATTTTCCAGACTCTTCCCTTCAGAGACATCAAGGTCATGCAGTCTTATCATCATCTGTAGATGCTGAATGTAAAAAAATGTAACATTAAGATCACAACACTCACTCTGTTCCAATGGGGTCAAAGCCTCCATTCTACGGCAGCAATGCAAACACATGTGGAACATGGTGTTGATATGAGAGATTTCACTGCACCTAGTTAGGTTAAAGAATATAAGAAACAATTTTTAGATCATGCTAAGTTTGTCGCAGAGTTCTTAACCGCAGATAAAGTTATATACGTAGGCTTGGCTACAGAACTGTTTTTTTCGCGGTTCAAAACTCTTCAACCTTTGTTCCTATATACCAGTTTAAATTGCGCTGTATGATTAAAGTTTCCTAATATCTAATTAAAGAGAAATATTTAGCAAGGGGGCGATAGGATAGCCCACTACCCTTTTCTCACTACAATAATGATATATAAAAATTGATTTACTTCAAACTCGTCAGCAAGGGGACTCTCGGTGTTGGAGTATATCTGGCCAGAAGATAATCGGCTTTCAATCTCGTTTGCTGGCACCACATAGCTCGATGTAGTGTAAGCCTCATAAATCACTTTGTGAAGGAATATGTACTGCTTCTGTTAACAAAAAATATTAGTACATATCATTGTATTATATACTGTTTCGGCTGAAAGAGCCAATCAAGAAACAATAAGTAGATGAAATAATATATTGAGTCCATGATTGTTCTGTAATAACACTCATTATATCTAGATTTGCCATTGTACATACTTACAGAGCATGTAAATTATCCTAAAGATCAGTAAGTATAGCTAGCTCTAGCTTAGTCTACCAAGTAAACGCCAAGTTTACCATCCGCTAACTGCATACTACTTTATCGTTATTTTGAACTATTGCGTTGTCTCAATGTGGTCCATTGCAAACTTTTTTTTACAAAAGAAAGCAGTTCAAAACTACGTTGTAGCTTATGGAACCTGTACTTACACCGCTGCACCTGTGATCTGATTATCGAATGGAAATAAAGTATGCTAGCACATTTAAATCTTAGAAATGGCGCCACATGAAACGTGCTGGACAGATGGGAATAGTTGATCAATCAGTTGTGGATGCCTTGATTCTATAGAGAAAAATGAACCCTGTCACAAGCCAATGATGATCTTTGTCATAAGAAACATAAAACGCAGGATTTGACACCATCACCAATTTTCAATGTTGCCCCACCTCAGTTTGGACCATGCTTGGTCGCCTCTCTCTCATCAGTCGTATGCAGTCAAATAGATCAACTTGTGGGTTTTTCTCCGCTCGGTTCATCAGTGTGTCCAGTCCTAGGAATGTACCCGTCCGCCCAACACCGGCACTGTTATACAGATACAAATTCTTAACATGATCAAAGCAAAATAGAAAAAAATATTGCTTTTATTTTACTTTTGATCTTAAAAAAGGAACAGTGTGCAATGTATACAGTGTACAACTACCATAAAACCAGAGCCGTAGGTTAGTAAACATCGTAGGGGAGGTTAGTCCGAAGCATCATTAGGAGAGGGTGCTGTGAGCTCCTCCCAAAGCAATTAGGGAAATGTTAATCCCAGTGGAGCCTATTCTGGCATGGATTTTTCAATGTGTCTATTTAGGCAACTATATTTATATTTCCACAGGAGGCATTGCCTCCTCTAGAACTATGGGCCTAAAAAGGTACCTAAAACAGTCCAAAATAACTAGAGTTTCATGATTACTGATTTACCTGCAGTGCACAAGAAGAGGACCAGTAAGTCTGAATGTTTCAGAGTGAACTCTTCTGTAGAAATTAATGAAAGGACTCATTTCGTTCGGCACGTCATGATCCGGCCAAGACGTGAAGTGGAATTGTTTAATCTTCCTAATTTGACCATCCTGGTGAAATCGAGTAGATCACATTCAAACATTCAAACAATGCAGATATAAGATATATTTTTATAGCCAAACTAGCTATAATTAACTCCATAACAAAATATTCAGCTGATAGAGTATACAGACTAAGGCTATCACTAAGGCCCATCACAATCCTAGGAAAATTTTAATGATAAACATTATGCACATACCTTTGATACCTCCAGCTCTCGTATGACGAAGTCGGCCCACATAACATAAGAAGTCATGCTGACAGTTATATCTCGGAAGGATATTGGGCTTGTCTCTTCCATGGGCCAGTACATCTCACATTTCGGCTTTAATAAAGAGACATGATCGACAGGAATATTGGCATATGTATAAAGTAGGATATAATATACTATGATATTATATGTGATTCGGACAGCACGGGGACTGAATTCTATAAAATCAGAACATTATAATAATAATTTACTTTATAGGTTTTGGTGTTCATTGCAATGCTAAATACACAAACAAACAAATTAGCGGGGATCATTATATAGTATTATAGTGACTTACATGGCCGTTTTCAACTACATTTGTAACCATTACTACAGCCTTGACCTTCTGCTGCCATATCATCAACCAAAAGTCATCAATGGTTGCTTTCTGGGGACCTACAAGAGCACAGTCATACAATGGTATAAATAATACCATATTCTATAGAAACCACCGCCATATGCATTACTAGCAGGTTTGTGTATTATATGGTTTTGATCCTAACTTTTTAACGCTCATAGTCTGACTCATATTGTAGCGTGCTTAGATTTGGACGCTGCGCAAAATTTGAGGCTAGAATGAGGAAGTTGATTCAAGCTATGATTATAACTTTACCTTGTGAAGCAATGTACTCATTTTTCCCTGTGTAGCCCTGTAAAGTATGAATGCGATATCTTATGTGAACAGTTTAAAGCAAACATCATGAAACTTGTGTTTCTAATAACACAAAACGAACCGGGAACTTCCCTGTTCATGACTTTCAACTGGGTGTATTAAATTTGATTAAATTGAGAACCAATGATTTTAAAATATTCAAACCGTCTTAAATTATTTTGTTAAAAACCAATTGAGATGATTATGTCTAATGTTCTCTGAACAAAGAGCTTGACTGCAAACAGTCCCACTCTTCATAATCAGTTAAATTTAGGATGATCATGAATTATTCTGGTTGATGAAATTTCCTGCTGGTTTTTGTACTCTATAGGCAGAAATAATTTAACTTTTCATGGCAGCATAAATGATTTAGTTGAGTTTGAGTTTGAAGGTTGGCCAACTTTTGCATTCAAAAAAATAGGGGAGCATGACTATTTAACAACAAACACCCTATATATCTATATATAATAAATGGCTCATCAAACCTGAATATGAGAGGCGTTGATGAAATCACTGTGATCAGGGCTCTCAGTATTAAGAACCACTCTGTGAGCATCACCTAAAGAAAACAGATAAAGAAGTAAAAGACCATGGGATGACAAAGATTTTGCAGAAGATACTACACTACATACCTCATCTCAGACTGGAGCTGCACATGGACTGGTGAAGTAGCCTTTGCGAGAGCGAGTTGTTTCTCTGTGTTAAAAGCCTGCCGTTTTTATCGCAGGGGGGGGGGAGCTTGAAATGGTGTCTCAACAGCTGATTCAAAATTTTCAATCTTGAACTTGAATATCTTGCTTGTTCCAGCCTGTTTGTGTGTGCCATGACATTTCAAGACATAATGATGTAAGCAAGTTTGATCAGCTATTGCCAGTGCAAGTTTACTAGCTGGTCTGCAGTAGTCTTTACTGAGAACAATCATTAATGGGGGTTGCCGACCAAAAGGTTAAATGCATCCCTATATCACTATAAATGACTTATCATTCTCTAACTAACTAACTAATTAAATAACATGGTTGAACCTTTCAAACAATGGCTCATAAATAAACTAATAGTGAAAACTTATTTCCTAGAGAACCTTGCAATAATGAAGGCAATAAATGTAGTCTAGAATTTGCGAAATCTGTGCAGGAGGCTTGTAATTAGATTTTTGTGTGCTCACCTGGATAGAGGCCTTTGTATTTGCACTTTCCTTTGTTCTCTGGGCGACTAGCCACCTCCATAATAGGCTTTGGTAAAGCTCCAAGTTTCTGAAAAGATAAATTGTATTGACTGATTAATCTGATGAAGCTTGTTTATGAAATTGAGGTTTATACAAAGAGAGCATCCAGATGGATTATCATTGCTGTTCAACACCAAGCTGGATATGTTTGTAGAAGTTTTACAGACCGAACCTATTTTGAGTCAGGGCTAGAAGGTCCCATTTCTGATGATTGAAGGGTTGTACCCAATTAAATGTGTCAAAGAGAATCTAGTTGCGACGCTCACAACAAGATATGCTTGTAACAATCAATGGCTGTTTCAAACCGACATGGATAAGTTTGAAATATGTGTTAAGTGGTTAGTAGTGGTAGTAGACTTCGGAAGGACCACAGCAATATATAGTCTGGCAGCTAGTTCTGCAGTAATTATGCAATATTTTATCATTTAGAAAATTCAGAGCACTTCTGGGTAAAAATTATGTGTAGTGTTAGGAAATGTCCTCCCTTCTCATCTAAGAGCTATGCGGTATTTATGCGCCCTAGTTCTTTGCCAACCTAACACTTTTATCTACTTGAGACAACTGTAAAAATTATTAAATGAAGTTATCTACTGTTGTAAAATGTCTCCTGAAAATGGAACTATATTTATTTTGAACTTATGTGGGGAAGAATGCCAATTGAATATATTTTGAAGTGTAAGCTTATTATGTTGGCACAGGACTAGGCCGCATAAATACCTCATAGCTCTTAGATGAGAAGGGAAGACAATTTTTAACACTACACATAATTTTTACCCACAAGTGCTCTGGATTATCTAAATGTGAAAATTTTGCATAATTACTGCAGAACTAGCTGCCAGACTATTTATTGCTGCGGTCCTTCCGAAGTCTTTAACAGTGCTCGACTTGTGTCTTGTCGTTGAGATGGGGGATGGCCAAGGTAATTTGAACTGGCCTTAGTTCAGATCTCATGAACCAGTCGAACTTATGGTGCTGGATTAGTCTTTCCGTATGTTGACGGCCCCAAAGATGTGTCTTCGACTACACCAACACAACACAAAATTTAGTAAGTTTGATGTGTATATTATACTATACCTTGTAATCCTCTTTGAGTGATTCCTCTTGTGCAGTTGCTAAATCAAGCAGCTTTGTGATGTGAGTGACTCTTAATTCATCATATATCTGGACAGGATTACGGTCTACAAAGAGACAAGCGTGTTTTAAGAGTTGCTAGATGGTATGGCAGGGTAGAATGGAAGCGGACAATAAATTCACAGAAGAGGTATAAACCCGAGGGTGCTGGGGGCTGGAACAATCAACTTTGAAAGCTCCTCCAATGGGATTCGAACCCACAACTCTTGCGGCACTAATCGCCTGGCAGTGAACAGCAAGCGCGCTAACCAATGCGCCATCTCCCCATCCCCAAAAAAGAATGGGTTGATGGCGCTAATTAGCATGCCTGTTATTCACTACTCAGTGTTGTGTTCTCTCGTCCCATAGCACATTCCACTACACCATTGTCACCCCATGCAACACAGCGTACGTGTTAGGGTTGTTGGCCTTACATGAGCCATTGCTGGGACCCCTTGTAGTGAGTTCTAGCTGTTTTTCCAGCTTGTCAGCATGTCTTTCCATGAGCCAGTCAGAAGACAAGTACACAGAAGAGGTATACACCCGAGGGTGCTGGGGGCTGGAACAATCAAACTTGAAAACTCCCCAATGGGATTCGAAACCACATTCACAATTATTTTACAGAACTCACAATTTTTAACGGTAAGTCATACAACATAAAAGACGTGCCATTGCCATTTTTCTGAGTGGTCCACTGATGAATAAACTTTAATTAAAGGTTTCTGAATGGATACTATGCAACTAGATCTAGGTATTTTATCCTGGCATCATAGCCTTATGTAAGCAAAGCAGGTGAAAATTATATATGATTGTTTTGTTTTTTTGTTCATTCAGATTAGTAAATAAATAGGTAACTCTATATAATTCTGTGTAATAAAAAAAGCCTGAATTTTGTACTAATATATCTGAGGAGTAAGATGATTTCTGGGTTGAAAGGGTTAGGGTGTATACGATTTTAACTGTTTGGAGTTTTACATGCTCAGTAGTAAGCAGAGATGTGATAGTTAATCAGCAACTAAATAAACTTACCATCAGAGCTTGTCTTTGGTTTTGGCTTTGGTGTGGGTTTGGGCTTCAAATCAGTTTTTTGTAGAGGTGTGAACTCAATCTGTTGGTCTTTATCATCAAGAGGTTTGTTTCTAAATCTGAAATATAACAAAAATGCTTTGTATGGGATTGTAGTTTTGCGAGTAATGCTGTTAAGGCTGGAAGGGGAAGAGCCTATATAGATGCACATATACCGCTATAATTTGATTTTTGATAGTTTTGGTCATTGTGACTGCTGATTAAGTCACATAAAGCAATCACTTCAAACTTCTGTTGTTTATCTTTGATATATTTTGCTATTGTCAAGTATTTTCTTTGGGATCTATGATTCAAGCAACTGGAAACCACCAGAATACTTCTTGACTAGACTAATGAAATTGAAACTCATATTGTAAAAATTACACTATAGCACAAACTGAGATGCCTGGGTTGAGGAATGCTTTTTCTTCGCTGCAATATAAAAATTGTGCTGAAAAGTGTCCTAATGCTCAGCCTCAATAGGTGACAACGAGGTCAATATTTCGAGATAAGTCAGACAGCAACTTTTGAAAAAGGAAAAGACCAGGCAATGGGAACGCTACTACCAAACCCAATATTTCCTTTTTCCATGTGGCCAAATGCAATTAATATAAGACACTCATGTGCTGAAAAAATGCAGCAAGGAAAATTAATTGTATCTGCTTTAATAGGGTTAGTTGCTTACCTTTTGATATATATAAACACAGCACCTATAACCATGGCTGTTATCACAACAGGAACAACAGTTCCGGCTACTATGGCAGCTATAGGTGGTGCTGTTGTTGGAGGCCGATTTACTGTTACTAGAAAAAAAGTTGTTATATATTTTAACTCATTATAGAGTACTGGTATAGCCAGTTATATGATATTATTGCAGGCTATATTAAAATTGGGTCTCGCTGTAAAGTTTATCGTGCCGTTTAGATCAATGCTTTGCATCGAAACTGAGTAGAAGGCCAGTAATTTTAGAAAGCAATTTGAAACACACTGACATATTTATTAGCTCTTCAAGTCACAATAGGTATCAAAATGTTGTTTGATACATTTGTGTTTGTGTTGTTAACATTTAGATATGAGATATCAATGCTGCTGAAAAAAAATTTATCGAAATAATTGTCAAAATGATTAAGGTCATCACAATCAATGCATTCTATTTCAACACTTTGCAGCATCATATTTGATAGATTTCTGTCAATTACAGTTCATAATTACTAACCTTGAAATGATTGTGATACTGTGAATTGCTTGAATGTTGTATTCGTACCCTGAAGAAGGATGATAAATGATTCCAATAAATGAATTCTAAAAATGCAAATTAGTTCTGGAACTCCTATCATGAATCAAGGCAATAAGCATTGAAGGAAAACAGTTTCGGTAGTTTTACAACTTTAACACATACCTGGATAATACAATAAAGTTGAATATGGACAGTGTTTATTAGCTTTTCACTTACATTGATTGTGCCTTCGAATCCGATGTGGAAAGTGTATGATTGATCTTTTGTCAGTGGCTGGTTATAGTACCCATCTCTTGTCTTCCCATTGCCGACTGTGAACCTCAGCCCATCTTCTTTCACCTCTTCGGAATCAATAACAGCTGTTACGTAGCATGTTTGGTTATTTTCAGCAGCATGAGTTGAGTTGTACAACTGTTCGATGCTGCATTCTGGTGGCAGAGACCGCTTCTTTCTACTCCTTTCTTCACCTCCATTCTCATTAATAACAATAATGTATCGGCTAAAGAATATCAAAATTTGATATTAGGAAGATTCAAAAGTGAAGGTCATCATTTAAAACTGTGACAATGAATAGTAATTTCAGTCATCAATATCAATCCTGAGCACAGTTTTTGTTTATTTATCATGGTCCATAACATTCAACAAAATGTAATTTAATTGAGCTGTAGCCATCGAAAAATATCTATTTCAATTTCACGCACACGATGTTGAACACAAAAGATCAGAAAACAATTTGCTTGGTACTATTTTTTTAATTAGAAGCATGGTTGATAGAAAATTGTTGATTTAAATCAGTGGTTCTGATCACATGCCACACCCTGAAGCATAGGCAGCGAGATATTGGATTCAATTGTCTGCAATTGTCAGTTTGCTCTCTGTTTCTAGGCAGGATGGTGCACACCTGGGGACCAACCTAACCAAGTAAAAAATTGACTGCAGTGGAATTTGAACCCACAACCTTCAATGTTTGCTCGATGGAAGTCCGTCTTTTATAACCAACTGAACCACCTCCTGGTGAGACTTAATCACCACGGTATGCTTTTTTGTTGGTACAATAATAACTTAGAACCACGGGCTATCATTTTCTAGTGAACTTTCTGAAAATCTTTACTCAAAACCTTTATTCCAGGTTGGTTTAAATATGACCACTGTCTTGAACTTTGCTTTTTATCATAATGTTAATATTTGGATGCACGCAAGCTTCCTTTTCATGCTATCTAGTTTGCACAATGAATGAACTTTCGTTGTGTATCACAATTTCAAAGTTTAACAGTATCACTTTGAATGCTATCATGTATAATTGCAAAAACACCCTTGGCTCTCAACTATCTTACCTTATTGTGACCTGATCATTCTCTGGAGTGACAGGGAATATCTTGATATCTACAGTTCCAGATGTCTCATTTATTGTTCCAACCTCTGGCACCACACTTATCACTGCAATTTGTGATTGACATCATGATATTAATAATATATGTAATATTTATCTCCCCCTATGTGGGAAATGGGTTGTTAGTGTTCAATGCTCTTTCCTTTTGCCAAGGTGTCACAAAGTGTCATCTAGGCTAGCTTATATGTTATTATAACCAACCTGCAACAACTGTATATCCGTCGCTCTCATTTTTTGGGCTGGAGCCAATGCTGTTAACAGCGAAAGCTCTGCATCGGATACGAACAGCAGATCCAAACCCACATATCTCCATCTTGTTCCCATTCTCAAACAGGTGTGAGGAATTGACCGTGTTATTCAGATCCTGACTGCTGATTTTATCTTGAATGCTGCCATATTCCCAACAGCCATACTGAAATAAAACGTGAATTGTTAGGCATTTAAATTGGTTCATTTTTCATAAATCTCTTTGATATCCTATATGGGATCCAGATAAACTCATATTCTATATTCGATACATAATTGATATTGTGCGTCAAACTTCCTTCCAAGTTTGCTTGTTTTGCATTTTTAATGAACACCATTACATCAACACAGGGATGAGTTCTATCTAGGCATACCTTATAGTGGGTGATATTCCCATTAGGTTCGTCTGGTGTATCTAAGTGTAGTATGGCACAAGAGCTGGTAAAGTCAAGATTCAACTTCGGTCCTGTATAGGGAGCTGTATCATCAAAATAAGTAGAAATGTAGGATGTGTTAAGACTCTCGAATATCGCTTAATCTCATGATAAATATCCATATAATATTATATCCATATGGTGCTCAAAATAGAGGCTGTTGGAACACTCTGTTAGGTTACCTTAAGTAGAGAGTATCAGAAATATTATGCATGAGACAACCGCACTTTGGTTACTATGGCTTGAGCTTACCTAGTTCCCCTGTGGTGTATGTGATGGTTTTGTTTGTCAGGTATCCACGATCATTTCTCACCATGATTTGTACCGAATAGTCTGTCACAGCGTTTAAATCACTGATAGACTGCATGTTACCAGCAATTGCCTCTTCTCCAATGACCCTGAATGATATTCCATCATCTTTCACCTCTTTGCATTTTGGGTTGATCTCCTGAGGTGTGAGAAATTGAAAGCATTAAAACAGTAAGGGTATGAAACTGTCCATATCACAGCCAGGTTATCACAGCTATATCTGAAAGCTCTACAGAAAATAGCTTGGATTACTCAAGTATATTTTACTCACCATTGGTGGTAGACTCAAAATTATTCTTCTCCTTGGTCTGTTTGAAAGGTCGTCTATGTCATCACTGACGAAATTGGTGAAGTTACTCGGCAAGACTGGAACTAAAAGCAGTATATACAAACAAGATAACATTCATTCATTGTGACTAACCCAGAGTGAAATCAATCCAATAATCTAAAATATTCAGAAATTTTTTTTTTATATGAGGAGTGAATTGTTCCAGACACTTAACTGAGTTTGATTTAAATTTCAAATATATTTAATTTTATTGTCTTAACACCAATTTGTTGACCGTTGATAAATTTGTGAGCCCCTGACCAAACAATCCAAGTCAAAGCATTCCTTTGACAGTCCAAAATGAGTTTTTATATGGAATTCTTCACAAAATTAGCTGTGTTGCATTTCGAAAGTGCATGTTGACCAAAAGCTGGTTGTGATATAGCGAAACTATCCACTCACATGTACATAGTGTCCGTATACTTTTCAAAGCCTCATCACTGTCTCCTATCTGATTGGTTGCTTTTATCTGACATTCTACTTCTGTGTATGCATCATAACCACATTGATCTTGTATGTAGATGTTCCTGTTCGTGTTTGACCAAGAGTCATTTCCTGTACATTTATACTATGAAAAAATATTATAAACACACGCCTCAAATAGCAATCCAAAGTCAGTTGAAAAACGTAATCAAACTATGCAAAACAGAGTCGCTAAGCGAAATAAAGGATCAAAAGAAGTTCAGGGTGCAATAAAGTCATAATCTGGTTCAGAAAACAGACTTCCCACTGAGACTGGTAATTGTGATATAAAAGAACTTCAATTTATTTTACCCAAAGAGTTTAATATAATGTGGATAATGCATTTTGAATGGCTACATGTGACTGAAAATATCACAATGCTGATCCAGGGATCTATTTCTGCAATGCTAAATTATGACAGGCGCTTTTGCTTCTTCTTCTGAAGCTACGAATGCTATTTTGTTTGTGCTAGTCTTCTCATAAAGTTACTTATTTTTCCTTACGATCAAATTTAACAAACCTGGTAGTGTGAAATATCACCATTAGGATATTGCGGTGCTTCCCATGTCAGAGTCACACATTGAAATGTCTTTCCTATCATTTCAAATTCTTCTGGTGTGATTTGAGGCCCTGCAATAATAAAATAATCAAAATAACCTAACATCACTCTCACACAACACAATGGCGTAAGGAAACTCACAATTTAGAGCCTCAGCGCCTCAGTACCTCACAAAGCCCATGGTCATAACATATCCTGTCTAAGTGACTCTGATCATAACACAACAACTAAACAAGAGAAACCAAATAAAAAAAAAAAGAATGCATTTGCAGAACGCATTTCGTGGCTGCTTGGTTTAGACACTTACTCTGTCGGTGACCCGTTTAGAGGGTTATATGCTCTAGCCACTTACTTATTGCTTGAGTTGTGATAGATATCGTTTCAGCCGCTGATTTGTTATTATGGTTGTTGAATGCTTCAACAGATGCCTCTAGAGCTGTATTTCCGTCTGCATACAAATCATAGAAATGGTAGCCATTCCTATTTCTGTACTTGAAACCATTCAAATTAGGTGATGAAATTCGAAAAGTATTTGTACTTCTCAGGCTGTTACAATAATGGAAGTCAGGGTCCTGTAATAAAAAAATTGAATATGCCGTCACCACATGATATCATCATAATAGATTTAGTTCTCAAACTTGGTATAAATAATCACTAAACCTTTTATTCATTAATTATGGCGATTATCAATCAATCACGAAATAATAAGGTCCAAACTGCTTGGCTCCGGTAACGATCGGCAAATATATGGAATGAACTTGACTTAAAATCGATCTTGCAGTTAAATTCAGTTCAATTGCCTGCGTCTTTGCCATCAGAACGTCATTATGGATTTAACCGCTCTCTAGGTCATTCATGTCATGGTCTATATTGGTCATTAACTTTGATAGGCAATAATAAAATATATTTTATATATATGTCTCTTGCTACGGTACCAACTGATTCCAATTTTTCAATTGTTCGCAAGAAGATTACACAAGGTTCTATTTCATTCCTGCTATTACCTGCCAGCTGACTCTGTATCTCAATCTTCTTCTGCCACTGCTAGTTACTTCGCCTTGCAGTGTTAGCTGTACATTTTTAGGCTTGGTAGGATCTTTGATATAAAACAGATTATTGTGAAATAGAAGAAGGAATCTGTCTTCATAATCAATAAATTTTACGAGTCAAGATGTCTGAAAATAGTTTAGTATGCTGTATTCTCCTGAGCTGGGTTGTGCCAAATATTTCTATGTCAAAAAGTGTATTGCCATGATCCAGAGAATTCCTTAGATGATGTTCATAACCAATAACTACTCACAATCACACAGGGTCCTCACTGGGCCCCGAGAGGCAGTTTCACTCCAACCCTTAGCGTTGTGAGCGTTTATCTGACAGGAAACTGGAGTGTAAGGATCGTATTCACATACAGTCACATCTTGAGCTCCTCCATTAGCATCAACACTAATCCAGTCACTGCGTCCCGTACATTTATACTGAAATAATAATGATGAACTCCTGACCAGATACACATCTCTCTTGTCATGTTGGTGACCAGATCAATTTTTTTTATGAGAATCAAACAAAATATTAAATTTGACAATGAAATTATGAGATTGTATCTATACCATCCTAAAAAATTAAATTTGCAAAAAAAGTTTCTTAGTCCATGATGGTAACTGTTCGTGTTGCGAAGTAATCAGATCTCAACCAAGGAGTAACTTAGCTCAACAAATAACTTCAAACTTGTTTTCATCATCATTCAATAATTTATGACAACTTAGAACAAATTAATATCAAATGAGCACCAATGGGTACACTATATAGTTGTGCGCTGGCTTCAATTTTGAGAGGAAAGATCTGACTCCCCAAATTTATTTTTACCTGATATATTTGTATGGGCCCGTTGATAAACTGAGGTGGATTCCAAGATAAAGTCATGCATTGTGGAGTGTTAGATATGAGCTGTACTGCAGTAGGCGCTACCTGCGGACCTTTATTAAAGAGAACATGAATTATCGCTAACAAACAGCTTACTGGAAAAAGTACAAGGTGACCAAGTCCCAATCAAATTGAAACTTAATCTTCATTACTTTGGTGCAATGTAATGTTCAAAATATGCAAACTGTTTTTCAGAATCAGCTGTTTCACATCGAACTCCATGAACCATTTGCCTTCAAGATTATTTACTTACGGAATGCTTCTGTGCTAAACATTTTCTGTGTCTCAACTGACACAAAGTTTCCATTGTTTTTAGCAGTAACTGCTACTGTGACCTGAATATTTCCTTCAGTGAAGATTATGTAATACTTATTATTGGTGTTATGCCAGTTTCCATTTGGATCTTTGAATGAATATTTGTTGTTAGATTTAAGAGACTGACAATTTATCATCTCTGGTTCCTGAAAAGAAACAAGGATGTATTATGGGCTACACATAGACGTAAGGAATGGTAAATCTGCCAACAAAGAATTAAGGATCAAGAAATGAGATTTGGGTCTCTGTACATCTGCACATGGGTAAAGGCTTCGGGTCTCTGTGACCACCCTGTGTGAATCAATTACCAGAAATAAATGCTCAATCCCAGCTACATCGAGCACTAAAATGACATATAGCATTGGTATACTCTACTCACTGTCCAGCTCACTCTGTATCTCCTCCTTACACGTTCTGAGTTAGTATGAGTTCCTTCATCAGTAAATATGATGTTTCTAGGAGATGATGGTTCTGAAAGAATATAAAGTATTTATCATTATTCGAAAAGTGGGTTATGATCATATATATAAAAACTGTGTTTATATCTATGGTTATGATAGTTTGGAGTCACAATAGACAATGATACATAATGTGATAATCCATGACATTGATATACCTGACAAATTTCAATGTAAGACCTGCCACACCTTCTGATACTTGCCCTAGATATTAACCTCAAGGTTTCCTTTTGGTGCTTCTCTTGTATTTTTATATTTGCTGTATGTATGAATATTTATATACATATATATAGTGATAAAATGGAGCTGGTATTTCCTGTGAAGATTTGTCAACTACATTAGATAAATTTTATAAGAGATATCGGGATTTCACAGAAAATAAAATACATTAGGTCTTAATGCTCTGTGACTACTGACAAACAAACTTTTGCATTAAGAATACATGCAGATCAATGCATGGAATAATAGTCATCCTCCAGACTGGAGATTGAGGTATATAGACAATGGTTGAGTTGTGAAAATTGATGAATGAAGGCCACTTAAGGAAGGAACTTGAATTTAATCTGATTCCTACAAATCTGAATCCTGTAAATGAATGAATAAATATATCACTTTTTAGGATTTAACATAAAAAAGTTATAATTATTATAATATCATTATTAAGCCAAGATTCAGAACAATATTATTAAATTATGATCTTACTATCACATAATGTCTTTGCAGTCAATGTTGATGTTTCGCTATCACCATGATTGTTCACAGCCTTCAGATCACAGGTGACGTCTGTGTTAGGGAGATGATTACAATCCTGTTTTTGGTTAACGTTGCCTTGAACAGTTTGCCATGAGCTGCTTCCATCAATGCACTTATACTATCAGTATTTGAAGAATATAAATGTATTGTGTGTCAATTTGCATTTTACAGTAAGAGTCAATATATTCTGATATTCTTAGTGAGAAGTTTTCACCAACAAATTTGCTGACCTTGTGACAATGGAATTGAAGAGGCATAGAAATATCTAAAAAGACTAGGAGATAGCCAACCTGATGTGTGAAAAAGATCTGGGTGTTTAGTAATGAACATGACGCTGAGCAGTCACCTTAAGAAAAACCTTATAGTATACAAGTATCTGAGTTTTTAGAGATGACAATAATTATTACCTTATAGGATGTGACACCGCCGTTAGGATAGAGAGGTGGACTCCAGTTCATCCTTACACATGTCGATGAGTATGCAGTTAGAGTAAAGCCTTCCGGTGATATTTGCGGATCTGAAACAAAGTTGAAACAAAGTCATCAAATAATCTGTCTCGCCCAGCATGCTAAAAAAGCTTAGCCTATGGGAGTTGGTGTCTACTTCTACCTAACGTATCTCTATACAACTAAAAGAAAAACAAGACCTTGGCTCAGATAAATCAGTGTCTCATCATAACGTCTCTTGAGCCTCTGGTAACAATGGTCTACATAAACAGTCTGTATATTTAGATACATATAATAGCTCACAGAATGAGGCTGTAGTCCACGATTTACTCTCAGCTGCAGAAGACTTGTTAGGGTCGTTTATAGCTTTCACTTTCACTGTGACCGTCACATTTCCGTCTGTGTAGATGTCATAAAATAGGTCTGTTGTTGAATGCCATGTGTTCAGTGGATCTTTGAATGAGTATGAACTTATCAAATCACAGTTTTTTGAAGAAGGAACCTACAAAAAAAAGTCGAAGGAAGTAACGTTGTCTCACCATCTATAAATGATGGTGACTTCGCACTTTACCACCAGATTTTATCATATGTTTCTGAAATAGACTATATTTTTGACATTCTCACCATCTTATTTCTGATTTCAGATTTATCATTTGCCTTGTGATGTCACAATGATGCAACTGTTTCAAATTGCATAACTTGCATGAACTATTTTGCCTTTAATGGAGATTGAACCCAGGCCTCCTGCGCCAGTGAACAAGCCTCTACCAACTGTGCTAGCAAGAAAAATTGGACAACTGAAAACTAGTATATAACTATAATGATCATTAGATGTAGGAACCAATTTGTCAATTAACTGTATTGCAACATGACATCATTCCTAGTTCAATTACATAATATTTCTGGAAGATATTAAGTTGTTAACACCATTAAAAATTCATTACCTGAAAAATACTGAAAACAATCATGCAGACACCGATTGGCAATCGCAAATATTGTGAAGGGACATTATTTTCAGTCTCATTACATGGTATTGGAACTACCTTTGCTTTGCACAATAAAATTTGGGTCAATTTCTCAATATTTATTTTGCGGAAATTATGTTACAAAACTATTTTAATAATTTGAAACTGTATGCATCCGTTTAATTTCTTTCCAAATAAACAATGTTTCATCAACAATAACTGACATACCTCCCAGGTAATTCTGTACTTTCTCATCGTTCGATCTCCATTTATCTCCAAACCATTATCTCTGTACCGCATATTGCGGGGTTTACTTGGTGCTATAAAATAGGAGAAAGGTTGAATATGAATTTCATATGAACATGCAACCGTCAGTTTTTTTACACACCGTAGTTGTACATTAAAAATACTGTAATTAAGAGAAATTCCTTAGATTACATTTCAGAACAAATCTCACCTAGACATTTTGTATATACAGAAGCTGAAGCTGTCTCACTAATCTCATTGTTATCATTGTTGACTGCCCTTATCTGACATGTCACAAGTAGATATGTTGTGTATATACATATTCGGCCATTTTGTGGAATCGCTCCCCAGGCGCTCATTGAAGTACATTTGCACTGAAGAAAATTGAAAATCAGCAAACGGCTGTATGACAAGGAGGTTAGAAACATACTCATGATCTATTATGCTGTCGCTTGATGCTTGACAATACAGGTGAAAATCATCATGTCGTTTGTTTTTAGAAATTGTAAAACCTGAAAAAGCAAGAGACTTTGTTTGGATATAGAGCTATCGGGTATATGACCAGAAAAAGAGAGTTGTAAGGAAAATGGCTTCACAGATAGACCAGAAACCTTGATATGAGGTGTTTCAAAGGAGCTGTATTGTATATTTATAGGAAATGGTTCGTGTAATTCTTATTGATGATTGGGGCTACGATCTTCATCAGTTTCAGAATTATAGATCTTTTCTGTAAATAAAGACCTACCTGATATTCAATCTGAGACAATGGAGCATTTGGGTATTGAACTTCTGTGTACGATATATCCACACAGTTGTCAGTAGGAGCTGTCAGAGTAACACTTCTAGGTGCAGTTTGTGGAGCTGTAGTTCCAACAGAAACAAATAAACATTTAAGTTGCAGCAGAAAAACTGTCAAAAGATTCTACTTTAAAAGATTGTACACTGCTGCTGCGTTTATCTAGGTGTTAACAATGACGGTAATGTGATGACAGTGATTATGTAAAACCACGATTGAAATAGACATTCAATAGGACAATTAAATAATGACAGATTTACCAGCTTGTGCCATGTTAGTTGGAGCTATTGTTGATTTATAGATTTACTCACGCAAACCGGTTTGTGTTGCAAATTCCAGAAGGGCTGGAGTAACAGAGATATGATCAACGTTGTTGCGTGACCATATTCTGATACGTAGGTTCACATGCCCATCAGTGATATATGTGTAACTCATATCTGGTTGATTTGCTAAGACCTGATTATCAATCTCGACTCGATATTTTCCATTTACTGTTGTCAAGCACTCAAGTCGATATTCTGGTGGCATCTACAAAAAAATAATTAGTGCAAAGCCATCCAAAATACAGTGTGGCTTTTGTATAACTGTATTGTAATTGTATAATTTCGCAGTCACAGTATCAGCAAATTTTTCTCCAGCAATGTAGATGAAAAACCATGGTTGCAGCTAAATCCATCTATGTAAATGACATGCAAACAGCACGTGGTAACCAAAACATTTCATTGTAACTGACATCAGGGAAGGGAAGGGAAGAACAAATTCCATTTATATGTCTGATCATTACTGTAATAAGTTTTTATCTTCCTACCGTCCAGCTGATACGATATATCCATCTTTTTCTTTGGTCGGATGTACTTTGTCCAGTAACAACAGCTGCAAGGTTTTCTGGTGTCGGGCTGGCATCATCTAGAAATACCAGTCATGAGCAACTATTTTTAGTCTTACCTATTTGCCTTAGAAGCATGTGTGAGCGACAATTATTAGACTTCTCAGACACTTGATCACAAAACAACCTGGAGGGAATGTTCAATCCATATTTGACTGAGCGTCCATCTGTGCATGTGCGGACAATTCGTATTTCAACTATTATGTATAAAGATTAGTTGCAGGTGATCTTACCTGCACAGTTGGTCTGTCCAATAACTTCGAGAGGATTTTCTGGAGAATTTTCCACCTTTACATAACAGGTATGGCGTCTACTACCACTCAAACCATTAACTGTGGCTGATACTTCGGAGTCAGAGCTTTGTTTGGTAGACCAGTTCTTATCCCCACACTTGTACTGTAACAAATCTAGATTATGTTTTCATTTAAATTAGTCACTTTTATTAGCAGTATGTTTCATATCGTGAAGAAAAAAAGAAAGTAACACAAGGTTAAATATTTTCTGTTTTATCCAAAATTGGAAATGTATGGAAATACAATTATTAAGTAATTGTTATCTGAAATCGTTTTTCATGAGCTAAATTCATGGATATTATTGTTGAATATAAAGCATGCGCAGTCAAATTTTGTGCATATCCCCAGCAGTGTACTAGCCATAAATCATTTAAATAAGCCTGTAAGGATGATAAATAATGTGTCAAGAGGTGATGCAACCACTGATATATATATTCATATTTTTTTTTCAATGGATGCAACCATAAAATAGTTGCATCACTTGTTCACTCATTTGATTTTTGCTTGTCACCCTGTATTTTATATTTCCTGATGCTGGCTGTGGTCGCTGCCATCTTAATCTAATGGATGCTCCGCTGGTTCCTGTTGCATTAAGCTGACGAGGGATAAACTGCTGTGTTTCTGAAATTTAATGGAAAATGCTATTAAAACAATTAGATAATAAGTGTCTTTAGGTGAAGCGGTTTCAAAGAATTTGATTCAAAATTAGTTCAAATTATCATAGGCCAGGAGACAGCAGAATCCAAGGTCAAGCAGAAAATACCAATCACCAGGCCAAAATCAACCAGGCCGAGTCTAATACACTTTAGTTTGAAAGACTTTCCAAGATCCACAACAGGATGCATAGGGGTGGTACTTGTTTAATTATACAAGGTTAGAAGAAAATACTCAGCACTGCATTCCTGTCTCAATCAACAGCACCGGCAGTGTTCACCAATATTTAAAAAGACATTTTTGTCTCTATTGACACCAGAAGCCAGATTATCTTGACCAAATAATGATTATAACCACCCAAAACTGGAATTCGAAATGTGCAAAATATACTGAGAATTAGTTTAAGATGATTTGAGTTTATTGGGGTTTGACAGCTAGTCAGTGCGCATCAAGCACTTTTTACTCGATGGCTGGTTTGAAACAGCTTCTCATAAAATGAAAGTTATGCCAATAAAACACACACAGGCAGGATGAAATATTGTCAGCTAATTTTTCTGTTGATTTAAATTGAATTGATAGGACAGGTAACTTACCGAATGCAAACACCTCGACCTCATCAAATAACATCCCGGTGGTTTGCTGAGT
This sequence comes from Membranipora membranacea, assembly GCA_914767715.1. NCBI lineage: Eukaryota > Metazoa > Bryozoa > Gymnolaemata > Cheilostomatida > Membraniporidae > Membranipora > Membranipora membranacea. The sequence goes on along the minus strand of OU612067.1, from coordinate 11,812,976 downwards.
TGTCTTGAGCCTCACATACTGTACATATCTGACATACTGAAGGTCATGACGTGTAACACGGTTGTTTGGATCTTTTGTGTAATCTATCTTCTCATCATTACCTCCACTATTTTCAGACACAATAATACTCACTCCAGTGATATCTTGAGAGAAACCTGATAGTATACAAATCATTTATTTTTTAGTTCAATAGCAAGCCAACATCATGATCTATCAATTTAAACAAATATTCCACTTTTAATCCATGTTGCTGATTGGTACTCATCAGTACGTAATAAGGTAATAATGTAAAATGTGCACGGTTTTATTTCAATTTCCTTTATCTGGTACTGTGAGATGTATTTTTTTGATTCACCCTACTATTTAGTCATAATAATTGTTAAAAAAACATTATTCTTACATAAGAATAATTGCAACTCAAATTTTTTGTACTTTTCTATTATTTTTCTCAACTATATCTCTTTATCCATATACAATTACCTAGTAAGAAAATGAAAAAAATAGCGTCATCATCGATGAATGACTTGATATTCAAAGACCATATTTTTTGTTGAAGTTATGCGTGGAACATCTGAAATTTACAAATGATAATCCCCTTGGTCCTAAAGGTGTACCAGAACAGGACATGAAAATTGCACTTTTCTAATTGAACTTTCTCCCTCACCCTTTGATATTAACATATGTATATGTATACAACCAGAATCTAACCTGTGACCCCTACCATCTTAACATAAGACACAAAGTACTTAGTTCCGAGGTTGACTTGCCAGAAACCCGCAAAAGCGTTGCTATTAAAACATCCAGAGCATCCGGTGGGTGCTGCGTTATTGGGTTGTAGTGTTGCTGTCCATAATCCGTCTACTAGGTTATTCTCGTCTCCCCATTTCCGATAACTAGCTGATGAGGGGGAGGTGTTTTGAATGGATACTGATTTACCCTCTGCCACGTTCTGGGGCCATGTTTGAGACTCAGCTGAAATATCAAACAAAGGAGATTTGGTCAAACATATCAGAGCTGGGATATTTCAAAATTATGTCAAATACAGGAGGGAGGATAAGGTACACATTGTTCTCTTACGATCTCACCGGAGGTGACATTGTGATTTTACCAAGCGACTCTGTTAATGCGGAGTGATGAATTAAAGCTGAATAAAACAGGTTTTTTGGTCGTCAAATATTCTGACCCTTAATTGGGGTAGACTTCGACTTCTCCTATCCTGGTAAATTGACACGGTGAAGAGCCAGATAGCTGAGATATAGAGACGCCAGTAAAACATCCTCATAGAGAGCAGCTAAAAATTATGGTGCATTATCTCGGAGAGCAGGTTCTATCAAGTGGTTACCCTGAAGTTACCCATGACAATGTGTTGGGAACATTTGACGATTATTTTGGTCTCGGAGCGAGTAATACTGTCGAAGGAGCTCAATACAACCAACTCGCTCAGAATTGTGATGGCATGTATATGTAATGATAAGTTACAATCTGAACCAGCGCTCACATTAACCAATGCAGTCAATATAAGCAGATGGTAAGAAGCAGAAAAACAGGGTGTTGCAGAGGGTGGAGCTGTATTCCTCAGTAAAATTAATTCTCGAAAGCAGAGCAATATACTGTGGAAAGCAAATCTACAAGTCCGGTTCAGTGGTAGACTAGAATTCACAGCAACATTTAAACTTGGCTCAGGTTCAGTGGTAATGTGTAGTGTTCAGACATACCAAGGTGATTAGAGCAAGCTACAACGCTCAGATATAAGTCTTGTGCAGGTTTTATAATAATAATAAAATAACGAACAATAAAACAACTGATGAGAAAATCTATGTTGTGGGTAATCAATGTAACAACTCAACTTATGTAAATTCTGTTGATTCAAATGATGATAAGTTTGTGAAGTTTCATTATGAATTTTTGGATATTTTCTCAGGTTTAGGTAAATTCAATGTCACCGAGCCACACAGAATCAAGATAAGGGAGGGTGTGAAACCAACCGCGGTACACGTGCCACATGAGGTGATACAACTGTGATTATCAACAGTCAAAAAGCAGCTAGACTAGATGGCAAGTAAGGCCCTTATATCTTAAGTGCCTGTTCCTACCGACTGGTGCTCAAGTATGGTTAAAATACCTAAAGAAGACCCTACCCTTATCTGGTAGGAGCTAACCTGACTAAACTGTATTGGGCTGTAAAGCATGACGCACATGACATCAGTTCTGTTGACAACAGTTTAGCAAAATTATCCAGGAGCCAAATTCAACAAAACTGGATGCTCAGGAAATTATCAGATACTGTTAGAGGATGACTCACTCTACTTACTACATTTATCATACCATTCGGACGTTATACTGTTATAATTGAGCGTAACTTGGTCATATCGGTTCAGGAGTTATCTTTCAACGCCGCATGTTTTATTTACTTGATGGACATGTTGGTGACGAATGCCACATAGACGATTTACTAGTATACAACTCTGCGAGTGAGGAGGAACACGATGATAGAGTGTGCACAGTGCTGAAACGTCTCAAAGATGCTGGAATGACTTCAAACCCGAAGACGTGTACTGTTCTGCTCACTTCATCAACGAGCAAGGCGTTCACCCTGAACCCTAATGTATACAGGAAATTTTGGAGTTACTTGCCCCTACTTGCGTCAGAAAGTAACATTAATTTCTTGGTTCTATAAACCAATAAGCTTAATTCTCTCATAGAATATCTGATCTAACTCAGCCACTAGGAGTCTTATTTGACAATTATTTGAACTCTCTCGAGCACCCTGTCTAGGATGGTATGATGTACAAAAACCTATCATCAGAATGAGTGATGCCTCAAAATAGAGACTAGGAACTGTATTATTTCAGGTTCAACCTGATGGGCCACACAGACTCATCGCCACAAAATCTGGAAATCTGACAGATGCCAAATCGAGATGGTTGACTATTGTTTTAAAAGCGTTAGGCATTGTGTCGGAGTGCTCGAAGTTCCAGATGTACATTTAAGGTCATACCAATTTGACAATCGAGACCAATCAAAAACCCCTCGTACCTTTAATCAACCCAAATGCAGTCAATGACCTCACAACCAGAATCCAGAGACAACGTTTCCAAACACTGAAATACTTATTCACAGTAGAACATGTACCTGGTGAACGCAACAATATAGCCGATCTACTCCCTGGTCAACCACTATCTTAACAAGATGCTGAAGATATTCGACTCTCAAGAGAAATAGAAATCGCAGCCATATCTACTATACTATCTTATCACAACCTTCAAGTGGACACCACCTTCCAGAGCTTAGAAAAGGTCAAAACTATAAAACAGGTGATACACTTTGACAATTTGGATGGCTTGATTATCTCTCAAATGTCGGGACTCATAGTCATACCAAAAAATCAGACAAGGAAAAACTGCAACGATTAGTCATGTTTGCTAATTAGCTACCAAACTATGACCATTTATGGATATCATTCGTGTATGCTCTTTTTGTCTGTTCAGCCATGCCATCAGTCTAAATGGTATAAGACACCTTAAATTGATGGCTCCTTGTATACTACTCTTTGAAGAGAAGAGTTGGCAGCCCTGCACCTGGTCGTTGAGAAGATTGAACCCTATGGTGCTAGGCTGAAGTATGTGGTTTTAGGAGTAATTTGGTTGACATGGGAAACAATCTTTCGAGCTGTGGATACGCAGGATGATAAGAATGGAGTGAAAAATGTCTGTCGATGACATTTGCGGAACATAATATACATGTGAAGCCATACATTGAGTTGTTTGCAGGAGATCATCTGACATTTCGCTGAATTTTAGTGTCTACTATAAGAGTGTGGATAAGCTCACTGGTATACAGTATACACTACATTCAATTGACAACAGCTACCTGACACAAACAGGTCAGTAACTAGCAGATGGGATGGCGTTGAGCTCACAAATCCAATTAAATTATCGCACTGCGGCACAACACAGGAACTGAAGTGAGGTCGTAGTCTTACCTGAAACCAGTAGGAAGAACAGGCCTGCTATAATAGTCCAAGAATACTTGAAGCATACCATGGTTGACTCCTTATATCAGTACTCAGTAGCTCATATCTCGTTGACATGTAGTTTTTAGACTGAACGCAAGCTACAGATTCAGACAATGTTATCAATTCAAAATCAAGCAGACGAATGGAACACTTTTCTCTAACAGTCCACAGTATTCTCGTTAACTTCCTTGTTAATAGCGAATAAGCCTGTGTTAGATTTACTTAAACATTGAAAGGCAAAGAGTCGGCTCTATTGTTTGTCAATGTTTTCTTGATATCTTTTCCACTCAAATCTTATTGGACCTTGATTTAAGTACTCACACAAAAACAGTGCTAATAATAGACTGTCTGATCTAAAGTAAAGCATAATATTGGCTTATATTTGCCCTACAGTGTTAGGTGATAAACATGAAGGGGACTTTCCCTTATAACAAATTTGTTATTGGCTTTGAAAAGAGATGAGTGATTGTTAAATCATCTGAACCAGGAAGTCATATAATATGGAAATAATTACATAGCTTAGTAAAGAGTTGTTTTTATTTCAAAGAATGTTGAGTGTCATTTTGGATATGGTTGATGGCCTAATAAACATAAGGGTATGATTAAGAGAAAATGAAATGTGCTGTAAATATCAACTGAGGGGTACTATATCCGAGATGAAGCAGTTTGTAATCATTCATATACAACATGAAGCCACCAAGCATCTTTTCTACCTGTACAACGGAAACCTGCCTAGTAACAAGGAGCTTTACTCCTTGCTTGTAATATCTTGCACAATGAAAAGGGGAAATTGTAATCTATGATAGGATTACAGGTATCATACTTGCCAAGTCTCCCCATATAAGCGGGACCTTCCAGATGTCCACACCAACTTCTACCCACTTCCCATTATTTGTTATTTCACTATTTCCTCCAGATTTGAGAGAAAACAGTCCTATCGCAATTTTTTAGTAACTTTCCAAGCACTTGTCGATGAGCTACTGATACGGTATTTGAGCACAAAATTAAAAGGAATTGTGCCTTTCAATAATGTTAACAGATTGACCTGTTGTATCACAATCAGACTGTTATTGTCAATGGGTTGAGACAATTGATACTAGACATTGGCAAAGAAGGGGCATGTAGGTCCCAGTGGCCCATGTGTTGATGGTGACTGATTAAAATGTATTTAACCCGAGTCAAATATGCCTCTTTTAGCGCTTCCTAGTGGCTAGAAACGCTCTCAGAGCATCAGCGGCTGGGGCTTTGCACCCTCGTACCACCGCATTACAGTGCAGGATTGCTGTTAATTGAAATCTCCCACTTTGTTGGAATTTAGATAACTTGGCAAGAAGGACAGGTTGTGACAAATCAGCCTTTGAATATTGGCACAAAGTGAAGCCTGAGATCTGAGATTCATGAGTAAAACTAACCTAAGTACGTGTACGTGTTTTACTGTTTCAGTATTTTTCCTGTCACAAAAATTCACCGGCCAAACAAATTACACATAGCTTGAGTGGTCTAACCTCTTAACAAGGGGAATAACTTCAAGTTATTCAATAAAATATACTGCCATTCTATGTTCAGCAGCAGCAGTCTGCAAATCACTGAGACTTTTTTGCTCTGACCTTGCAATTTTACCCAAAACTTTGCTTTTTTAATACAGATTACCAAGATATTTTATTTGTTCGTCAATTATGCACCAGATTACCAATATCTAATACATGGCAAGTACCATGACTGCCAAACATTAGCATTGATCGTCATAATCATCTGGAAAAAATTACATAGCTTAGAGCTGTTTTTATTTCAAAGAATATTGACTGTCATTTTGGATATGGTTGATGGCCTATTAGACATAAGGGTATGATTAAGAGAAAATAAAATGTGCTGTAAACATCAACTGACTGGTACTATATCTGTGATGAATCAGTTTGTAATTATTTGTATACAACATGACGCTGCCAAGCATCTTTTCTACCTGTACAATGGAAACCTGCCTTGTGACAAGGAGTTTTACTCCTTGCTTGTCACATCTTGCACACAGAAAAGGGGAAATTGTTATCTCTGATAAGTTTACAGTATTTGACAAATCAGCCTTTGAATATTGGCACAAGGTGAAGCCTGAGATCTTAAACTAACATAAGCGCTTGTATTGTTTCAATATTTTTCGTTGTCACAGAAATTCATCTGCCAAACAAATTACACATAACTTGAGTTGTCTCACCTCTTCAAAAGGGGAAATAACTTCAAGTTGTCTTATTAATTTTACTGCCCTTCTATATACAGCAGCAGCAGTCCACAAATCACTGAGACCTATATGCTCTGACCTTGCAATTTTACCCAAAATGTTGCTTATTTCATACAGGTTGCCAAGTTTTTGACCTTGCTTCTTAATGTGAACTGAATAGATTCAAACCAATTTAAGTTTCCATCACCAACCTGCAAAACCAACATTTTTTCTTTCTCATTATTAAAAAGGGGCATTTATAACCGAAATTGACAATCAATGGTTTGGCAGTCATGGTACTTGCCATGTATTAGATATTGGTAATCTGGTGCAGAATTGACAAACAAATGAACACCATCACCAAGAAACTGTTAGTATCTTAACAGCGGACAAAGTATTTAGTGTAAGAGAGGTGGGAGGGAAATTTAATCTTTTCACTGCTAGAGTGGTTTTTTGTTTCCAGTTTGTCAAGTTTCAATAAGATTGTCGCCTTTCAGAAGCATATTAACCATTAGTTGTAAGCGGTGGTGATTGGGGGCCCTAATGACGTTGGTGTAAGAGCATTTGGTGTTTGAGTAGGCCCTACGCTCCCTCAGCAGCATTGGGATGGGTTGAGCAGCACTGAATGCCTATTCTGATACCTTTTTCTCCTCTTATTTGTGTTGACGAGAACTGTTATTAGGGATGATTTATTCCTGTTCAATTTTTCAAAGACTTTAGACCAAGAATCTTTTATTTCCTCAGTTTATCACTCTGACTAATAGATTTAGCTTGCTGAGTGGGTAGATGGAACGGACAGTGTTTGAGAGTAGCCTGGCCTAGTTGAAGAGTGGGAGTTTCTCAATGGTTTCTCTCTCTCATTTGTACTTGTGCCTCTGTTACTATTTGACCCACCGTAAGAGTTGCCAAGGGCCAATTGTGCACTATTTAATTTAGAATGATAGCCAGGGCCCACTCATTTATCATCGTCATACTTATGTTACAACGTGTTGTCTATGTGAGTGATACATCTCTCATGAGTTTTGGGAATATGCAAGCCCACTAGGCTTCGGAAGGAATTGAAAAAAAGTTGTTATTCAAAGAGTTAATGTTAAGTAGATTATCTCTGTGGGATTGGACTGGAAATTTCACCATGGCGAACGACTTTCAGCCATAAAATGGAAGCAAAACAGACAAAGCAAGCAAAGGGGAACATAACATGTATAATTAATTGCACAATGTCATTGTAAACTGGATAGATTTCCTACATCTTGCTTCCTTATCTGAAAAACTTTCCAGCTCTGCTGACCTTCTCGCACCCACTCCGATGTCAGGTAGACGGCCTGAGGCCGGTTTTTTTACAAATTTGGGGTATGAACATTTCTTCCTCAACACCACTACTTCAAAGTTTTCCTTGGTTGGTTGAGAGAGAGAGAGAGTGAGAGAGATGAAGCAACTTTTCATTTCAGGCTGAAATTGTTCAGCGCCTTGAGTTTTATTGCCAAGAGCTAGAGAGTATGACAAGTGCAGAAAAAAAAAAGTTTTGTACCTAAAATTTATTTTTCTCATTAATTCCACAACATTCATAAAAGTTCAAGGCATCAAAATTTGTGTTGATTTTCCATTGTTGTTTGACAATTATTATCACAATCTGAAATTTATGTCGGTTTAAAGAAAATAATGATAAAAGTAGAGTCCTAATAACTTCCTACACTCTATATCGCGGGCAGCCAATGCCTAAATAAATCCAGAGATATAAAGAAGCAAATATGAATATAATATAAAGTAAAAAAAATCCTTAAAGCATAAACTATATTGGTTAATTATAATAATATATCAAATTAAAGTTATTGTTAGACTAAGCAAGAGCATGGTTGGAAAAAATCTGATGGAAAACAAGCATGAGTGTGCAGTTTGGGTCGATGTCAGTCAAATGAATTCTTTTTTAGGATACTTTCTGTTGGTCTTGGTCCTGAGCAGATAAGATGGAGATAAAGAACTAGTAGTTACTTGGTTGAGCCTCTGCATAAACATGGTCATCATCTGCGACACTAGCGCCAGCTTGGTGTTGAAGTGCCTCATACTGATTTTCTTTCTCTTGATCAGTCTGCTCAAAGTTTTCATACATTCTCTCTATTCTTTGCTCCCTTTTCATGTCTGCAACCTCAGCATACTCTGTGTTGGAGACGGAACTTGATCTCAATTCGATATCATCATAAGGGGGAGGGTAGGATGTCTCTTCATGACATCTTATGGCAGGTACATTGGATGGCCGCTCGTTACAGGACTCCAGGGTTGGTTGTGGTCTCTTCCTTAGAAAGACCACAACCAGTAGGATCCCCATTATCACTAGTGCAGGAACAAACACTCCAACCAAGATTTGAACTGTGGGAAAAATTGAGATTGGGTTACAGATGGAAAATATTTGATTAATCCACAAAACCTCGCAGAATTAGTGTTTGACGAAAAAGTGGAAAATTTGTTGTTGTTGTAATGTATTTCTTGATAAATACTCAACTGTCCACTATGAAATGAAGGGCCATAAAATCTTGATTGCGCCAAAACTCAAAACACTTACTTGCAATTATGTAACAAAGCTTGTGGTAGATAGCCAAAGTAACATGCAAATATTTGAACTACTAGGAAATCATTACAGCCATCTATGCCATGTACTCAATTACTTTGGTAATGAAGTACATCAATATATTTGGAATGACATCAAATTGAAGCTTTAAAAGAAAGAACCATGACATGGCATAAGGCAAGCCATGAAAAATGAGCATAATAATAGCGAATGATATTTATAGGATTGGAATATGAACAGTCTCACCCTGACACTCAAATAAATTACAATAATTTAAATTGAATACCAACCAAGTTTTTGTTCTTTGCAAACAAGAGTGTTTTCCGACCAGTCTAGTCCTGATGCTGTTTCAGTACACATTGACCGTCCTTCTCCAGACACAATGTTAGTATCACATTGGTAGAATGCCTCTGTACCAACTCTGTAGTCCTCTGATGAACTGAGAAGGTGGGCGTTCTTGATTGGTGACGGTGATTGACATCTCTCAACTGTCACTGAACAATGGAGATGACCGATGAGGTTATTCATGCGGCAACATTTAAGATGCGCAAGACCTTAGTTTGTTCAAAAATCATTGGGAAGGAAGAGGCAACTTCTAACAGATTAATTTCTTCTAAAAAACCTTGTGTGATATAAACCAGCTGCACAGGTTACTTTATGTCGTAACTGGATTGAGCTAGTGGTTGTACAAATATAACTCTAAAAGAGAACAGCTCATCTTTATATGCTTGACCTAATCAAAATTTATAACTGTTATCTGGTATCTAAGATGCAACTGTTTTCTGCCCTTTGTAAATTATTGTTTTACAAGAAACCTGTTTCAAAATAATTATGACCCAACAATGAACTTGACTCAATATTGTACAAATAAACCAAAGCTGGTTTACCACCCAAGGTCACCGTTATCGCTAATGTCATGTTGATGGAGAAAGATTGAGAAGTAAACATGCTTATGGCCCCTGTGTTTCAATTTTGCAGACTTTTACTGGCCATTGCACTCACCTTGAAATGATGTTGATTCTGTGAATTGTAAGAATGTCCTTGTTCCCTGAAAAAATAGCGTGTTGTGATGAATACACATTAATACCATACAATCCACGGGACATATCACCATCAGCTCTCAAGAACAGATCATTCAAATACCAATACTCAATGTTATAGATGCTGAAACTGATGGAGTTCTCACTATAGAGCAGTGTTCTCTTAATGCCATGTCTACATTATTTACCTACTGGTGAGAGGACTACTCGGAGGGAAGTTTTGAAAGTTTCCTATAAAAATGAGTTTTCTATATGGTGGGAAAAAGTTGAAAGGGCGCAAATATATGAATGCTTTGACTAACCCCGACAATGCCTGTGAATCCAATGTGGATGGTGTATGATTGATCTTTCTTCAGCGGCTGGTTATAGTACCCTTTAGCGGTCTTCCCATCTCCAACTGTGAATACCAGGCCACTTTCACTGATCTCTCCATAATCAAGGACAGCTGTTATGTAACATGTTTGGTTGTTCGTAGTGGCATGAGTTGAGTTATACAACCTATTGATATTGCATTCTGAGGGCAGCGATCTCTTATTTCTGCTGTTTGGGGCTGCCACTTCTGCGCTTATTACCAGGAGGTATAGGCTGTAAAAGATTCAAACATGAATGTTGTGTGGTGATATCCCAAATTGGGAGTACAGTAAATATCAAACAGGATATATGATTCTTAAAAACCTCAACTGAACTTAATCACTGATCAGATGTACTACAATTTAATGTGTTATTTTCATGGTCACATGTTTTAGTGCTCTGGAGTCTAGAGGTCGCTACCTTATGGATACCCTGCGGTTCTCCGGTTGAATAGGAAATATTCTTAGAACAACAGTTCCCGTCGTCTCATCTATTGTCTCAACATCTGGCTCTTGACTGTTTACTGAAATTTGTAATTCTAAAGTCAAGTTGTGTATATAATATCACATTGTTATGAGTGTGTTCATTTGAAATAAAAGAAAATTCACAGCTTCTCATTTCCACTTATTTGCGCTTAATTATCTTTCTCATGTATTTTGTATTTATCATTGCTGATCAGGATTTTTACCAACCTTTTAAAGTCAAGCTCTAGCATTCCCTACCCACCTCAAATGGTGACATTTACGTTTTATCCTATCTGAGGGATAGGAGGCAGAAGAAGTTCATGATTGGGGAAATATTTATATTTGTATGCTAAAACATCCAAGGGTGCGATGGGATGTGAATTAATGATTCGCTTGATTTTGTGAATCAAGCAGATTATTACCAACCTTCGAAAAGTGTAAATCCGCCTCTCTCCGTTTTTGGGCTCTCACCGATGATGTTTACAGCTGTAGCTCTGCATTGTATATGGGTAGCTAAATCAAAGCCACAAATCTCAATAGTGTTCTCCATGCTTATAAGATTCAATGTGCTAACTGTCTTATTATCAATCTGGACACCCCCAAACTCCCAACAACCATACTGAAAAACAAAAAAGAATGGGATGATGGATCTAGATCACACAATGGAGTGTGATGAATTAACTAGAACACTGGATCACTAGAACCAATTTCAAATTTGGTTCGTTTGTTTTGGAAGCAGCTTTTGAGAGTTGTCACTTGTTGAAAATTCTATGCAACTCCTTGAATGTAGCTGGGGAAGTCTTTGGGGATTATCCTTGTATAAGACAAAAATTGTAGTCTGAATGTTAATTTGTGTGTCAGTATCAGAGGAGTTTTCACAGACAGCACCGCAAACTGCAGAATTTATAGCATTTTTTGTAGATCAACATCGATTATCAACTGTGTCACACTCAAAGCCTTATGGGATTTTGTTGATATCAGGCTATCTGTGACATCAGGATCAAGATAATAGCGGGTTGTTGGATAATATCCGGTTTTGGGTAGTATCAGTAGTACCAGGATACGGGAAGTATCAGCGTCTAGGTAATATATGTTTTTAAGGGGTCCTGATTGAGTTTTTCAAGCATGTCGGTTGAGGAAACAAAAATGAGAGACCATATCACTCAGGACTAGACTATGTAAAATTTGATGCCATCAAGCATTCATTCTAGACTAACAAGATAATGTTTTTTTTGGACTTTTGTATGTGATGGAGATATACAGTTTGCTCAAATAACTTCTTGTGTAGGCTTTTTGGCAGTTCATGGTGATGATATTTGTAATTGATTTCTGGAGTTTGAGAGAAGCTCAAAACACTGTCATACCTTGTAGTGTGTAATATTCCCGTTAGGTTTTTCTGGCGGCTGTAGATTCATTATGGCACAGGAACTTGTAAATTTCAGATATAATCTTGGTTCTGTATAAGGAGCTGTAAACATCAAATTCGTCTTAGCCATTCAATATTCAATAAATTGCTCAGTGTAATTGCTAAATTCAGATTGTGGCTGTCCGTGTGGCCAATGCCGGCAATCCATCAATTCAGTAAGTTGTAAGTTATATTTCTCTACTTTAATGTTTTACTGTATTGGTATCATAAATTTGCAGAGATATGTGAGCAGGGTTATAAGCATGGTCTTGAGATCATAATTACCAAATATCTGACTCACCTAATTCCCCAGTTGTGTATGTAATAGTTGTGTTTGCCTGGAAACCTTGATCATTTCTCACCATTACTTGTATAAAGTAAGTAGTAACAGCATCTAGATCACTAACCGCCTGCATATTACCTGTCACCGGTCCTAATCCAATGATCCTGAATGATATTCCATCATCCTTCACCTCCTTGCATTTTGCATTAATGACCTGAATTGGAAGAATATGACAGATAGTGAGAGATAATGTTATGATATCATGTTGCCACTTTGCCAGTTATGACACTGGGCTGCCCTATCAATATTGGGGGAATAGATTTCCTCACCTCTGGCAGTATGTTGACCTGTATTCTTCTTCTTGGTGTTCCGCTAGAATTATCTATGTTGTCATTTATAAATCTGGTGAGATCATCATTTGGCAAAACTGGAACTGAAAGCAAAATCACAAAAACTCTGATTACACACAGTCATTGCTTGTTGATTCTATAAGTTGTAACTTCTGCAGATCCAATATTTTGCTAACTATCAAACTGATGATTGATTTCTATCCGAGATAGAAGGCATACAGCAATATCTTATTCTAAGTTCATTGAAGCTACTTTCGAGTGAAGTTTTGAACAGGAATCCATCAGCGTCAGGTTAA